>CAJNOI010000057.1:121733-168491 GCA_905250115.1 Adineta steineri | reverse complement strand
AGAAAGCTGAAAATCGAGATTTCAACAAGTTCTATGGTATTGAGGACTTAAGAAACCATTTTACAATAACAGCTGCTGATGCATGTGATTCTGATATTTTATTTAAACCAGTACTACCTCAAGCTGTTTTAAAAGCTGATCATTCAGCAAGTTCATTTATGATCTTAGCAAAATATGGAACTGGAAAAACATTATTAAGATGTGAATATTACAAATCCTTAAATTCAAATAACTATTTCAAAATCCTAATATTAAATAGACAAATAAATGAATATTTAGAAACATTTGTAAGTGGAACATCACCTAATGGAAAAGATTGTGAAAGTAGAGATTGTCTTATTCGATGGTCAAAACATGAATTTGCTCAACTCATGTTATCTGTATTAGTTACAGAATTTGTTGATCAATTTCAAAAAGAAGAAAACTTTTATGTTCCAAATATCTCGTTAGATGAAAAATTTCAAATAATAAGTATATTATGTTATTATTATAATGGACAAGGTGTTAGTAAACTGGAAAAATTAGTCAATTTTCTTCTTAATAAAACTGATAATTCAATGTACACCGCTACAAAAGCTGAAAGTCAAATTCTAGAGCGGAATGTCTATCGAGATAAACCAGTTCTTACACATCTGAAACAAGATTTAAATAAATTTAATGCTCTTAGAAAAGATTATGATAAACTTCATTTATTATTAGCAATTGTCGAAGGTGAAGGTTTTCAAAGTAAAGTTATTGAGAATACGATGTTTGACAATGTATTTAACCATTTAACATGCTTCACGGTGTTTGTAAAAACTAATCTGAAAAAATCGGTCGTTGTTGTTATTGATGGAATTGATGAAAATCGTTATTTTTTCAAAGACAATTTAGTTAATAAATTATCATTAGAATTATTTCTTCGCTCTTCAGTTTCTCAAGAGATTCTATCATCAGTTATGGCTCATAACTTTTATTTATCATTATTTTATCCAGAAATAGATGGTATTAATATTCAAGATGCTATTATTCGAAATGATAAGTTTCCTACATATAAAATAAAATGGAATACGGATTCAATAATTAATTATGCTGATTATCTTGTTCAAAAACTAAGTAAAAGAAGCTCATCAACTGTTCGTTGTAAATCGTTTACAAACTTTGAAAAACTTGTAAACTATCCTGATCAGAAAAATGCCGCTATTATTAATCGAATTGCAACACCAAGAGAACTTCATTATTTTATGATTGACCTTATATCGGAAATGAATAATTGTGCAAAACATGTTGCAAAGCCATTTATAGCAACTTTTGAAAACGTTGAAAATGCTTTTGAGAAATCGACCAAGCATATTCCTGACCGTCATAGATTGAAAGACTAAAACCAAATGATAAAAAGAAACATTATCATAATGCTATTCATGAATACGATTTTATTCAGTATAAACACAAAAAACATTACAACCTATAAACTAATTTATTTGAATACTTGCAAAACTATAGAATCAATAAAAAGACATTTTTATGAATTTTTTTATATGTAGCAAGATATTTATAACGGTTTTTCTTATCATTTAAAGTTCGACTGTCTTCTACGCTTAATGATTTTGAAGAAATTTCCATAATAGTTATCAATGAAGAAGAAGATAATATTAGAGATATAATAATAGATTAAAAAATCGCAAAAAATATTCGAGATATATCGTGTATAGTACGTTGTGAGTAAAAAGAAATTAAATATAAGACTGAAATAAATGATCATTATTTAAGTAATTGATATTGGACCGTCGTATGCGACAAAAGCTACTATCGCGTTGATAATGGATAGTAAACATTGTTAATATAAAAATTCTCCTTCTTTATTCAATTGGACATTTTCCATGATCTTCTTTGTATTTGTCATGTCCACTGGACATGATATACTCTCCTTCCTCTTTCATGCATCTACTTGCATTCATACTCCTCTCATTTTCCTTCTCTCTCACACACATACATCACGCGTGATGATATGTGCTTATGGTATGCTTCACTCCTTTTTGGTTTTGCATTCATATGCGTTCGTCTTCTTGTGGTTTTTTTCATTTATATTCATTCGATTCTTTTTTGTTCTTGGAATATATACGATGAGATATTCATTACAGATTGTTTCATTTTTTAAATCCCAATGACGCTGTTTTACTAAGTGTTAAGAGATATATGACACTTTGAAAGATATGATATTAATTGACACTTTATTATGCAAGTGAAAATAACATTAAACTACACTGAAATGATACTTGTGAGGGATTATAATCCTGATTATGATTATAGGATTTTAATGAATTTTAATTGCTAAAATTTTCAGTGTGTTATCATATACTCATTTGTATTGTCTATAATGTTTTTAGGCGTTTTTTTATTCTGAAACAGTATGAGAAATGTTAATCTTTTTCTCATATTTCTATTCATTAGAAATTAAAACAAATGATTATCTGATCTAACACATCTGGAGAAGAAAAACAGACAGAGAGAGAGAGAGATGATATCTATCTCTACATTGTTTAATATAAATGAGCAGAAGGAAAAATCGTATTCACTCACTTCTAGTTGACTTCTTTCACTTCATTTTTTCTCTATTTTCTGAAGGATATAAGCATAAATCGAAGGAGTTTTATTTATGAATGCTTGTTTATATATCAATAATGGTCACTTTTTTTTCTAGATTTAGTTGAATTTAAAAAGAATAATATGACTGAATACAATCGCAAATCCAGTTTCAATAATCGCAAAAAGAATTTTAATCAGAAAACGTAAGTTTATAAATAAAATCTTTTGTTTTCTATTAAATTTTCATATAGGGAAGGGAAGATATCATCTCTGAATTGCCTATCGAACGAAATCTTCTATGAAATATTTAATTATCTTGAAAGTTGTGAAGTTTATTATGCATTTAATAATCTTAATCATCGTTTTGAACAACTTCTTAAATCATTATCAATTATGTTGAATATTAATTCGGATAATCTACAATCAAAAAAATATATTCCAAACATATTAAAACGAATTTTAAATTTTAATCAAGGTCAAATAATTGTAATCTATTTGGATATGTCATTATCAATCAAAGAATATGTTTCATTTGATTCATCATTTAATCGATTACACTCACTTTATCTTCACAATTGTCAATCGGATATACTCATTCCTTTTCTTACCAATTTATCTTGTTTATCTTCTCTTTCGTCATTAACTCTTGATTCATCCGATCAATCAATAGATCTAACTGATATCTATCAAATAATATTAACTTTACCAACATTGAAAAAATATACATTATTAGCAAACGGTCCAACATTTTCGTCATTGTTACCAATTGCTAATATCAATCAAAAATTGAGTACAATTGAACAAATTGATATTAGAAATCATTGTAATTTCAATGACTGTCTATCGATTATGTCATATACACCTCAACTTTCTCATCTAATTTATATTCAACCTAATCCTATTGATTTTAATATTGAAATTAATTCTTCCATATCTCCATCAAAATTAACACATCTTTACATCCGTATATCAGATATGAAGTTCGATATATTTGAAAAATTTATTAGTAAAATTCCATCGAAATTAAAAGTTTTATCTTTTACTACTGAAAGTGAAGATATTAATTATCTTGATGCTAATCGATGGAAAAGATTTCTGTTGAAATATTATCCACAGTTAGAAGAATTTTATTTACGATATCATACAACACATTATGATAATTTTGATTCTGAAAAAAGAAATAAATTTCTTTCATTATTTTGGATTGAACGACGATGGATATTCGAAGTCAAAATGGGATATAAACATATTCTCTATTCAATTAAACCATACAAGTATATCGAAAACAGAAAATAGATTTTGTTTTTTTCTAAAATTATTTTTCTTCATTTTAGAAACAGATGGTATGATGTATTGCCAAATGGTATATTTCCTTCGTCGTCGATATTGAAGAAATCTTCTCATTTGACTCTTATGAATATTCATTCGAAGCAATGGCGAAATATTAAATATATTTTAACTTTAACACAAATTCATCATCTAGCTATTCCTGTAGAAAAAATTTTTATCGGAACATTAATGGTGATCGTAAATTCATTACCTGAACTTGTTTCGTTACAACTTCATTCTTTATCATTTGAGCAACCAGATGATATTGATGATGAAGATTTCTATGGATTTTTTAAAAAACAATCTACAAGTAAAATTAAAAAAGTATATGTCGAGAAAATCGATCATAAGGGAGAAATTGCGTTCCTATCGACACTTTGTCCTCTTATGGAATGTTGTCGAATAATATCATTCGAAAATAGTACCGATATGAAATCGTATTATTTATAAACAAAACTCATTAGAAATCGATTGATCGTACAATTAAATTTTTTTGTAATGTAAAGTTGTGTATTGTCGTCAATAAAAATTTATTCATTCTTTCTTATAGAAATTAATTTTATTTTTCATACATATTTAATATACATGGCTCCTATGATGAACCATGTCACCTCTGATAGAACGATATTTACTAAAACTAATCAATCTCTAGTCAACGAGCATTTATCACTGTAATCGCACAAGTATTGTGTGAATAAAAAAAGGGTTAACTTTCTCATTACATCTATCAAAAATAACAAAAAATGTTTATTTTTATAAATAAATTTCTACCGGTTAGTCGGAGTTTTAGTGGCCGGTTAATGGCGGGTTCGAGAGAAAAAAGATGCTATGAGTTTTATTCTTTATCATTCGATGGATGTGGGTGCATATTCTCTTTCATATATATAAATGGCCACATCCTCACCCTTAACATATACAAACGATATACTTTGTTTTAGAAAGTCACGTCAGAAAAGATTTCAAATATTTTACGTAAAAATTTTATTATGATAATGATGACGCAAGTCTTGACATCAGCATTGTCTTTATTGATATGGACTTTATTTTTATTTGTTATAGCATTTCTTATAAGTGATGTAAGTTATGTAAAATCTTCAAGTATATACGGTCTGATTGTTAGTTTTTATTGTTATAATATCCACCATGGGTGAGGATGTGGGTGTGGGTACAAAAATCATTAAGCACCCACACTTCGCGAAAGCGACAGACCAAATTGTCATTATGCAAAGTATTCCATCATATAAAACAAAAACTAGAAAACTCAATACATACTTGCTTATGCATCAGATAAAAAAAGTAACACGACCACATAGAACTGAAACAATGAATCGAAATCGGCAACAAGACAACTCCCTCAGGCACGAACTATTCAGATAAATATCCACAAAACTTACCAAAACGATAAGCATGCAGAGCAGACATCAAATATTACACACGGAGAAAAAAATGTCGATCGGTTATGAGAAGATACAGGTTTGATTTCTGTTCTGATTCTATGATCCTCGTTCTACAAGTTACTCGTACTTGTTCCAGCGTACATACTGTGGATGCATTCTTTCGGAATTAATATATAGTTGCCGTGAGTAGATGAAATAATTCGATAGTTTCTAATTCTTTATTTACCTTTCAAGTTGATACACCTACCAACACCCACTCTCAAGATGCAGTATGCATGAGACCTCACTAATTAATGAATACTTTTTATGTACTAAGTTTGAGCATAAATATAGCAACAAAGTGAAAAATAGTTCTTTTAATACTGATTTATTTGATTAATGATTTATAATACTTATCGCCACTGGTTTCTGACAAAACTTTCTGAAAATGATTTGTTCATCATGCTTTGTTTGAGTATATCGATAGTTGAAGATGGATTTGATCTCATATCTTCTACGAATGATTTTGACGTACATAGTGCGCCAAGTCCTTCGATGGGATTCAACAATGTTTTGAGATTTATCTCCTGTGTGTCACTCATATTATAGTAACAATGTAGTGCCAAACATATGGCACGCACTTTTATACCTTCATCGTCAGCTGGAATGCTTTCAACTAATAATGATGAAAGTTTGCGTACTTCGTCTAATTCTACTATTTTGCCATCGACGTCAGCTAAGATATAACGAAAGAAATCGAATGCTAACTTCACATTGTCTTCTGAAGGAAAGCAACCAACAACCATTAAAATTGTATAAACCATACAACCGCCACAACCTTTGGCGAATGAAGAAGCAACGGACTCGCCTGTGACTCCTTTTGACGATGCTAATGTTAACAATAAAGAGAGCCAGGTTGAAACTACTTTGGGTTTACATAGATCCTGACCGTTTTCGCCAAAGATACGAATCGAAGCCTGGTAACCAATTTGCAACTTTGGCAGAATGGTAACAGCATCGACTTCTAGACTTTTCAATGCTTTGATCAAACCATTCAATTTTGCAATCACATCCTCATCGCATGACTTCCAATCACTCCAATTCAATTCATATTTCGACGTGTCGATCGAGAACTGAGATTCAGCCATTTGAATACAAATGTTTTGCTTGTTCCTAAAACAATCAACCTTTTAATACAGTCTCGCCTAGCTTGAATTCTTTTACGTTTGTTGCAATATGGATCACTTCTAGCACAATCTATTGATTTAACGATAATAAGTGTTTTGTTTTCAGAATGTGGCATTTTTTTCATAGCTTACACTTATATCTTACTTATCGTGATGATTTTTTTCCTATATGAAAAAATATCGGACGACATATTGCATTTCCGATTCAATTCTCTATAGTATTGTTTTTTGACCTCAAATATATACCACCGATACATCGACTGTTAGTCTATTTATTCTGAAAGTTTCAACTATAAAGAACAACAATTTGTTGAGAAAACGTGCATGTGTCTCTTATGTACTATCGTATGACTGAAACGAAACTTGTTGCAATGCTTGTCCTATTATCATTGTTGATTCAGTTTTAATTCTAAGATAAGGGTTAACGGTCTTTAGGATTTCTTACACGTTAGAGTATATCTGGCATCTATAATGACCATTAAAATATTGAAATTGAACCACTAATGATAGCAGGACAAGCATTGCAACAAGTTTCGTTTCAGTCATACGAGAGTACATAGGAGACATATGCACGTTTTCTCAACAAATTTTTGTTCTTTATAGTTGAAACTTTCAGAATAGATAGACTAACAGTCGATGTATCTGTGGTATATATTTGGGATCAAAAGACAACACTATGGAGAATTAATTGAGAAAAATACATATACGAATGATTTTTGGTTATCGCAGTATCTGTACTTTTTCTCAAAATTATTTTAACGATCCTATCAATATCATGAAGCATTTTAGTACGAAGCGTTCATTTTCTATAGTTGTCCTAATATAGAACGATATAAAAATGACCAGATATGAATGAGTCACTAACGAAGAAAAAGTCTATATAAATCTTTTTAAATGAGTGGAATAAACTATGTTATCATATTTCGATACCTAAATGATTCAACTTGAAAATTGAATATCTCTGTTCAGATACGTCATGGATAGTTCATATTTAAAATTTGTTTGTTTCTTAGTGAAAGCTGTCATCTAATTTTAATAAGGCCATTCAATTCGCTCAGCAGTATATACGCTTCCGTTGTAAGTGCAGAAATCTTTATTTGACTACGTTTCAAAATCTATCAAACTTTTAGTCAAGATGCAAATTTAATAAAATAAAAACTATAGTTTCATAGAGTAATCAGTTCTCTATAACTATATCCTGATAACAAACTCCCGAGATTTTGCAGAAACACAGCAAACTAAACAAAACTATCAAAAATAACATAATTATGTTGTAACTTACCCGTTCTCTTCAGGAATTCTGCTTCTTCTGAGTGAAAACGACGCCCTCAAATACACGAATATCTTTTTATACAGATATATTGGTTCTTAACAACGTCAATAAAACTCGCTGTCGTATATTTCTCAGTTATCAGTAAAGAGTGTTTGAATGTGTATCATATCATCATCAAATATGACGAAAAACAAAAGAAAAATCATCGTGGGTGTGGGTGAAAGCATTTTTATTGTCTTATCTAAACCCACACCCTTATCCACCCATTCTCTTGCCGCTCGTATACTTATCGACCACACATCCACTTTTTTGCTATTATCGTTGGCGTTCGGAACACCTATGAGTAAATCTGAGCAACGTGAAGAAAATATCTTCAGGACTAATATCGTCAAGCAAATATTTTGTCTTCTTTTGCTGTCTCGCACTAGATGAAATTTGTCGCGAACTGTTTTTGAGCTTTTATTGTCATCTTTCGATTGTGATTAGGCGCCATTGAGAGTGAAAAAATCTTAAGAGCGTTCGTTTTCATGATTCTCTATATTCAAATTATGGTTTAAATAATGTTGTAAAAGAAGAAATCTTCCTATTTCAGAATTAGGATGCGCTACACAAATTATTTTGGCCTTAGATTATTCATTATAAACTTTTTTTATTTTATGATGCAGTGTAATTACAAAATCGAAAAGTTGGATATTTGGAAGACTAATAAAACCATCTTTACGACATACTTTAATTTCTTATCGATTAGGATTATAAATAATACTTTTAAAAATAAAAAAAATGTCTTATTTTACAGCCTAATCTTGATCACATATTTGAAGCTAAAAATTATCAGTAGGGACTGTAGTAAACGTTTTGTAGCCTTTCTAAGATTTATGTACAGCTAGCAAATGAAGCCAAACGATTGAAATAGCTGTGGTACTGTCTTCATTCGTTACCTAAGCTGAATGAACAAACTTCTCAAATGACTTGACATTTAGTAAGGTTTTCACTTTAATCTATAGTCTATTTTCTGATTTGTATAGCGTTTTAATTTAACAAATATTTTACTAACCACTTCTAAACATTGGAAGTCGAGAAAAGTGTCAATTAGTTACGACGAAATTATAAAAAACACTATAACAGCCAAGAACAAAAACAAAATATTGCTATGGTTGAATTAATGCCTAATTTTCTGTAATAATTTTGTGAATAATAGAGCCATAAATAGAAGAAATTACTCAAAGTCAAAATCTTTATACACAAAAAAGACTTGACTTTTCATTCTTTTTTTGTTCGGTCTAATACTTTTCAAAATTTATTGCCACATCAAAAAAATCGACTCGGACTCGTCATTGCAAGTGTGACATCATTTATAGATAAGATTATCAATCTTTTAAAAACTTTAAAAGAATTCTAGAGAACTCAGCTTTCTGGTGCCACTACTATTGTCATGTTTGTAAAAAACAGTTAATTTGAAAAGAATATTTTAACATAAGAAGTCTTATGTAAATTCATTGAAACTAAAAGAATTCTTATTGATACGTCATTAAAAGAATATACTAAATAGTTATGTATGGAATAAAAATGGTTGTTGTAGTTTTGGTTCGATAATCCATGATACTAATGACACATCTGAAGTTACCTGGGCTACAACATAACATTTATAATATATCGTTATGTTCATGTAGTCGATTGTTAACTTATTTTTTGTAACATCGATATATATGTGCCACGACGAATAGAAGAGTCTTTTTACATACGGTCTGAAGTACTATAAATATATTCGAGTAAATTTGTAGTTTAACGAATTTCTAATCTATATAAAAAAATATTTGAAAACTCTTGTTGCATTATCATCTATCACCACCATCAAGTTCGTGTATAATTGAGAAGTTATATATATTCGAATACATAATGTCACTGTTTATTTTTTAACTGTGTTAAGGCAGTCATATAGAACGAATAATAATTTTTCAGTCAGTGAGTTTTTTCTCTACAGAAAAATCTTGACAGTGTGGATAGTTATTATACTTATCTCTCATTCGAACCCACACCCGGCCACCCTCAAGAACTATCTTGAGAGGAGAAATAATATCTGAGTGTGAAGATGTGCGTGGATGTCTTTCTTTAAACACACCCACATCCGAAGATACTTATAATACTCACATCATCTATATTTTTCAGTGAATTTATATTCATAATAAACGTCATTTAAATAATGCACGATTTCTCTCATACTCGTAGAACTTTACTTTTATTATGTGTACTACTGCATGATTATTCATATTATATAGACAAAAAAAAAAGAAAAGTTATTTCAATGTTACTAGATCTGAGATTCAACTTACTCTTTTCTCCCTTATCAACACGATATATACAGCATTTTTGTTTTCAGTTATTTTATTAAACAAAAATCTAAGGCACGATGGAGAGGAAGAGAAAAAACATTTGTCTAATGACTTGTATTTCTCCTTCAGTACTTATGTTCACGAGAAAGTATACCTCAGCATTGATGTATTGCAGTCATTATATCGATGAAGATAAAAATACGGCAAGAAAAACAATAACACGAAATATGTTGGTTGTTTCGTTTTTGTTGATTTCTGTCTATTTTCTTCTTAAAAACAGTATTTTCAATTGAAATTAAGCCTACCTCACACCCTTATTTTGATGATAAAATAAGAAAAGTAAGTATTATAGTTGATGAAAATAAATTTTTTTATTTCGTTTAGATTAATCTTATCATCAGAATATTTGTCTCATATTTTATTCCAATCTAAAGTTAAAAACCG
Organism: Adineta steineri; assembly: GCA_905250115.1. Taxonomy (NCBI): domain Eukaryota; kingdom Metazoa; phylum Rotifera; class Eurotatoria; order Adinetida; family Adinetidae; genus Adineta; species Adineta steineri. The sequence continues at coordinate 157,987 of CAJNOI010000057.1, read as the reverse complement.
TAAAGTATTCATATTAAATTTCCACGAGAAGAACTTAATTATCATTTGTGATCAATTATTCATCAACTGAAATCTTTTATTTTGATGAAATATGTTATTTCATAATTGATTCATTTTATTCAATATATCGTTCATATTTTTGAATTCGATGATTACCAGAGTCAGCAACATATAGATTTCCTTCAACATCAAATGACACATCTGTGGGATAATATAACTGATTTGATTCTTCTCCTTGACCATTTCCACCAACAACAATTGAGCCTTTTGTATCTCCCTCGAACCATTGCATTACTCGATCATTAGAAGAGTCTGCAATAACTATTTGACCCAAATTATCAACAACCAGTCCACTAGGATAATCTAATTGGCCGAGAGCATTTCCTTGTCCATTTCCACCAGCAACAATAATTCCTTCTTTTGCATCCTTTTTCCATTTCATTGCGCGATGATTCATAGCATCGGCTACATAAACAGAATAATCTTCATCGACGAAGAGATCGTAAGGAATACTGAGTTGATTTCGAAGATCTCCTCTGCCATTGCCACCAGCAACTAGTGTTCCATCTGTGTCTCCTTCTTTCCATGGTCTCACTTCAGACTTCATCCAATCAGAAACATAAATAGACCCACCTTTGTCTATTGCCACACCGTTACATGCAATATTAGAAATGAGAATTTGTGGATTTGTTTGACTTTCAAGAAACCATCGCATTACTCTATTGTTTCGATAATCACATATGATTATCGCATTCTTCTCTTTGTCAACAACTACATCTATGAAAAATAATAATAATTTTGAGATTTTTAATTTAAATGAAAATAAGTAAGTTTAATGTAGTTATATGTTGAAAATCTATTTTAATTTTAATGGAAATTTTCGATCTTCATTCGATCATTATCAACCTTTAACACGACCTGATGATACAAACACAAAAAAGAATTTTACACGAAAAAAATATAAGTATAAATTATTATCTTATATGTAGTCATCATTTAAACATAAACATCATAATCATAACCATTGAATTGCTGTCAATTACAATTCACAACTAATAAATAAGTACTCAAATTTGTTTAATACTACTATGTATCATTAATGTATGAAAAATAATAATAATCTTGAGATTTTAATATTTCGTGTAAAATCTTTTTTTGTGTTTGTATCATCAGGTCGTGTTAAAGGTTGATAATGATCGAATGAAGATCGAAAATTTCCATTAAAATTAAAATAGATTTTCAACATATAACTACATTAAACTTACTTATTTTCATTTAAACAACTACATCGTTTGGCATATCAAGCTGATTCAGTTTATCTCCTTGTCCGTTGCCGCCTGCAATGATTTGACCACTGTTTGCATTATATTTCCATTCAACAATACGATGATTTCTATAGTCAACAATCAGCATGGCTTTGTTATCATCGATATAAGTCCCACCAGGATGGGCGAGTTGACTTAATTGATCTCCTTCTCCATTTCCTCCCGCAACAGTAATTCCATGTTGTTTCCATTTAGAGTTGTTCTTATCTAAAACAAATCAAATTTGTAGTTGCATCTATCACTTCTCAACTCACTCACTTTTTAATGGTGGACAGATATTTTGTTTACTCATTGTCGTTGGATAACAAAGAGGTTGTTCATGACATCGAGGATGTTCAACACAGACCATGTTGGATTGAGTACATCTACTGGTAGAAGCGTTACACGATTCGAGATGAGAACATGTTGGCCACAGAAAGCCACAAATGCCTGCATCATCATTAGCACCTACCCTGTGGAAACAACCACAGGCACTATTTGTCGAGCATCGATCATATTGAGCAACGTTCTTACATATTTGAGATTTTACTTGTCCTATGAAAATCATACACTAATACATGCACATATATAGAATAGAATAAAAATCAAACCTGTTATGCTAAAATAAGAAAACGATCAATGTTAGCAAAAATTAACGATAGAAATCAATAGTTATTTACCTGAGAAGAATGAAAACGACGTAGCAGTAGATATTGATTGAAGCCATAGTTGGTTTTAAAGTGAAATAATATCATCAAAAACTGTGGTTTTTATTTCTGATATACAGATGGTATCTTAAGTGAGCTTAATTGAAATATAACAGATGGATCTATTCACATATCGATAAATGGAAATTTGATATTGATTATATTGCTTCTAATCGTTCTAATCTCCCATATGAAAAATACAATAAAAAAAAGTAATCAGAAAACGGATAAATCATCCTCATCAACTATAATATTTTTGTATCTTTAGTCGTATAGAAATCATGTTTGTTATCAATAGTTCTTTAGAAGATTGAAAAGAATTATTGTTTTAAAATATCATTTTAGATCTAACTATTTGACTTGTATTGAATAAGATTTATTCAATACAGCATTAACCCTTAGAAGGATAGAAAATTCAAAAAAAAACGTTAATTCTTAATGAAAACAGTTATTTCTGATTCTATGTGATATCAATAATACCCTTGCCAGGGCCTGGATGTTGTTAATATCTCATCCACACCCACCCACACCCTGGTTTTCTCATGTAAGTTATAAACCACCTCATCGTAATCAAGTACAAGATGAATTAAAACGATTAATTCAAGTATTATATAATCATAGATCTTTCTATCAACACGATAGCTTTTATTTATCTCAAACATAATTGTAATTGCTTGAATATTATTTATTTTCCGGATAATAAAGTATACCGATATAGATGTAATTTTTTGAAAAAAATCATCATTAATATTTGCACGAGATTAATAAATCAAGGTTTCGTATAGAATACAGTATTGACGAAGTTCTTATTTATCTCACAGTTTCTACTGCGGCATTTATTCTTTTCATTATGGATGTTCGAACTGGATCTGTAAATTTAAATAAACTCATCATAATAAAAATCAACGAGATATTGACAAATATATATGCAATACGAAAATGATACTTTGGTGGTGAAGTAAAAAATCCCATAATAACAAAACTCGCGTAAGGTATACCAAGTCCTATTAAGAATGATACGAGTATAACTATTCGATATACCATTTTTAATTCTCTTTGAGCACGAATTAAAGTATTGACCGGTGTCACGTGTTTACTCATTTCTTTAACATATCGAACTAATTTGACATAAATTAATATAATACTGCTCATTGGTATCATATAAAACCAAGTTACATTATAAATTGATATAAAAGAACGTTGAGATGGCATTTCACATATCTGATCGTCAACTAGATATATGACTCGATTGGTCAGTATATGTGGTAACGTAAATATTACGGCAGATGTCCATATTAAACTGATAAGAAAAATTGAAATCTTGCTGATTGCCAAAATAAACGAGCTGAGTAAACAACCGTTATATATCGATAGATTGCTTGTAAGAAATAAGAACAGTTTTGTATGTAACAAGTAATATAAATAATATAACCTCGAAAAACACAAAGTGAATCTTCATATTGCTGTCGTTTAAGATCATTATTTAATGTGAATATTGCCATCCAAAAAAGATTACTTGAGAATACAAGTTCAGCTAGACATGAATTAGCAACAAGCAGCATGGGAACTGTATGACATGTTTTGTCCCCAATAATAATAAATAAAAATATAAATGCAAATATAATCACCAAAGAATGACATATTAAATTAAAAACATCAAATGGAATAAACCATGATTGAAAATTATTCTCCATTATCATTCCTGTTGAAATACCCATAAAGGTATTTAAATCATTTCTGAAAAAATATATCATACACTTTTTAAATGAGTTCCATTAATGTTGTGTACCATTTTATATAATGCATACTTCCTTTTTCTATAATCTGAACTACTCTGCATGATTGAACTAATACATTCTTTTCATCAGTGAGATAAATGGAATTTTTTACCTAGTTTTGTTCTTATAACTCACACTAAAAAGTCTTTTTCTTTTCTATAAAGCTTATACTGTCTTTTCAACAGTTATGAATTAACTATTGCTTATAAACAAGATATTTGCTATCAAGGTCATCCTCGATAATTTCATTATTACTTCTATGTATATCATGCGATATTCTTTTAATAGCCTTCTCATTATTCAAAGTATAACGTGATCTTATATAGTTGAAAGATTTTTCTTTTTCCCTCGTTCTTGTTATATAAGTCATTTTCTTAAAATATGCTGAAGTCGTTAGCTAATCATCGTCTATCAGTCATAAATCAACAAAATATTGATGTAGTTCATAATCTTATATTGTAATCACTTTAGACATAATGAAACTTCAAAATGTTTACTGTAAAAACACTACTAGCAAGACAAAGGTAGCGAAATTATTCATTAAAGTGATGTTTTATCATTTGACAAATTTGATAAATCTTTTTTTAATTTTGATATTTCAATCACTTTTAATCTGTACATGTCAAAAAATGACAGTTGCAACGATTGTGAATCTCGCATTTTATTTCTTGAATACAACTATCTTAAGTAAACTAATAGAATATTGTTTAACAAGCGGAGTGATCAACATGGGTATCTTCGAAAACAATGGTATTTTGGACTTTTTTCCTAAGATATACTTTTAAAATTCGAAACACTTTTTCTTATGCAACTCGACGAGCTCTATATAACTGTTATGGAAAGGGACAAAAAGACTCTTGTAAAATTCGAATATGTCTATCCAAGTTCATCATAAATACATCATATTTTAAATTTATTAGTTTGATAATATTTAAGAAAAACATCACAACATTCAATGTGTACACAAGTGCTTCCGTTCAATTTTGATTATTTATCTCAGTGCCTGTATCATCGTTGTTTGTCTTTTGATTATTCGATTTTTTACCCATGCTTTTAACGGTTCTGTACTGTGAAATATAATAACTATTATAAATACTAATGAGACATCTACAAAAATATATGCAATACGAAAATGATATTTTGGTGGTGAAGTGAAAAATCCCATAAGTACAAAAATAGTATAAGGAAAACCGAGTGTAACTAAAATCATGACAAGCATAACTATTCGATACACCATTTTTAATTCTCTTTGTGCCCGAATTAAAGTATTTGCCGGTGTAACATGTTAACTCATTTTTTTAACATATCGAACTAATTTAAAATAAATAAATATAATACAATTCATTGGTATTATGTAGAGAAAAAATGTATTATAAACTGCTAGAATAGAGAAATGTAACGGCATTTGACACATTTGATTATCAACAAGATATGTGATTGCATCAGTGAATATATGTGGAAAAGCAAATGTAAATGACACAATCCACATGAAGATAATAAGAAAAATTTGAACTCGTTTTGATTGCCAAAATAAACGAGTGGGATAAATAACTTTTAAATAACGATAGATTGCTTGTAGGAAATACGAATAATTCTGTGCACAACATGCCACATAACCGATATAACCACGGAAAATACAAAATGAATCTTCATATGATTGTCGTTTAAGATCATTTTGTAATGTAAATATCGCCGTCCAAAAAAGACTACTTGATAAAATAAGTTCAGCTGAACATGAATTAGCAATAAGTATCATGGGAACTGTATGAAATGTTTTATCGAATATGATAATAACTAAATATATTAATACAAGTATAATGACCGAAGAGAGACAGATAATATCAAGAATATCGATTGGAATCAACCATGATTCGATATTTGTTGATAATGAATTGTTGACAGACATTATAATTATTATCCTAAGAAATGAAAAGATCGTATTTTGTATTTTATTGAAGTTATTGTCTATTGATAATAGAAAGTGTTCACAAGACTTCTTTTTTTAGTATTTTTTAATGGATAAGCCATTGAGAAAAGGATTTGTCTATCAGTATTAGATGTTTCTTTAAATGACAAATCCTTTCATTTGTTATACTGAAGAATGAATCATAGCGACTAATGTTGTCCGATAAAATATTCCCTCGACTGTAAGAAGGATAATATGGAAAAAATAGTTTATCAGAAGAACATGCATCAATAAAATCCCGAAATACGTGCGTACACGTTTTCGTTCCTTGAATGGTATGATTTTGTTTAGTTATTCATAAGACTCGTGAAGGATTATTTAAGTCAGAGAATCAATAGAAAATTAATATCTGTATTAGCTAGGTTAGTATGTTAGTTGTCCTATTTTAGCTTGCAGATTGATATAATAGAGAAGATAATATAAGTTCAGATGTTGAATATGTATTTGATGAAAATGTGGGTGACCCTGATAACAAAAATAAGCAACCAGAAACTCGGGAAAACTTATTCATATAGCTGAGTGAGAGAATGAAAATGTTAGCGGCAACGACGTAACTTCTGATGACGCTAACAATTTGTAGAATAATGTAAATGTGAAACTTGTTAGAGTAGCATCGAAAACGAAAAATATTTTTTAGATGTATATTAAAGATCTTTTTGTTTTGATAAAAAGCACTTGACACAATGTAAGGCACTATAGAATATACTTCTGAAACTAAACTCTATTTTTACTGTATATAAAAACCATTTAGATAATTAAAACGTTATTTTTTTTGAATGATTAAAATTGAGCGATTATTTCTTCGCTCGATAAAAAAGAACTTGGAGACGTGAGCTTTATCACCCTGCTTTGTGACGTGTGTTCTCAGACAAAAATACATTAAAATTTTTTATAATTAATAAAATTCATCGAAGTTAACAGCCGATTAGAGTGATTCGTTTTGAAACCCACTCCAAGCGTGCACAGTCGTAAAAGATCGTTTACGGAAGAGAAAGGAGCTATACTGTGCGAAGGGATATATCTCTATCACATAAAAAGACTAGTTATATTGGCATTTAGTGTTGGACTTCTTTTTCTGTAATATCTCCTTACTCCTGTGTGAACACTGAGCGTTTTCGTTCTTTTTTCTTTCTCTTGAACTCAATAATTTTCTACACTCACACCCACTGTTGAGTCCGAAATTATTTTGACAAAAATTTAAATTTATCAAAAATTGTAAAAGTTTAGAACGTTTATAAATAGAATCGAAATTGGTAATTTGTCAAGCCTAGAAATGGAAAGCTGTCTAAATATATACTATAAATTCGTGATAATAGTACTTTTAAATTTGGTAAAATCATATTCCACCATGAGGATGTTATATACTCATACTGACACTTAAACTGATAAAGATAATTTAATCACTTTGGTTTATCAATCAGTTCAAAATTCGTAAACTGATCAGTTGCTTATACAATATTCGTTTATAGATAAGCTAGATTTCTAAATCGAGTAGATGTTTATAAATTGTTCATATATTTATAAATTACAGATACATTTATAACTGGATCGGCTTTATAAGTCTTTCAAGCGTTTATAAATTAAAAACAAATTTATAAACAAGTCCGATTTATAGATACCAAAGATATTCATAACTATTTTATATTTTCAGTTGAAAAATTTATAATTTTTAAATCAATATAAATAAATCGCTTACTTTCGAACTGAACAGTGCTCACATCCTCAAGTCATATTTTTGTTTTATTTCTTAACAAAAACAGATAAATCTTATTTTCACATATAATATCGTTAAATATATTTATAAACTCTACACAATTAAGTAGTACATATGATCCCGGTAATAATTGCATAAATTATTGTTAATTTCATGTTTCGTTCTGTGTTTTTGATGTTTTTTTTCTCTATCCACATGTTGTTCTGTTATGAATGACATCATTATATAAACTAATTTACCACGTGACGTCGGATGTGTGGTTTATCGGTTTTCTATCTGATTTACGTCATTATTTGTGTTCTTTTACTTTCTCATCATTTTTATTTATGTCGTAATATACACAATATATTACATGACATCGATTGGAAAATGTGTGATTCATCCGTTTTCCATCTGATTTTTGCGTCATTATTTCTTTTTTTTTATTCTCTCGTCATTCTTATTTTTATTTATCTCATAATACATATGGTATATTATCGCGTTCATACGGTTTTTTTTATTATGATCGAGTTACGTTGTTATTACAGGTAATACTATAAACTTTACTTTAACAATAAAGTTGTAACAGTACACTTCAACGTACAGTAAGTAGGTTTTTAACTTTAACTTTAAATAAAAGTAAGACGCAGGGTACTTTTAATTTTGACTTTTTAAAAAAGAAACTATTTTTTCAAATCAAAGTTAAAATATTGCTTGCTATCAGTAATTACGAAAGATTCTGTTGTAATTTCACGATGATAATGTAATTATTATTGGATTATAATTCGAGCATAACTCAATAAACGAATATTACTGTTTTCTTTTCTGATGAAACGTATGTATGAATCATTTGTTCGTTGAATTATTTTTATTTCACTCATTAATGATAAGGTGGTGTATGTTCTTGTTATTAGTTTTTAAATGATATTTTTAGTTAATCATTTCTATTCGTATATTTGTACTAATATAATTTTGTAAGTTTCATGTTATATCTTGATTTACGCACTATATGTTTATTTGCCTTGTTTCTCACCTGTTGCACCATAGGTTATATATTTTTATTTTATTTTTGTCTGTTCATGTGACTCGATTGGTTTTCATTGAGAGGAAGACAAAATATAAAAAAAAGAATTAACTTAATATCTAAGTGAGATAGTTTTCGTTTTCCTGCTTTCGATATTATTTTTATCCCATTGTAAAATTAATTAAAATGCTTAATACTGATCGCTATACTATGTAAAAAATATCAGTATAATTCATATACGATTTATCTTCTGAAATTGCTTAATATAAGATATTTGATACAATTTTTAGATAAATTCTATTCCAAAGTTTCTGTGTGATAATGTCAAAAATGACACAAATTTCTACTGATTGTGATGAGCGAATGGATCAAAATGTGGAAAGGATTACGACGGTGACAAATACAAGTGAACTACAAAAGTAATTAGCTAATTATTGTTAGATTCTTCTTGTTATTGTTCATTTATTTCTTTTAGTTCTTTATGGGTTGGAAAATTTTGTCGTCCTCCTTTCGGTTTTACGTTTGTACAATACATCGACTTTATTCTACTTCATATGGGGCGCGACTTTGTTCGTGAAGGTGTCCGTGCTATGATGGCACAAGTATCCTCAAGTATCGGCGAAAATATTACAGATTTTCAGATGGAACTCAATTATTTACAAGTTTTCGCCAATAAATACAATCTCCTTTTAAGTATTCTAATTTTCGATCAAGATAGAAAGGAAATAAAGACAATCAATGGTGCAACCGATTCACGGGAACAACCGAGATGTACCTTTATCGTTCTTGGTAAAGATCGTCGACACTATTTTCCACTATCCATAATGAATAAGAATAATCGGGAGTGTACACTCTTTGACAGAAATGATGATTATCTTTCTGCTCGATGGAAGGAATTCATTCAATGTTTCAATCAATCGGGTAAGTTGAACATTCAATCAATATTGTTTTTTATGAAACTTTTCTCTTTCTAATAGAATTCATGAATTCTGAACAAGTATCTATACTGGCAAGCAATAATATTGACAGTTCTGGTATGTAGTTTACAACTATTTTGTTCATGTTATCCTTATAATTCCTTGTTGTATTTTCCAGTTTTCAACACCGAAAAGACTATTGCCGACGGAATGGAAATGCAGGATCAAGTTGGTGAAATTGTCGCGGCACCAGAAAAACTGGCCATGCCAGTTGATTCGTCGATCGACAGCGACATGCTGCTTTCTGATTGTTCAAGTAAGACATAGTTTAAAGTCATCAGTTTTTTTTCTTTTCATTTGCTAATTCAAAGAAAGGTTTAAAAAGCAACTATGAAATATATAAATGGCTTGAATTAATCAATGATAATAAAAAAAAATGAGACTCCAGAATTCTACCTAAAACTAACTTCATATTCATTTTTAGTCTTTTAATGAAAATTGAAATCAATTATGTTGTAAGAAGTTCATTAGATTTCGTCAACTCAAGATCTACATTTCTATATAGAAAGATCCAGAAAACCGCAGACGAATAACTATCTCTCTTGAGGTGTCATTCAAAAAATACTTATCTGTCTTTTATTTTGAAACTGATATTAGTCTCGATCAATATCCATCCCGGTTCTAGTTAGTTTCAGGATTTAGGTAATTTCTTTTCCTTTACTAAGGATTTCTGCTCTCCTTCTCTTTACTGAACTTGATGTTTTTTATTTTCTAGATGATCCAATATTGCATACGAACACACCTAGAAAAACCGAAGAGATATATGAATTTTGTGTAAGAGACGTTGAAAAAGATGGTTCATGTTTGTTCAGGTCAGTTGGACTTGCCCTTGGTATGGAAGAAATATCGAATGATGATCTACGCAGTGCAGTAATCGGCCAAATTCATCAATCTAAGGAACTCAAAGACGCTATTCGTAATGCCAATCCTAATGTAACCTGTGATCAGTATTGTGATAGGATCAAAAAGTCAACTACTTGGGGAGATGAAATTGAAATTCGTGCTATGGCTTTACTCTATAAAAAAATAATTTGTGTGGTTGATGTTACTGACGATAGCGGTGATGTCTCTGCAGCATTTTACCCTTATGGTGTGGATCTTCCAAATATGACACAGTGTATTTACCTTCGTTACATTGGAAAAAGTCATTATGATCTTTTGTATCTCAAGAAGAAAGATGATACAAATTATAAAGAAACGATTTTCGGTCGTGAAGATACTGATATACAAGAGCTTCTACGTATTTACATTCAAGACGAAATCAAAGCTTCTAGTAAGCGACTGAAAACAAGAATCAAAATATTGAACTTCTTTTCTAGATTACGACATACTTCGATTGGACAATTGTACTAATGAATTAAACGAGCGACGATCAAATGTAAACTGTAAGAAATTAGAATTGAAAAAAATTCTCTGTTATTTTGCTCTTTGACAGGTACAACAAACAATTTAATTTTGTCAAATTCAATTCCAAGAAAGTCATTGAAACGCAAGCGTAAAGGTAGAAATATACTTGTATTCATTTGAAATTTCTTTCACAATTCATGTTTATTTTTTATGCAAAATTTTCGTCTATAAGTTGTAAAATACGAGAGAATATATTTTTATATATCTCTCAATACTATTTGATCTCACTTATTGAAAAAATTCAGAATTTTTTTTTCAATGAATATTTTTCTAACTTTTATCTTTATATTTAACAGAATCGAGAAAATCTTCAAATTCTACAAATAATAGTACTACAACGAACGTCGCTTATTATCGTGGCAATGCAACACCAATAGAGTTTAGATATAAAGCACCAAAAATAATTATAGGTCCACAAGAAAAACAACGCGGTCGTCAAATCAAAGAACTACTTTCAGCATGCTTACAAGGTGCTCAAGGTGAAAAACGCAGACACAAGCCTATGAAGTTGAATGTAGGATCTTTATTTGAAATACTTTTATTTATTTTCTGAATTTAGATTGATGAAATTCCAAAAGATGAAGAAGTTTATCTTGGCATTGAAGTTCTCACGCATGATAACAAACCTCATCCTTCTAAAATTATCCTTCCAATGGACACAGAGTTAGATATCCCTGATAATAAAGTCTTTTCAAAAAATACCGCCAACAAACTGGACTACATTAAATTCAATGACAAAAACTTGACATGTCACTTTGATCCGGACACAAAATGTATTTACTGGAAGGTTGATAAACCTGGTTCACTAGAGTAAATTCTAACATTTCTTAATATTCGTTTTTTAATAAACTTTTCTCATATTTTGCTTAGTATATCAATTCGTATGGTGAAATTATATCAAAGTGAAGATAATGGTATCAATAAGAACCTTATTCGAAAAAAAAAATTATATCTAAGCAAATTAGCTTTCTGGATGTGCAAGTTAGAAAATGGAGGTTATGTCGATATTTCTGCCACGACACTTTCTAATACTATACAAGAACGTAAGCTTTAACGATTAATTTCTAATTTATTTCATTGATATGTATTCACAAGAGCTATATCTAACAAAAAATAAGAATAGATTTGAATGTATCTGTTATTTTAGCATCGACTGATAATAAAATCGATGAAAAAAATGGCGAGTCTGTCACTAATGAAAAACAATTACATGAATCCATTAGCGATGAGCGTGAATCCTTCGAATCCAATACTGATCAATTTATCATACAGAAAAATATCCACACACTTAATGGTAGTAATTGGCTTAATGATGAAGTAAGTCATTAATTTTTAAACGATACTTCTTAAACTAAAACTCTATTTTAGATTATTAATTTCTATTTGGCTCTAGTGGCACGTGAAAGTGGACATGATGGATACCCACGTGTTTATGCATTTAACTCCTTTTTTTATGAGAAATTAAAAAACGATAAACCAGAGCATAGTAGTTGGTCAGGATATATGGACACGATTGATTTTTTCAATTATCATATCGTTTTGATTCCGATTCATCTTGAAAATCATTGGACTTTGGTTGTAAGGATCTTTAGTTTTGTTTCAACTCATTTCTCTTCATTTATATTCTTCTTTTCGTCTAGACAATCGATTTTTCATCTCATTGTATTAGTTATTACGATTCATTAGGTGGAAAAAACGACAAGTGTCTAGATTTAATCCATAATTTTGTTGAACATATGTACGCCATGAAGAAACTACAAGCCAGTTGGATAGTTGGATATTGGAAATCGGTACCACAACAGAAGAATACAAATGATTGTGGCGTGTTTATATGTCAATTTGCGAAGTATCTTGCTCGACAATGGCTGATTAATCTTACTCAAGAAGATATGCCTCGATTTCGACAACAAATGATTAACGAAATCAAATCGAATAAACTAATTGTTCAATCTCCTCCGTTAACAATTATGCCTATCTCTTGTTCAATGTAAATTGTGTTTTTTTTCTTAGAATGATAAGATCGAGAATTTACTTTTGATTGTCCATTCTTTGTCATTTATGTATACTGTTTATTGATTAGATACACTCTTCAAACCGGTTTTATGTCTTTATAGTGTTATTATTGTTTATTATTTTAAAAAAAAGTAAATTTAGTGGCATATCAAATAAGAAATATATTTGTTTTCTGACTCTGAAACTTCTCTTCAATCTGAATTATTAATATTAATTGTATCACTCAACGTTATTTTATTTTCATGGATAAAAATCTAGTCGAATCATTTTTTTTCATTTGAAAGATCTGAAATCGATCGATTGTAATTTAACAAAGGGTGCCGGTGTGCATGTTAAATCGATTGTTGGCACCTTACACGCTCAAGATGATATTAATATTTAGTAATTGTAATATTCTTATAGTTTTTTTGTAAATTACAAAGAGAATTTGGGTGTGGGTGTGAGTGTGAGTGGACGTGAAGAGTGTATAGTAAACTATATCCACACCCTATTTTTTTTGTGACCGAAGAAATGAATCGCTCTTTGTCTTATTGAAACTATTCTCCTTACATAATTCGATCATCATAAAATGTGATAAGTACAACTTCGGTTAGAAAAAATGAATGATAATAGAGTTAAATCTAATTAAATCGAATCTTTTATTAGTTCTTTCCAAAAGACAAATGAATAATAAAAAATTAAGTAATCCAATAAAATATTTAATGAAGCCAAGCATTTTGCTTACATTATTGTTCCTCGATCATATGCGTTCTAAAATAAAAACAAAAAAGTAATAACTGTGAAATCTAAATATAGGATAGCCGAGAATCATGAAGGGCATATTATAAATGATTATATGTACATGAAATATATTCGATAATCGTGATGAAAGATCAACACAGGCAAATTCCAGTTTTCAATTATATGCAAAATGAAAAAACAATTGCAAACAGGATCTAAACATTCATGGACTCTTGTATTCAATTTTATTCTGCATCATCTGTTGTCGTCTTTTTTTGCTCTATATTCTCCTCTTTTTGATCTTTAGAATGTTTATCATTATTTGCAAATATGTTTAAAATATCAATTAATCAAAATTCAGAACGTATGATTTTTTTCTATGTATCTTCGTAGTATTTTAAATACCACTTACATGTCAATTGTCCTGGTTTCCTATCTGGCTCAAGATCAAGTGCAATTTTCCCGTCACCTTTTGCAACATTCAACCAACGGTCAACTGGAAATCTATATTTAAAAATTATCAAACTCATTTCATTCAATTTTCAATATTATTTACGTGTAGACTTCATTCCGTGAAACATGATGAACTTCAACTGAATCAGCATGCCAACCATCTCCGATACCGCATCCATCATGTTCAATTCGAACTGTTTTAATCTGAAATATATAGATGATCATTATCTTTTTCTTGAGCTTCGTTCAATCTTACCTTTCCAACATCAGCTGCATAAATTTTAAAACGATTAGTTGCACCAGATTCAAATAAGTTTTTAGTACGATCTATAGATTCTTTTAATTGACGTCGTTCAACTTTACTTTTATCACCAAAGATACTTAAAAACACATTGGCATCTATTTAGTATCACAACAATAAAATTTCTATTGCTTAAAGACAAATATAAAATAAATTTACCAGTTCCAGCTCCACGTTTCTTTGATGTTTCGACAGTGATTTCATACTCAACAGTGTTCGAATTTTTCGAATCGTCTAAATGTTTGAAAGAATATTAATCAAATAGCTTAACAAGAAGGGTGTGAGTGTGGAACAAATACCATATCCTCATACCCACCCATCACTATTTTTGTAGATAAATTTACTTTTTAATTAAAAAAACTTGAAAAAAAACTTCGTTCAAACTTATTTTTTCGTTGCTCAAAATGAAATAATTCAATAAACATACCTGATGATGAAATAACTGAAATTTTCTTAATAAATTCTTGCGAATCTAGTCGAATACACATATTTGATGGTTCAATGAATTCTCTTGTAATTTGTGTTAGTTTTAGTTTAAAATGATTTAAATCAATTTCATTAAACTCATTTTCTTCACGAATTTTTCTTAACTTCTCAGATAATTCAATAAACTTTTTCTCAATATAACTGATCGATTTTTGTGTCAATTTCGTCACTATTTCTCGACATTGGTATGCGGTTTGCCGAATTTTCTCAATTGAATTTGTTTCCCATTGATTAATTTGTTGAATTAAAGGCGAACTTAATGGATTTTGCTTTTGTTGAGTAATTGTTTGTCGAAATTGATCATGATCATTGATAATTTCATCTAATTGTTTGTCAAGAATTTGTCGATGTTCTGTTAAATGTTGGAAACAAAAATCTTTTGAACATCCTGAGCAAAGACATGTTGCATTTGTTTTGTTACAAATAGAGCATTTTGGTCTTATATTTGCTGTTGCCATTTGTTGAAAAATTTCGAAAAGAAATGAATGCTTGTTTTCATTGTGTTTTTATTTGTACAAAAGAAAATGACTCAAACTCAATAACGATATGTTGGCAGAAAAAGAATAAAGAAAAGCTTTTTTTAATAGATAAGAGATTTTCATCATGAAAACAATTTAATATCCATTGATATTAAATTGAAACTAAGTCTCCTTGAAGAAGATGAACTATGATAATTTCATTGATTTTTCTATTTTTAGATGGAAGAAAATCCAAATAATCTTTTTATTTTTATTTTATAAAAGAAGTTTTTCTTTATGAAAAGTTGAATAGATGTCATTCATCGTTAAATTCTTTTTACTTCACTGAGCAACTTAATATTTTTAGAAATGATCATTAACGTTTTTCTACCAAGACTTTGAATTTCTCTCGTCAATAGATGAATTTAAACTAACTATTAATCTAAAATCAATTAATTTGGAGTTCCTCGAAAATTTTTATCAGACTTGATTATTTCTTTTCTCTTTTATAACTAAGAACGAATGTTAATATCGTTATCAACATTTCAAAATTTTTGTCATTACAGGAAATAATTATAGAAGATCATTTCAGAGAATAAAAAAAGCAAAGAATCACTTATACTTGAAATGATTTTGTTGTTGTTCAGCGATTTTCTACAATACGTTCAAGTACAACTGTGTGTGTGTCTGTGGATTAATCTTTTCTCTACTCTCGATCATACCCTCAAGAAATTAACAAATTTTAATTCGTTTCATCTTCATCCAGTAAATATCAGTTTCAATAAAAAATCTTAGAATATATTTCATACGATCCGCATAATGTGCTTTTCTGCTCACATCTTTTTCCATTAGAATGATAGATACATTTTGTACTATTGAATATAAACTTTTATCACAACACATGCAACTTTACCAATCGAGTAATTCGCAGGACGAGTGACTATAATTGTTTGCCAATTGACATTATGTGAAATAGATTTCATTTGAAAATAATCACCCGCTACACTGAAAATAGAATTGCCAATAAGTGCAACATTATCTTCAAGTTTTTCAGCTTGTATTGCTTTATGAATTCGAAACCTACAACATACCTCTCGAAAGAAGTTACGAATATAGTATATCATCCAACATCAATAAACTTCATTTACGAATATCGTTTCAGACATTGGAATAGCTATTCCAAATATTTTCCTTCTCAAACTTGATCTTTCTTAATCTGATTGACTCACTGCATCTTTTCGCTTATTAAGATAATTTGTTATTTGAACTGTATCAAGGACATGTTATGTTTTAATACAAGTATAGAATAATTTCCTTTTCTAAAAGAAAGCTTTAGTTGTTCGGATATAATCTTCTTTTTCTTTATTACTACACTCGCTCGAAATTAAAAAAATTAATCTGAGAGCTTTTTTTGTTGTTTTTGTTTTTATTTGTTAATTAGCGTCTCTCAGGTTATAACCTGACCCAATCAAAATTATAATAAAAATTGTTTTTTTTAGAAACATTATGTAAACTATATCCCAAAGTGCTGAAACCATTCCTACTGGTAAGTTAACAAAGATAATGTAAATTAAAGTATGGGTCGAAGGGACCATATGTCTGAACGATAAGAATAAACTATTGCAGATTACGACAATACTAGGTCATATACTTCTATTTTGTTGCTGTTGATATTATGGTTATTTATACTATGTATTTACGCTACTTTAGCTAAAACTCAAGATCGTAAGTTTACTTAGCTATCTACAGTAGCGATTTTTAGGTTTCTCTCCACTATAATAATCTTCACGATTATTAAATCGTTTGAAACAGAAATTGGTTTTATAGTGCAGATGGCTGTATTCGAAAAACACTCATTCCCGAGTTTGAGTGAGGATGGGTGTCATTAAAGATTTTAACCAACTTACACCCACACTCACCCACTCACACTCACACCCATCCACTCACACTCACACTCACGCTCATCCTCCCACTTGCACTCATACCCGCCACACAGACCCTCACCCATCCACTCATATTCAGGCTCACCCATATCGTCACCCACCCACCCACTCATACACACACCCACATTCACACGCATACGCTCAGCTCATCATATCATTATTACTCTCGAAGTGAAAAAGAGACGGGGACAACTTGCATCGTTATCATATTCCAAGGCTAAACAAGTATTTGTCTTTTTATCGTTGATAAGGTAGAAGAATCCTTTAGTAGAATATTATTGTGTATTCAAGGTGATAAACTAATTGTATGTGGGTTTTTTCCTAAAGATAAGGGACTCGCGGAAAGTGTCAGGACAATATTTAGATGGGAAGACGGCCAGTTGCTCGCAGGATAGTTGCTCGTGGGAGGGTGTGGGTGTGGGTGGGTGGGTGTGGATGTTGGAATGTACCAGCTAAAGTTCACGCCTACATCTACATTCTCAAGATGGTTAAAACATTTTTTGTTGACAAATAGCTCCTCATATGATTATTATTTTCGAAGTGAAAAGAGGCAGGGACAACTTATATTGTTATCATGTTCCAATAGTAAACAAGTATCTGTCTTTTTTCATTGATAAGGTAGAAGAATCTTTCGGTAGAATATTATTACGTATTCAATGTGATAAACTATTTTTAAGTTGTTTTTTCCAAGGATAAAGGATTCGCGGGTGTAAGTGCAGGTGTGGGTGTGAGTCAGAGATTGAAGCGTTGTCTTTAAAACCAATACATGTCGATCCACACTCACCATCTTGAAGGTGTGGGTGTGGATGTGAGATGGGTGTGGGTGTGAGTGTGGTTGTGGGGTGAGGATGAGGGTCTGAATGTGGGTGGATGAAGGAAGGTGTGGGTATGGGTGAAGATGTGGGTGAGGATGAGGGTGGGTGAGGGCTTGGATGTGGATAGGTGTGGGTGAGGGTTAAGATGAGGGTGTGGATGTCTAACCTTTTCTCTTGAAATATATACAGTCGTAGACAAGCAAAATAAAGATCTTTTCTATCTTTCTCCTTTATCTTATAAGTCAAACTCACTCTTGCATCCTCAACCGACATATAACAGTTATGGTAGCTGTACTCACACCTTCACTCTCGAGTTTTCTAACCGATTTAATTTGATCCTTGTGATTTTCTAATCATATATAAAAGGTTTAAGCCATATACTATATCTTGATAGTATAGATGAAATACGTTATTGTAGCTAATAATTCTACCATCACCCTCAGGATAGTATGTAAATGAAAAACAGTACAAATAATGATAGCCATTTGCTGAGAGAACATATTCAGGAGCAAAAGCAAGAGCATGAAGCAGCTTTAATTTTCTTGTTATTTCCGTGTTTGTGAAGGAGAGTGCGTGAATTCGATTCATTTGTGCTACTTGCCGGAGAGTTGTTTAAGGTTGTGCGTATTTCATTTGGCATCGAACTGACATAACGAATCAATTTGTTATCACCCCGCATCCAGAATGTATATGGCTGATTGGAATCATCACCGTGATAGATACCATTATATTGTGCCGCGTTGATAAATAATATGTTATCATTTGCAGCAGCTCCATGCGAATAATGAACGTGACCGAATATGACCGCTTTCAGAAATGGTTTTTGTTGAATTGCTTTGAGTAAATCATTGCACCCAACATTTTCCCCTAATTGAATCGAAGATAGAAAGTTCTTTTAAAAAAATTAATAGTTTTATATATATAAAATCATTCGAAAAGATAAAAGCATTTCATCGACATAGTAAGTTTAGACTTATCTTTGGTTTTCCTACACAGATACTTATTATTTTGCTGAAAAGAATACTTTTGCTAGTAAATAAGTGTTTGCCTTTGACTGTCCACAGGAAGAAAGGAATAAGCAATCTCCGAAGGATCGTTTTTCAAAATGTCTATTCTTCATTTCGTTTTTCGATGTATGAAGCTTTTCGTCTTCACCATACTGTCGTGCATAATTGAGCTTTGATCAACATAGATAGCATTATTTTATAGGTGGTATTTACGCCTGTTCATATATGATAGATATTCATTGCTCGCTATAGAAGATTCTATAAGTAAGAAGCCCACTCAGCTGCCAATGTTTCGATCTCCTACCTCTAGAGCTTGTGTCGAGAATACCATAGGGTGGTCCATGCGAAACCAGAATGTCACAATTTTCTGGGATCATATCCCATAAGTTCTTTGCTTCCTCGGACGATCGATCATATTGGAACCCACCAAAAAACCGTGGTGTATATGGACAGCCATATATATTAATGCCAAGCACGTTGCATGAATTATTCTCTAGATATATCACGTTATCATCGCTCAAAGATCTCGCCTGACTAATCTGTACTGTGCCGTCGTGTTTGAGTTTGTCCAAGCCGATACCATCCATATTACCGGAAATGAAGACCTTGTATGTGAAGTTGTCTAGTGACTTTAGCCATTTAACTATACTCCTTACTTCTTTGTCCGTTCCCTGCTCACCGAAATCACCGGCATGGATTAAGATGTCACCACGCATTTGCCTGATTTTTTTATTGAATTCGTCATTCTTGTGTCCATTGTGCGTGTCGGAAATGCACACAATTTTAATCAAGCTATCTTCGGGTCTGATTGTTTCTGCGCACGAATTGTCATTAGCCGCATCATGATAATGATATGAATTGCTGCCTCCGGATACACTATCATACTCGATTTCCGACTGCGGAGTGACTGCTGCATCTGAAAAAGCATTTGAAGAAGCACTGCTCATATTATAAACAGTACCGCCATTTTTTGGCACTGATATGGATTTTTGTCCATGACTACGTCGTGGCATTGCAAATTTGACTGCGATTTAATTTCAATAATGATTCAATAGTCAGGTGTTGATAGAAGAAACCATGAAAATTAATAATTATCTGAAAAGAGGTTGTTGAGAAAAATAATCAGAGTTTGACGGAATAAATGCACGTACTATCAGAAACAAACCAGAGAAAATAGTGAAGATGCTACAAAGCGCAGTTCTCTCTTAGTCAGCACATTCTCATTTCGACGTTGAATACTACATTGACCTAGAGCTCGTCCCACTTCTCTTAGCAAGTGATGACCATACGTACATTAGATTATTTTTCATGATAATTCGACTTCCTCTTCTAGATTTTCACAACAAGAAACTCTGCCGAAAATATGCACGAACTCAGAAATCCGGCATTCTCCTATTACCATGCAAAGGGAGTGGAAGGACTCAGCTATTTTCTTTTCTCTTATATTCAGTCTGCTGTCTAGTAGCACTTCAGGCTATATGAAGTCATTAGAATAAGCCGAAAAGGTTATCAAGGTGGCAATTAATGATCTTCAACCATTTTTTTGGATATATCTCCAAAAACAAACATCTTCATTTTTTTATTCAATGAAACTTACAAACGCAACATGGATCGAGCTTTCGCAGAGATGAATAATGCAAGCAAAAATTCTTACGCCTGTATTCTATCTAATATGATAGTGCTTCATCTACAGGCGGTGAAATTTCGAATTTATGATGTTTACCATTCTTCTTGTATTCACTGAAACAAAACTTGACCAAGGTTTTTTCATCGTCACTCAGCGATTTGTCTCCATCACTTTTAGCATCTTTTTGATCTTTTGTATTCAACCAAGTACTAGTGAATTTCAATGCACCGTCGATGTAGGAAAATCCGCCGCACGCAATACGACTTTGATCGTAATCAAGCCCCATGACATTTTTCAAAAGATAGTCATGATGAAGATCCTGCCCACATAGGTCGGACCATTGATCAGTGCATTGAATAATAATGTAGAAACTTCTTCCATTATAGCCACTTGCTTTGCCACCTTTCATCAAATAAAAAAACATCAATCGAATGAAACAGATCTCATACTAAAACATCATTCTCTCAGTTCGTTCATGCTAGACTCACCAGAATTTTTCCACTGGAAGTTTCCATCAATAGCATAAACAATGACACCAGCGTAATTGTGTGTTGGATCGAATTCATCACAATAGAACGATGTTTTGCACGTAACAGTGCCGAGTTCTCGTTTGATACGTTGATAAAGATTTTTAAAATCTAATTTGCCCATCTCTAATGGATCCAAGTTGAATATCAAATGAGAATATGACATTAAAATCATTTGAAACTCACTACTCTGATAAAAAGATCTTCGAGAAGAATAATTTAGCCGATCATTCGATAGAATGGAATACTAGAAAACGGTGCTTTCTTTGACAGAGAATAGCTGCTGATTTTCTTAGCACTGTGAATCAAGATCCTGTTAGGGTTTTTATCAAGGCGTTATATATTATGTCAAGGTAAAGAAACGTTGCGATCGGTATGGGCCATATGAGAGGTTTTACAGTGAGCTTAACTTCTTCGAATTTGTGTTCTGGAGTGGTGAAAGCGAGCCCGAAGATTAGGATGGAATTCAGGTGGGACTTGGGAAGTGCTGGTAGAGTTTAAAAGATTCTGGTGAGTAAGGTTGGTCCAAAAGAACTCTTTACGGTATGGTTAGGGTATCAAAGTTCGTACTCACGTAGGAACCTATTGTGGTATTGCACTTACAGAATAACCTGGTCCTGAAGTGATGAGTCATAGCTTACGGTCTACAATTTTGAATCTGCACACTGAAAAGAAATGGTACAATCACCGATTCTTTTATGAAACGAATTCGAAACTCTCAACAAAGTTTTATAACAATCTAAGGGAAACCGGAACGATGAGCACAAGGAACGATACGCACAGGAAAGTTAAGCGCAAATAAAATAAAAAAGTCTGGTCTCTTATAAAAGATCAATCAAAGTTGTGGGTGCCAGTGTGGGTATAGGTCTAGATGTGAGTGTGGGTGTGCAGGTGAGTGTGAGTTTGGGTCGATGTGGGTGTAGGTATGAATATGGGCTGGTGTGGCTGTAAATATTATATTTTTTTGTAACTAGCACATACATCCATACAAACCTCACTCATACCCAGACCTACACTCACACTCACCTCCACACCCACTCGTACACCTACACCTACACCTATACCCACATCCTCAAGACTTTTTTATTTTATTTGCGCTTAACTTTCCTGTGCTCATCGTTCCTTATGCTCATCGTTCACCAACTCCAGTCTAAGATATTCAGGCGGATTATTAACGACCTAGGAAACTTTTTTAAAGGTTTCATAGAGTTGCCACGAAACCTCTAAATAGATTTCGAATTCATTTCAATTCTCAAAACCTTTTGTAAGTCCAAAAACCCTCTTTGGTTTGGTAATCATACCATTTTTTTCCGCTAAAGCAAGTCAGTAAATGCATAAATATTAATTATTGTCTGAAAATCCATCGCTATGGGATTAATTCGATTAGGACGAGTTGAGGATGGGACTAGTTAAGAAACATACAGGACAAGTATAAGATGGATGAATTAGGATTCAGATGCGGGCTAAACCATGTGAATCGAAAACAGTTTTTAATTCATGACTTACCTTAAAAGAATTTTCTTTTATTGCAACACTAAATTTTTAAATTCTTATCTATCGTATCTTACTCTTTCTTTTTCGTTACTTTCTTATCGAAGACGTTATTGCACATGTATGATTCAGCCATTTCTTTATACGACTGCGTCAGTCAATGGAGATACTTCAAATTCACTATGACCGCGCATCGTCAGCGTTCTAATTGCTTGGAAATTTGCATGCCTACCTTCACCTCTACACTATAAAAAAGATCTATTAGTAAAGATTGTCTATCAACCGACTCCTTTTGCAAAAACACACCGACATGTAATCCGACATTCCCGCAGTCGCGAAGGGTAAATACTTGTGAACAATCATGAGTCTGGTTCCTTTCCACCAATTGCTCCTATTCTCTCTTATTGAAGTCAGCTGAGAGTTGAGCTAAATGACAAGACCTTTCTCTATATGATCTTATCAGTTTTTGTTTTCGTTTATTATGAAGCTAGACAAATCTTTATTTTAAGTATCAACAGAAATAAAATACAGATGAAGGAGTCTACTTGATATGCGATTGATGTGAAATATGTTTTTTTGTTTTCCTAGAGAGCAAAATCTAATTTAGCCAAGTTATCCTACTATTTAACATGGGGAAAACAAATTTTATTGATATGTATCAGAGAATCAAAAGAGAGCTTGGAACCATCACTTGTAAAACGTCCTTGTTTTGTGATAATTTTGATCCATTCCTTAATTATGCCGGGGCGATTATCTATGCAATTGATGGAAAATTTCAATGGAACAATAATGGTGAGTATATAACATGCGACTCTTGATAGAACTCTGTTTCGTGAAATGACCGTTTGTTCTTCTATTCATTTTTGAATAGAGGGTGGTAAAGCATTTGGTAGCAGGGGAAGAAGTTTCTATATCATCATACAATCGACGAATGATTGGCCAGAAGAATATCGCAAAGCAGCTGGACAAGGAGTAGTGCATGACTATTTATTGAGGAACGTCTTAGGCATTGACTACAATCAAGATCGCATTGCTTGCGGTGGGTTCGCCTATGTCAATGGAGAGCTCAAATTCAGCAGTGCCTGGCTCAATGGGAGAGACCAGATGGGTGCTAAAAGCGATGGAGACAAGATGCTGAGTGAACCAGAAAAGAAATTAGTCATTTATTGTTTCAACGAATATAAAAAACACGGTAAAAATTACACGTTCAAGATCACACCTTCAGTCGATCAATCACTACAAGCGTTTACAGTCCATAAACCACGACAAACGTCTTCAATCGAGCAGTCACGAGACTCACCGTCAGTCTACGGGTCGCAACAACCTGTTGGAAGACGTATTATACTGAATCAAGAGCAACAACAACAAGACAGAAGTGTGTCCTCATCAACTGACGTAAACGCAGTGGAATTGTCAATCATAAGCAACGACCGACACAGAGGTAGGAAAGTCAAATCCACTACTAGTTTCGTCTAATGTTGTATTGGCACTAACCATCATAAATTTTATCAGTTTTTATCATTTTTACCAACAGTATTTGTTGAAGGTATTTTACGGTAGAGAAATCAAGTGATTATATACGATGGATGTTGTATCATTTACAGCCATATGATCGTTTCTCCAATGCTAGAACTTCTAAAATACTAAATATTCCTAGGCAACATGGGTGAATGTACAATTCTAAATGCCCAAGATGGAAGCGTATAAAACGACAAATCGTCCCATCCTTAAACCAGTTAAAACCCATATGAAACGGTGCATATTGAGACAGCGAGCCTTTCTATGACAATTTCACGTCACTGTAGTGTTCATTCAACGACTCCTCGCGGACATTACTGCTCCAAACTTTTACCTTAAAATGGCGCCATATTTTGAAGAATATGGCTATAAATGTGTGTTGATATCGCGACAAAATAGTTTCATTCGAAAGAGAAAGCAATTCTTGAGTGTGGGTAGGTGTGTCTCTTCTCTTAGTTCACACCCACACCCACCCTCTATTTTATGGGTATCTCTGTAGACTAATTTCTATATGAGTTTGTGCAGAATTGCTTTCTCTTTCGAATGAGACTATTTTGTTGTGATATCAACTCAATTTATAGTCATATTCTTCAAAATATGGTTTCATTTCAAGCCAAAAATATACGGCAATAGTGCCAGCGAAGAATCGTTGAATGAGTACTTCAATGACTTGAAATTGTCATAGAAAGATTGGCCGTCTCATTCTGCATCTTTTCATATGGCTTTTTAACCGATTTAAGGATGGGTCAATGTGCTATCTTATACGCCCCGCCCTTTCGTCGAGCGACAACTATTGAAGATTCGAAGAACGCATATTTAGGTTGCATTAAATGTCTGATTATTCTGCCGCATTTCAACATGAGAGCCATACAAGCCGAGCATTGTCCTTCTCAGGACACTGAGGATCCGTATGTAATCTATGAGGAAAATAAAAGTCATACCCACACTCTACAGTAGAAAGGCCTGAATACGAGAAACACTTTTCCTGTTGTACGAAGGCAATTTTCTTGAATAGTTTTGTGAGCGATATGGTAAACTACGAAGTTAAGTGAAAATAATGACATGAATGAGAAGTCGCATATGAGAATAAAAGCTTTGTGGCACTGCAACTTCTTCATAATATTCAGAATGTAGCATATGATTTCTGGTGCTCACAAAGCGTTTTGTAGACGATTAAGTCGAAAATGCTAATGTAAACAAGTTCAATCAAACAAGACGGAGCAACCCAAGTGAGTAAGCTTTCCACTATATACCCAAATTCTGTTGAATATAGTGCATATATTTACTCGGTAATCTTGTAAGAATTCTCATTTTAAAGACCGTAGTAGCATGCGCAATTTGGCTTCCATCCGTTACGAAGACTCATCAAACGAAAACTGCCGCGGAAGGTTATGGATTGTATTAGGCGGTCTCTATGTAATTATACTTTGTGGCGGCATACTTGCAGCTGTTATATTATCATTAGCGTTACCTGGTACAAAAAAGAATGTAGGTCTGTATCAACCGCGTTTATGTAGTATATTTTTGTATTTACAACTGTACAGGTCCGAGGATTGGAAACGGAATCACTGTTGCTGGTGGCAATCGTAAGGGATCACTCCCTGATCAGCTAAATGACCCACATGGTTTCTTTGTTGATAACCAAAGTAACATTTATGTTGCCGATACGAACAACCATCGTATTGTACAATGGTTGCCGGATGCAAAGTATGGCATCATTGTGGCAGGAGGAAACGGACCAGGATCAAAGCAGAACCAATTACGTTATCCATCAGATATATGGATAGACAGATACAATAATATGTATATCGCTGATCCTGGTAACAGACGTGTTCAGCTATGGACCAGTGGCGCAACTAGCGGACAGACGGTTTTTAATGTAACCGATGGTTGGAGCTCAAGCGATTATTACAGTCTATATGTAGATGAAGTGAATCAAGAAATTTACATAGCCGCTCGTTCGGCAGGCCAGATTTTCAGGTACACACTTGGAAGTAGAATGGGAGTATTGGTTGCAGATGGATTCGGTCGAGGAAACGGATCCCACCAATTTAATTATCAGCGCAGGTTTACTGTTGATCGCCAAGGGAAAATTTATGTTGCCGATAAATTTAACCACCGTATTCAGAAATGGTCAAGGATTTACTCTACGACTCAAACTATTCCGACAGCTAAAGTCGAGACTATCGCGGGCATTACCGGTAAAAATGGATCAAATTTAAATCAACTCTATAATCCAACAGATGTCATATTAGACTTGTTAGCTAAAAATATCTATATAGCAGACTACGGCAATGCACGTGTAATAAGATTACCCGCGAATCTAGCTGATAGTAAACGAGAAGGCGTCGTTGTACTAAATCCAATATCCGTCAACGGTAACATAGTCTTAATGGATCGAATTCGACTGAGCAACAACGAAAATCACATTTATATTCTCGATAGAGCAAATAATCGAGTTATCAAAGCTACCAATGGTGTCAGAAATCTTTCAAAATCAGTCTTGCTATTGATAATATTATTGTACGTATAAGAAAATCTCTATAAACGCAAGACATTTACCATTTTTCTTTATGTTTAGATGCTTCCATATGATAATGAACTGTTCAATGAAATAATGTGGTGATTAACAATGTCAAACTATCAATAATCCTAAGATGTCTATTAATTTGAAAGAAGAATCTAATTTGATGTAGTTTCTTATTAAATAATTTATTTTCAGAAATTTTCGATCATTTTCAACCTTTAAGGGTGTGGTGTAAGTTTCGACTTGATCTCACAACTAAGCTCACCCCCACACACAGACGCCCTAATATCCAGCTAGGGTGAGTGTTTGTGTAATGTCGATGTAGTTTGGCTGACAGTATGCATGTGTGAAGGTGGGAGTGTGGTTGAAGGACAGACAGCCAGTACCACATCCACGCCAAGCCTTAAGGCATTTAGATCATAAAAATTTGTTGAATCTAGGGAATATGGTGCTCGATCTAATTCTAGCTCGCAAATGAATGTAACTTATTGAGTTAAGTATTCTTAAAGACCATAAGAAAGCCTTCGAGCACAATATATAATATTTGACATAGTCTGTCCCTGTAAGTACTAGACAAATAAAATTCATAGAATGCTATCCTAAATTTATTTTATCAAACATCCGATGTAAACTAAAAAAACGATTGGTTTTAATTGTAAGTACACTGTAAACTAAAAAGCAATTTATAGAGAAAAAAGCAGTACTTTAGGAGCGCATATGTATTTACGAAACAATTTCTACTTTCTTGAAAATACGATATTTAAAGAATAAAAATTACAAATTCGATTTTTTTTAAAGTCAGTCGGAACCTATTTTAGAAAATCTTCATATAGTTTCTGTTCTCAAAAGAAAACCCATGCAATAAAATAAATAAATAATTTCAGTTTCAATATGTACAAAACAGATTGACTTATATATATGGTAAAACACTGACGAGGAACACTATTTAGGTGGTACACTCCGATTTCAATCATTCATATGCCATATGATAGACTATAGTGAGGTAGTCAACCGCTGGAAATATTATCGGCCACCAGCTCTTTCTTGAGATACTATAGTCACTTTAGTGAAATTTTAGCCTATGATATGGTAGCTAGCACAAAGTTGAATATCGATATTTCGATCGGAAACTTTGTCAATAGGTAGGTCTAGCTATAACTAAACTGTCCTAAAAAATTCAGCTTAAAAGAACATACCATTCATGAGATATTACATTCTCAAAAAAAGCATAACATTCTATAGTGTTTCCTTAACGTACGACTAATTCTGTGAGTATCATATCTCACGAAGAGAATGTTCTTTTGAGCTGAATTTTTTAAGACAGTCTAGTTATAGCTAGACCTACCTATGGACAAAGTTTCCGATCGAAATATCGATATTCAACTTTGTGCTAGCTACCATATCATAGGCTAAAATTTCACTAAAATGACTATAGTATCTCAAGAAAGAGCTGGTGGCCGATAATATTTCTAGCGGTTGACTACCTCACTATAGTCTATCATATGGCATATGAATGATTGAAATCGGAGTGTACCACCTAAATAGTGTTCCTCGTGAGTCTATAGCAGTTCTTGTCTAAAATGATTTTCTAATAAGTACAGTGTGGGGTGCCGGCGCGAGTGTTAAAGAAGAAGAGAAACTCACATCCACACCCAAATCTTTTGGAAGAATATAAAAACAATTTAATCAGTTCGTATACAATCATGAACGCTCATGATATTAATATTTAGTAGCTGCAATATTCTTACAGCTATCTTGTAAACTACAAAGAAAATTTATTAGAAATTCTAACATTGATGTATAATTTTTAACTAAATTACATGAAATAAAGAGAATAGACAGTTTTCGTTTCCAACGAAGATTAAATGTTGAACGTATTGAATTAATATTCAAAATCGTCATCTATTATATTTTGTTATTGAAGCATTATTTTAGAATTCTATACAATAAAAAAAAAGCTTACGACACTCGGTATTCCCAGGCGGTCACCCATCCAAGTACTAACCGAGCCCGACGTTGCTTAACTTCAGTGATCGGACGAGAACTGGTGTGTTCAACGTGGTATGGCTGTAAGCATTTATCATAAATATTTTCTATGTATTTCTATTTACTATAAAATACGTGCACTATCATTTCGATTCGATAATGTAACAAGAATTTTTCATAGTAATGAACATATTTCAATATGAATAGATAATTGTAGAAGTTTATTTGCAGGATGATGTTGAAATTGTATTTGTCTATGATTACAATTTAATATTAATATGATTTCCTCACCTGTTTTTATAATTTTATCTGTATTAGTATATTGTTCTTTACTATTCATAATAATCCATTCAAATCTTCGCTCTCCATAAATAGATGGTGAATGTAAAATCCATGGTATAATCTGTTGTGAAGATGTTAAAATACCAAGAAAAGATTATTAATAGTTTGATTTTTTATAGATTGATCTATTAACTGACGAAGTTCTTTTATTTGTTGAAACCATTTTATAAAATCAATTTCTGTATAATTATCTAATTGTTGACTTAAGTTTAATTCTTCACCAATTTTATTCATTGACAATATGATTTCATTTTGATGCTTCAAGCATTCATATATATACTAAACATGGATGAATATTTTTTTCTCGAATTAAATCTCGTCAAAGAAGATCATATTCTCGTCCAATATTATCCATTTGTATATTAAAATCATCACGATGATTTGAAATATGTTTTTCACAAAATGATTGTTGACATCCAGAATATATTACAAAACCACTATCTTTATTACATTTAACAAGATGAAATCAACTGAATATATTCATTCTACATTTTAGTTTTTAACGAAAGCAAATAGAGACAACAATATGTTTTTTATTTGGTTGTAAAATCGAAATAAAACAACACAAGAAGAAAAAAAGCAATAATAAATCTATATTAATGATTTATGACAAGATTTAAAAAATTATTTAACTAATTTTCTTTATTGCCGAAAAAAAACAAATAATATTCTATAATAAATTATTTCCGGTTATATTCCATACTTATCATCGATGTATGTTCATGCAATTTAGGAAAATTATTGTTGACATCCGATTCTTAATATAAAAATCTATTTAGTCGTGCAGAAGAAAAGGAAGAGAAGAGGAAGAAAAATAAGAATGAGTATAGATTAGACAACAACTATCAACTACATACAATGACAGTAGTTTATATATATTGATAACGATAAAATAACAATGAACAATATGAACTATGTCATTATTTTTTCAATAATAATAATATTTAAATTTGAATGGATTCATAATTCATATGTATCATCCGATTTAAAAAATGTTTCAGCAATTCTTGATGATCTTTTAAAATCTTATGATCGTTATCATCGACCAACATATGGAGGTATGCATATTATAGAAAATATTAATTTCTACCATATTTTTGTATAGGTGAACCTGATAAAATTATTGTTAATATCTATGTTCGTAGTATGAGTGGTATAAGTGAACTTGATATGGAATATTCATTTGATTGTTTTTTTCGACAACGATGGACTGATACTCGTCTTATCTATAATACAACATCCGTAATGAATTATACATCATTACCAGTCAGTTTTCAAATGTTTTCAAAAATTTGGAAACCTGATACATATTTTTATAATGGACAACGATCGTATATTCATTCTGTACCTCATGTTAATCGATTTTTTCGTATTGCAACTGATGGTACTATACTTTAT
Source organism: Adineta steineri (assembly GCA_905250115.1). NCBI lineage: Eukaryota > Metazoa > Rotifera > Eurotatoria > Adinetida > Adinetidae > Adineta > Adineta steineri. Next base: position 127,519 of record CAJNOI010000057.1, on the reverse strand, counting down.
TCACAACGGTTAATAAAAATAATAATGATTTTTCTAAATGAATTGAATTTATTTTAGTTTAACAATTCGAGCTTCATGTATAATGAATCTTCGAAATTTACCACTTGATACACAACATTGTACATTATTAATTGGTAGTTTTGCTTATAATAGTGAAGAAACAATCTATGAATGGAGTAATAAGACTGCTGTTGATTTACAAAATAATTTAATTATGAATCAATTTTCATTAATTGATGCAAGTGTCGGTTCACGAATACTAATTAGAGAAAATCGTAAGTTTCAAAATCTCTCTCCTTATCGAAAATTTCAAGAACAGAAATAATTCAATTAAATCATAATTTTATTTTTGTTCGGAGATAATCGATTTTATTAGTTTAAAAAATTAGCATAACTAAAAAGAACAATAAAATTATTTTTCTAGGTACTCGATCAATAATATATGTTGTATTTGCATTTCGTCGTCATGTAGGTTATTTTCTACTTCAATTATATATACCATGTGTACTAATTGTCTTTTTATCATGGGTTGGCCTTTGGTTAAATCGTGAAGCAACAAATGATCGTATTAATTTAGGTGTAACAACTATCTTAACACTTATATTCGTTATAATTGAAGGAAAAAAAGATTTACCAAAAGTTCCATATATAACAGCACTTGATTGTTTCTTAGCTGTATGTTTTATATTTGTTTTTTCAACATTATTCGAATTTGCAATTGTTCATTATTATACAAAAGCACGAACAGGTGATCTCAATGAAAATATGCGTGATTTAGAAGATTATGTTATTCGAGTAATACAATAAAAATACAAATTTTTTTATCTCTTTTTTTTTCTCTTTTCTATAGGATGATGGTACAAATGCGGATGAACATGATATTAGTCGTAATGATGTTCATTTAGTATATCGACCATCATTAGCACCAACACCATCCATAAATAGTAGAACATCAGAAAAGAAATCGTACAAATGTTATCGAAATATTCGTTGTAAACCAGCCTATTCAGCATTTCAAGGACGAGCTTTAAAAAATATTTTTTATTCAAATAGCGAAAGTAAAATTGATATTTTTTCACGAACTATGTATCCCGTAGCTTTTTTTATATTTAATTTTATTTATTGGGCCTATTATTTACATGCTAGTCAACAACAATCAAAAGGCGAAAAAGAATAAATATTTTTTGTCATTAGAAAATATAAGAATTTCATATTCATCATGTGATTTAATTTTTAATAGAAAAAAATATGTTGTTTGAATATCATGTCGCGAGCTTAGTGTCTTTAATCTCATAAACTTTTAATAGAATCTTAGAAAATGAGTGCATGTCTATTATCTCATACATGGTAACAGGAAATAATAATGTCTATAAATATAAATGAAAATCAAGATTCACTAATGTTATTTGAGAAAAATATCTAATCTAGACAAGATATTTTATATCAACAGTCTCAAAACATATATATATACTTTTCAAATTAAAGACAGCACTTTCATACAATGTCCTATGATGAAAATGATTCGTTATCGATTTCAATTCTTAATGGAACAACTAATGCTACAAATCCTACACAGGCTGTTTTGATTGCGTTTCAAATAGGTCGTACAATATCTTGTCTTTGTATAGTCGGTGGTATTCTTGGTAATATAACACTTATTTTCACAATTAGTCGTTCATCATTTTTATACTTTCCTTATGGTCTTTTACTTTTATTTATTTCAACATTCGATATAATTCGTCTTATATCAACAATAATTTATTATTTACTGCAAGGAAATATAATTCCATTAACATTATCAACTTTAACAATCTATGTAACATTATATCGTTATCCAAAAAATGTTACAAATTGGTTAAAAGTATTTTTAGCAATTGAAAGATTTATTGCTGTTAAATATTGGATTAAAAATCGTTATAATATTCATTCAAATCATGCCAAAACACTCAATCGTTTACGACAACGAAAACTTCTATTAATAATTCTTATTTTACTTCTATGTAGTTTAATAAGTCAACATCCAAATTTGATTCCATATCGTTTTATATCAACACGTATTGATCCATTACGTTTACTTATTGTTAATAAACCTAATCCAAATTTTTATTATGCTAATCATTTATTTAATGGTATTTTATTTACTATAATTAGTTATATTATACTTGATGATCTCTTACCAATTATAATATTAATTATCTGTAATACATGTCTTCTATATCAAATAAGACGTTTACCAACAATCACAAGTAAAAAATTAGCTGATTCAATATATATCCTATTTTTTCTAACAATATTTTCAATATTTATTATACCAAGATCATTTCTAGTTGTCTTTAATTTATATACAAATCCCGAATATATTAATGATACGATTATTTCAGTCGTATTTCATTCATTTCAAGGTATGTCTATATATAATAAGAATTTTAATTTTATGTTTTCTTCTTTAGGTCTTGAAATGATTAATAGTGCAATTACGGGTTATACATGTTTTTTAAGTTGTCGTGCATTACGTAAAGATTTAATACGAAATCTTCAAATAATATTTCATCGAAATAACAATGTATTAAAATCATCTATAATTGAATTAAAAACTGTATCACAAGAACGTTCATAATCTTTAAATAAATAAAAATTTTGTTATCTTTTTGTCCAGTTATAAGTATCAATTTCCTATTAAAGAGAAAAAAAAGGTCAGATATTGTTATCTATATTATATATCAAACGTGTTGCTCTTTGAAAAAAAAAGGATGAATATATATATATATATATCGATAATAAAGATTTGTTTTGTTCTCACGGAAATATGAATCAAAATAAGGTAGTTTATACTGGATTAGGTCTTGTTATTGCAATTGTTTTATTTATTGGTGGAATTCTTATCGGTCGTTTTGCTATTCCAAGACCAGCAAATACGATTGATATATCAACAGAAATTAAACATTCTGAAGAAGAATATATAAGTATATGGAATAATTTCAAACAACAATTTCTTGATTCAATTAGTGCACAAGAAATTGAAAGTAATCTTCGGTTAGTAACTATCATTTATTGATATTAACATAGAGCTATGTAAATTACTATAGAGATTATGCTAAAAAAACTCATTTAGCTGGAACAGATGATGATCGTCTTGAAGCGGAATCCATTGCTGGTAAATGGCGTGGACATGGATTAGATGTAACTATTCATCCATATGCTGTATTACTCTCATATCCAGATCCAATTCAACCAAATATGTGAATATTTCTGTTTGAATTGAAATTTTATATATGATTTTCGTATTTGAAGTGTATCAATTTTTGATCCAAATAATAATTTAATATTTCAATCAAATGGAAGTGAATCTATATTTAATGAAGATGATAAATCATTACCATTTCATAAGATAATTCGACCATTTCTTGCTTATACAACAAATGGAACTGCACGAAGTCAAAAATTATTTTATGTTAATTTTTGTACAATGGATGATTTTCGTTTTCTTGAAACTGTTTTAAATAAAGATGAATTAAATAATAGTATTGTTATTTGTCGATATGGGAAAATTTTTCGTGGAAATAAAGTAAATATGATCAATAATAAAAGTTGCCTTTTTTATTCACAATTTTAATTAGATTAGTAATGCTGAAAAATATGGTATTATTGGAGTTATATTATATAGTGATCCAATTAACGTTGCACTAAGTCCAAATATATCTAATTTGACTTATCCAAATTCTATCTATATGCCTGACATGGGACAACAACGTGGTTCAGCATTGGCTCTATCTGGAGATCCATTAACACCACATTATCCTTCTAAAGGTAGTTATCTGAATTTAATATTAATATAAATATAATATTCATTTTAGATTATATGTTTAGAACACCAATAGATAATAATCCTCATTTACCAAAGATTGTTGCTCAACAAATCGGTTATAAAGAAGCGAGAGAAATATTAACGTAGGTTATATTAAATGACAATTGTCAATTAAAGTTAAATATTTTAGTCAAATGACTGGAACATCTGTTATATCGAATTGGACTGGTGGTTTTCATGAAGTGAGATATGTTTATGGTGGTTTTCTATCAGATAATTTGTAAATAGAATTGATGATTTTTTGAAACTGAATTAATCTCAAAGTATAATGATAGGTCTATACAAATATCATCATATAATACATTACAAATACGACGTGTACATAATGTAATTGGAACTATCACTGGTCATATTGAACCGGGTATTTGTTAAGATTTTAAATTATTTTAAGTTAACGATCGATTTATTTTAGATCGTTATGTACTTATTGGAGCTCATTTTGATGCTTGGAATTTTGGTGCTCAGGATGATGGATCGGGTACAGCTGTTAATCATGAATTAGTGCGTGCATTTGGATCATTAATGAAATCGAGTATGTTATTTCAAAGTATTAAGAATATTTATTATCTCTTTATATTTAGACTGGAAACCGAGACGAAGTTTAATGTTTTGTGCTTGGGCTGCTGAGGTACTATAATTGAAAGAAAATAAAAAAGAAATTATCTGTTTTTAGGAGTATGGTGTTGTTGGATCGCTTGAGTTTGTCGAAGTAATGAAAATTGATATATTAATATTATTCTTAAACTAAATTCTTATCTATTTAACAAGGAATATGCTAAAATCTTAGGTTCACGTGTTGTTTCATATATTAATATGGATAGTATTGTCAGAGGTAATATATATATATATATGTATTGATATTTATTCTATTCTCATACAGGTAATCAATTCATGTTAATGAGAATGTCTCCATTACTTTATGATTTTTCTATTGATATATCTAAACAAGTATGAATGATTCTTTTTATTTTTGAAAAATGAAATCTATCATTTAATGGAAGGTCAAAGCACCTTATACCAATGAAACAATTTATGAACAATGGATACGTCATAATAATGGTGAGAAAGATATTGGGAAAAAGTATTTGTAAGTTATTTTAAAAGAGAAATTAAATTTTTATTAATGTGTTCATAGTGAAATGGGACTTGGTGCTAGTTCAGATTTTGATGGTTTTAATCAAATTGCTTCAAGTTCAAATCTTGTTGTGATTTATAGAAATCAAGTTAGATTTTCTTTTATAAAACTAGATATTTTTAAAAGATTTTTTTGTTAGTCTATTAACAAAAATTTGGATTCCAGTCCATTATATCATACTCAATATGAAACATTTCGATTAGTTAAAGAATTTATTGATCCTGAATTTCAAGTGAGTTAAATGCTGATAGAGAATAGAATATGTTTTGTTTTTTTGTGTATAGACTCATCAAGCGATTGCACGAGTTATTGGTTTAGCAGCATTGACTCTAACTGATATTGATTTACTTCCATTCAATCCTGAAAGATACCATCAAGCACTTGTTGATTTATTTACTTTAACAAAATCTGTTGCACCTCAATCGATTAATTTTAGTAAGTATACATAAATTTTTTCTACTAATCTTTGATAAATATTAGCATCACTACAAAATGCAATCGATCAATTTAAAAATGTTGCTACTCAATTCAACTATCGAGTTCAAACTACACTTGATAAATCAAAGTTAGTTTATTATATTAGATCTCATTTCTGAGATTTAAAATACTTATTTTAGTCCAATACAACTTCGAATAGTTAATGATCAATTGATGCAAGTGGAACGAGCATTTCAAAATCCATTAGGTAATAGTATTGAACAATCTACTCTCAAGTAAGTTATTCATTAATACCTATTGCAATCTTCTATTAATATTATTTCATATATAGACATACAATTTATGCAC
>CAJNOI010000057.1:77580-121633 GCA_905250115.1 Adineta steineri | reverse complement strand
TTATATGTTTAATTACATATAGTCTATGTCAAATGTGTAGTTCACGTTCAACAACGAAACAACAAGAACATAATAATGTTGAATATGTTATGTTACAAAATATTGATGATAATGATGATGATGATGAAGAAGAAGATAAAGAATCAATATTAACAAATGGTCATTCAAAACAAGTTTTATCTAATGAAACATTGATACCAATGGATCATGTAGAAAAAACTTGAAATATTTATTTTGTTTTTTTCTGTTCTTTTGGCTTCGTTTAACTTGTTATTATTCTTATGTGTTTTTGTTAATATTTATTTAAAATGTAACAGTGACTTTCTTGATTTCATTCCATCGAAATTTCCTCTAAATGATTGTCTTTCATTTGACGAAAATACATTGGAAAAAGAAAAAACAAACACACAACAATTTTAATCACTGTTAATTCATATTTATTACCAATATATATAACAACGAAAAAAGATAGAGTAAGATTTGTAAAACCGGTGTGGAAATGTTTATGTATAACAAATCGATCGTTATTCATTTTATAGATCTAATAAAATGTTTGTTCTTTTTTTTTTGTTGTTTTTAATTAACGATCGTATCTGTGATGCATTCTATAATGTGTGAAATTATATAATTTTTCTGTCTCTATCTTTATTTAAATATTGATAATAAACACGCTCACACCTAAGCAAATAAAACTAATTTTTTTCTGTTGTTTGTATATCTGTTGAAAATATTAAATGAACAAATTTGTATTATTTCCTACATTTTGGCTTTCTAAGAAATCATTGCACAGATTGTTTTTTCTAATGTTATTTATCATCGGAACGATGTTCAATACTATCAATATTCGTTGTTGTAGGAGCAATATGTGGTGAAAATGATGGTAAATTGAATAATGAAGCTGAATTATTAGTTCTAAAAAAAACATAATCTAATATTAATATATAAGAAAAAAACAATTTAATTACCGGAGATAGGAATAATGATCACCTTGTGTTATAGCTAATCGATCACGTACTAATTGTTTAGCAACCTAATCAAGAAAATGACATCATATTGAAAATACTTCTTAATAAAATATCATACACGTCTTGATGCTTCAATAGCTTGTTCTTCTGTATCACGTAAACGTTCTTCTAATATTTTTATACGATTCGCATTTTTTGCAAGAATTCTATCCATCTAAATAAATATATTTCTAATTAAGAAAAAATATTTGTAAAGTAGAATCAATTGTATTTATCTTTATCTGTTCTATCGAATACATTGATAATCCAAGTTTTGCTTTAGCGATTCTTAAGATTCACGCGATCGTTATTATTATATTCTCTTTCTCGTAGAGAAGAGTCCAGTAAACATAGATTATCTGATTGCTTGCCTGTGTGTCCGCAAGGTCAAAAAAACATTTCTAGAGGTTTTTCGGTGCTGGGAGTTCGAATATGGGGTCTGCTGGGTGACCACGGTTAGGGGTGGGTGAAAGGTCAAAAAAACATCGAAAATCAATTTTCACGTTTTTCATTTGTTGTTCCAGTAAACGGATATCTACGAGAAAGAGCTAAGCGAGTTCTCGGACGAGCATTACTTGTAATTAACTCAAAATATGCAATAGGAATTCTCAAATTCATCATCTCTCTTCCTTTCGATTCTACTTCGCAAGTATTTTTAATGCGCAATTAAGATCATATAACGAACTTCGGTTTCTTTTCGTTTAACATCAGCATTTTCCGATTGTAATTGTTCATTCCGTGTACGTATATTCTCAATTTTTTGTTTTAATTCACTGATTTTTGTTTCACTTTGACTAGCGATTGTATGACATTCTTCTTTATATCTAAAATTAAACAACAACAATATAACGAAAATATTTATTTATTTATTTTACTTCATAATCATTCGTTGTTGTCGATTAACAAGATTACGTAATTCATTAAATGTTGTTCGATTAACATCATCTCTTTGTTTTAAACGTGTTAAACATTCTGTTTCTTTTTCCACAATTTGTTCTTCATGTCTTTTTATCTTAAAATAGAAATTTTATTTAATAAGCAAAGCAACTATTATTATTTTATACTAATTCAGTTATTCGTCGTTGTAATAATATTTGTTCACTTTGTGTTGATGATAATCTTTTTTTTAATTCATTTAATTCATTAAATGTTGCTGTATAATCACGAGTCATTTTATCGAGATCATTGGTTATTTTTTGTAAACGTTCAGTTAATTCTTTTTGTTTATGTTCATGATTTATTTTTTCAGCGTCATACGATTGTTGAAGTATTTTATATGTTTGATGAATTTGCTCATATTTTAATTGGATTTCATCACGTTCACGTTCAGAATTAAAACATCGTTTTGCTAAATCATCATTATCAATTGAACTTTTTTCTAAATTAAATCGTCGTTCTTGCAAAATCTATAGAAACGAAAAAACTAAAAATTTTCTTTAAAAAAATTAAATTTACTTTTTCTAATTCTTCTTCAACAGATCGTTTAGCTCTTAAACATTTATCAAATTCAATTTGTTTTTGATTTAATTCCTAAATAAAGAAAATTTATTTGAAATAAAAATAATATAATATTTAATACAGCTTCCATAGTGTTATATTCTTGCATAATTCTTTCTAAATTTTCATTATATTGTTGTCGAACATCTTCAACCTAGAACAAAAACAGATCTTTTCTTTTTTTGCAAAATAGAAAATAATCATACAGCAGTGCGTGTTTTAACAGCTGCTTGTTCAATAAGTTCATCAATTGTTCGATGCATTCGTTCATGTTCAAAACGATCTTGTCCACCATCATTCGTATGCTCAGTTGTAGTCTGAATATGAACTTGATGTTGTAACTGATCCATTGTTTCATCAAGTTTTTCTTGTAATAAACGACTATATAAAAAAAGAAGACAACTCGAAATTGAAAATCTATAATAATGATAATATTAAATATACTGTTGATGTGTTAATTCTTTTAATTTATATTCCATATCATCACGTTGTTGTTGAGCATTTCCTTTTTCTTTTAAAGCATGCTCCAGTCTAGAAAAGAACATTATTGTTGTTATAAGATGAGAAATTTCGTGACTTACCTAGCTTCAAGTCCATCAATTGAACTTTGAAAAGCAACAAAAGTTCCATCATATCCATTTGCTTTTTTTAAATGATTACGTAAATCATCTTCCTAAAATTTATAGATATTTTATTAAATATAAGTCGTATTTAAATTGATTATACTTTTTCATAAACTTTCGCTTGAAGATTTTCATTTTGTCGTTCTAATTCTTTAACAGTTAATTGAGAATTTGTTAATTCTTTACTTCGTTTTCTAGAAATTGAATTAATAAAATCAAAGATAAATAATTAAATAATTCTCATACAAAAGTTCATCACGTAGAATATTTATTTCTTGTGCAAGTTGTACTTCTGTTCGAGCATGTTCTTCTTGCGCCTAATTAAATTATTATAGAATAAATTTTTTATTGAAAATAATTTACTTGTTTATTTTGCATATCTAGTTTAATTAAATGTGGTTTAAATGGATCTTTTAAATCTTTATTTTGTTCTTCAAGTTGTGAGATTATCTGTTGACTTTGTTCATATAAACGCATAGTATCATCTCGTTCTTGTTCTAATAATTCTATTTGTCTTTTTTGTATTTCAAATTTTGAATCATTATTAAAATTTAATATAGTATTAGGATGAACGCCTGAAAGTTTTTCTTCAGCACTACGTCGTAATTCATGTCGTAAAGATTCATTTTCATCAGTTAATTTTTGAACTTTTAATCGAATTGTTTCGAGTTCAGACTATAAAAAAATACTTTATTAACGAAAAAAAACATGATAAAATGTTTAATACTTGAAATGCAGTTAATTGAGAACGTAGTTTAGTACCTTCTAGATCCATTTCAGATCTATTTGCATTCATCATTGATTTTTAATAAATATTCCTTTTTTCATGACTGGAATCCATTCAGTCATCATCTCTATCGTTTCATAGGTTAAACCTCTACTGAATTTTATGTACCAATCATAATAAAATACAGAGGACACTCGCTATAGTAGATGCTTCTTATATTTAACTAAAATGTACGAACATACTTCATGAATATCTGACGAAAAATTTGAACAAGAAAATTTTTTATATAATCTTTCGAAGATTCGATCAATTAATAATAAATACACAAATACTACGTTGATATTTAATGAAAGTTCATACTTTAAATCATCAGTTGAAGATATTCTTTGAATACGTGAATTGTAATGAAGAATCAAGAGAAACATATTCAATTAAATTCGAATACTTTTATGACTTTTTCTTCACTTTACTGCAGATCATAAGACATGCAAGTCACTAAGGATGCATAATAGTTGCAGATAATGGTACGTATGTCTTGAGATTCACAGTAAAGTGTGCAAAAAAAGTAATAAAGTAATGGTAATAAAGCGCTCCTAATTCTAGCTCGAAATAAAATGATGTGGAAGCTCTTTATAATCGATAGTATTGATAAAAAGTAGATCAACGTTGATGTATGAATAATCATTTATAATTTTTTTACTTCTAACCTTTAAATACATATAAACATTAGTTATAGATAGAAGGTACACGAAAAGGTCAATTGATTCTTTTTATTCTGCTCATTTTTCTCACAGTAAGATGTCAATACCTATGAACGAAATATCTTCACCTGTCGAAAGAACAACCAACTCAGTAGGAACTGTATCGGACACAAAGATTCGTCGATTTTTTGTTAATCGCTTCCAAATTATTAAAAATGAATTGAAACAAATATTGACATTTCATCCACAAGAATGGATTAATGCATTTCGATTCAATTCATTATATCCATTATTTGTACGAGGTGATATTGATGGTTTCATAGCATTATTTATTAATACGTTAGCAACATTACTAGCAGTTATATTAAGTTTACAACCAATATTAGGGAATGAGATTGTCTATGAAAAGATTATACCTGGGTAAAATATTAAACATCCAAATTTAACATTGAAAACATATGTTTTATTATTTATAGAGTTGGATTATCCATGTTTTGGGGTAATTTATATTATGCTTATATGGCACGGAAGCTTGCATTCAAAGAAAAACGTGGTGATGTATGTGCTATGCCATTTGGCATGAATACTCCAGGTGCATTTGCTTTTATCTATGTTATTATTCTACCTACCTATTATGGATGCATATCATCTCATGAAAAAGTCTATTGCCAAGAATTAGCATGGCATGTAGCTTTAGCTAGTAATTTTATTACTGGTATTATTCTTTTATTACTGAGTATATTCGGTGAATTTATTCGACAAAATACACCCAGTGTTGCTTTACTTTCATCAATTTCTGGTCTTGGATTTGTCTTTCTAGCACTTAATGAATATTTACCAATAGCAGCAACACCCATTGTTTCATATCTTCCATTTGCTATCGTAATGTTAGGATATTTTGGTGAAGGTAGAAATAATTATAATTATATTAACGTGATGATAGTTATTGATATATATTTTGTATATTAATTTAGTTAAATATGGTCCTTTTCCTGTAGCATTAGTTGCATTAACTATCGGTACAGGACTTGGTTGGGCTACTTCACTAAATCAGGCTTCCGCAGTACGTGAAGCAGTTCATTTTGTCAAAATCTATAAACCAAGTTTTCCAATCATAGAAATCTTTCGTCATTTCAATACGATTAGTAGTTATCTATCAACAACAATACCTACAGCTATATCGATTGCTATTTCAACGATTCAATGTATTGAATCAGCTAAACGTTCAGGTGATTTTTATCCAACACGAGAGGCGATGTTTGCCGATGGAATGGGAACAATAATTGCCAGTTTATTCGGATCAATTTTTGGCATGACAAGTATGTGTAAATTAAAAATCTATACAGAAAAAATATTTTATTAAGAAATAAAATTCTTTTAAGTTTATATTGGCCATTCAGCATTTAAAAAGATGGGTGCTAAACAAGCTTATTCAATTATACATGGTCTCGCTTATTTACCATTGTGTTTTCTTGGAATTACTGCTGTATTGATTTCAACAATTGCTATTGTATCAATCAATCCTATTATGGTAAATTTCAAATAAAGATAGAAATAATTTCTAGTTCTCTAATAGGTCTTTATTGGTTTGATTATATGTAGTGATACTTTATCAATAACTCCTAAACGTCATTATCCAGCATTTCTCCTAGGTATAATGTCAATTGTAGCAGATTGGGCACAAGGAACAATTATTAATGGTGTCTCGACTGCATATTCTAATTTTACTATTTCAAATACTCATTTTTCACCAAATGTAACATCTACTATATCAAGTTTTTCCTATCGTGGTCTTATTAATTTTGCTGGTGGTTCACAATTACAATGTATTTTTATTACTGCTATTATGATGTATATGACTGATCGAAAGTTTATTCATGCTGCTATTTGGTCTTTTCTTGCAGGAATATTTTCTCTTTTTGGATTAATTAATTCAACAACTGTTGGTATTTTAGTGAAAAAGAACGATGATGGTTGGCGATTTGCGATTAGTTATATGTCAATGGTTATATTATTTGGTTTATTAGAATTTGCACAACGAAAAAAATGGATTAAAGAACAAGAAACCGAACCTGATGATTTATCAAGTATAGAATGGATTGAATGGAAAAGACAACAAGAATTAAAACAATCAAATATAACTATTTCATAACAGAATTTTTTTTTGTAAATTGTATCATAGATTAACAAAAATTGGGAGTATTTCTTTTTAACCAATATATATCATCTGGCCATTGACTATATTCATTTTGATTTAATATTTGACATAAATCAGTCATTGGATCATAATTACGTTTATTAAAAAAATCTAGAATTAATTTAACACGATTAATATATTGTTTTACTATTGTCCATTCCATTTGAACAAATGGAATATCTAAAGTATCAAATACTTGATTGCCTTTTTCCATAACAAAATGTTCACTTCCTTCAATATCAATTTTCATTAATGCACTACGAATACCATATGCATTTAATATTGGAAGAACTTCATTAAATGTTATAGCTTTAACAATATATGGATTTTTTGTAGATAAATTATATTTGTAAGAATAATTATTTAATAGATGTATTCTTTGCCCTCCGATATTTCTCGTATCAATAGATAATCGTAAAGATTGACCGGAATGATTAAAAATTGCATTTTGAATAAGAACAACTTGATTAAAAAGATTCATTAGTTGTATAGATCGACGAAGACGAATAATATTCGGAGCAAAACAATCAATAGCTAAAACAAATCGACCAAGACTAGCTGCGTACATTGTATATGTACCAATATTTGCACCAATATCAATTAAATGAAGATGTGGATGACGAATAAGAAGTTGAAGTATACGTGTAACTTGTTTTTCTTCCCAAATAGAAATCGAATCACCATATGCACCACTAACATATTTATCTCTTTTTGTTTCGTGTAAACATATTGTCGTACTTATATTATTGAGCAATTTCTTTGTTTTCATACATTGAAATTTAGTTGGAGTTGTTGCATATAAATCAACAATATGAATATTCGATGATATATTAATTATATTTCTTTTTAGTTGAAAATATATTAAATAATAACTAATAAATAATCCACAAATGATAATAAAAATTTTTTGTATTATTTTATTGTAAAGAATCTTCATCTAATATGAAATTCAATTGAATAAATAAATTATAAAGAAAACTTGTGAATATGTCTCTATAGTATGCTAATCAAAGTAATATTCATTTCTTTTTCTGAGAGTTTCTTTCCGCCTTTCTCTTCCTCTCGATTATTCATTAACACAATTATATAGCAAAATAGTTGAATATTATAGTAATATACAGAATGTTTTAAAAGCCATTAAACAAAAAAATTTGTATATCTCTTTATATGGTTTGAGCAAACGCGCTAATTTTTTTTTCAATAGTAGAAGAACGTTCAAACTTCATTTCCAAAAAGACATGCTTAGAGAGGCACTTTTTTAAGTATGTTGTTTTTTTCCACCTATGAAAAAGTGATACTTAAAAAATGCTCTTTCTAGACATGTCTTTATAGATATAAAGTGTGAATATGTTTCTATCATTGATTAAAAAAATGAACTCATTTGCCCGACTTGTAAAGAAAATATTCAAAGTATTTTTAAATGTGATGCGAAGCAAAGTATTTATGTAGTCCTTTGCGAGTTTTCTTGCTTTCTTTCCACGATAGGCATCATTTTGTGTTACGATTATCTCAGTAACGAAATGTCAGAAAATTCTCCGGTTAAACGCAAAATGAAAATATTAAAATCGAGCTGATACCATTCGTTTACCGATTTTAAAAAGATCTATCTTGAGGATGTGGATGGATGTAAGTAACTCGAATATATCTGATACACCCACATCCTAATCCTAGAATTTCAGATGTATCCAAGTGAATAAATCGATGCTTTTTCAACGAAAGAACAACGTATGAATATACACTATGAATTAATCCCATTGTCTTATGTTTTGTAACGTAAATTTTAATTTGTTTTCTAAAACTCAGCCGTGATTTATTTTAATAATTAATTTAAACCATTCAAAACTACTGATCATCATATGTTTTTTGTTCGTAAGCATCGCTAGCTTCAAGCTCATCATAAATATAATCTCATGATAAAATACAAATATGCTTTATACAATGCGCAGATAGAAGATATTGCAAAAATAAAAAACATACACTGATATTCAATTTCATGTGTGATTATATTAATAATTTGATAAAAAAAACGTATTTCAATTCTACTATCACATATAGTGAAAAGAATGGTCGTTCGTACATAAATTGCACTCTCTTTATTGCTTTAACCTGAACAGAAAAAGTTGGTTGCATGTAATAATTTTATATAGTTAAGTTGTTCATTTACACATTATATTTTTTTTCGTTTAGTATTAAACATGAATACAGGTATTACGTACAAAGAAGATCTATGTTTATACAAGTACATTTAATTTTTACTATTGCTATTCAAAATCTAAAAGTATATTTTACAGATTTCACAAATTATAAACAGTTTGGTTCTTTATGGAAATGTTTCATAAGATAATACGTGATCGTTTTCAGAAATAAATTTTAGTTGAATATAAACTACTTCTAAAAGATAACATAAACATATTGATTATTGAAAAATGACTTTCGACTCAACATAGAATTCGAAAAATATACGTTCAACTTGTTTTCTATATTTTATTGATTTCTTCAAAATAGATAGAAGTATTATATTTCAATTCGTAAAAACAGGAAGTCTTGTTGAATAACTTCAACTTTTTATTTTCAAAATTGGATGACAATGAAATGCTTTCAGTAGATTTTTCTCATTCATATATAGGTAATCGTTAAAGCTTTCTCTAAAAACAACAATTATTTGTAAAACTGACAAGTAAAAACAAATATGTGAATGTCCTTCACAGAAGATTCTGACATAATTAAGAAGATGTAAACCTTTACAAAAGTTTACATCTGATCATTATCCAGTGACAAGTAAGTGGGAATGGTCAATTAGATACTTGCATTATAGTTTATTTAATCATTTCAAACATAAGATTAGTATGGAAAAAATAATATGTAAATGAACATTGAGGGTGTGGACGGATGTGCGTAGATGCGACTGCAGATGTTCAGAAGGAACAGATTGTTACTCACGCCAACACCCCATCCATTCATCCACATTCACCCTATAAAAATGGAGACTATATACTATGTACATGATAATATAGATACTGAGAAGTGTTTTAGTAAAGTTGTTAGTAGCATGTGAGACGTGGAATGGTATTCCAGTTGCGAGGAAGATCATGCATAGCAGGTGGATGAACATGATGATGAGTGCAGTGTTGAATAACTGAAGATTGTTATGTCGTTACCATGGGCGAAGCGATTCGTTTTGTGAATACCCGCATAACTCGCAAGTTCCATAGAAAGGAGTCATTTTTTTTGTTCAAATTCAGTTTGCAGTAAAACAGACCATAGACTATATTTGACTACTGAAATAAAATAGTATAAGTGTTTTATATCTGAATAGCGTTATCTTATTAATTTTTACGAACTATAATATATGCAACAATAAAACAATTTTCAACTTTTGAATTTTCAACAACATCAGAAATGAGAGCAGAACGAAAAAAACTCTTTAGGGATTCTATTTATCTTCATTAAATAAGTCGCAAATATCTTTTTTCGCGGATTCTTTTAGCGACTAACAATGGCAAAAATACGTAACCATTTCTTTTTCGTTCTCTGCTTATCACTGAGAATAGAAAAACAAATCTAGATAAGAGATAGAGACGCAATAAAATGAGCAACTTTTATAATTCTTTCATTCACAAACTTTTTCAAGCTACTCAAATACAACACATTCATATTACAAATAATCACAGTCGATGGCATCTAGCAAACCAATTGCCACAAAAAAAATTCACCCATCATCTGGGGTCTCCACGCGTACAACTGAAACTCGACGTATGAACATGCAAAGAATACAAAATGTCCTCCTGATTTGGTTAGACAACAATATTAATGAAAATAATGCTGATTGTAGTAATACAATTAAACAATTAAAATGTGTAGTTAACAACGTAAACACGTTTAAAGATAGCGACCAGTGTCTTGAATTTATTCAAACGATTAATAACAACAAAGTATGCATGATTGTTTCTGGTTCACTTGGAAAACATATTGTGCCTCATGTGCATGACATGTCTCAAGTAGACACCATTTTTATTTTTTGTAGCAACCGAGAATGGCATAAGCAATGGGCTAAAGAATGGTCCAAAATAAAAGGAGTCTTCACAGACATAAAATCAATCTGTGAAGCTCTCAAGCAAGCTGCTCATCAATGTGAGCAAAATGCCACATCAATCAGTTTTGTGTCATCAAACAAGAAGTTGGATCAATTAGATCCAACCTTTATGTATACTCAGATCTTGAAAGAGATCTTATTAACCATCAACTTCGAAGATAAACATTTCAAAGAATTTATTACTTATTGTCGTGAAGTATATAATGATGACAAACACGAATTAAAAAATGTTAATCAACTACAAACAACATACAAAAGAAACATACCTATATGGTGGTACACATGGGATGCATTTTTATATCGTATGCTCAATCAAGCATTAAGATTAATGGATGCAGATATCATTATTCGAATGGGTTTCTTTATTAATGATCTACATTGTGATATTCAACGACTACATTCGGAACAATGTGATAGCCATCAATTAGGTAAAACATTTACTGTTTATCGTGGACAAGGTCTTTCAAAAGAAGATTTCACCGAAATGACGCAAACTAAAGGTGGACTTCTATCATTTAATAACTTCCTATCAACTAGTAAAAACCGTGATGTTTCTCTTAATTTCGCCCAACAAGCTTCTACAAATCCTGATCTTGTTGGAATTCTATTTGTTATGTCTATTAATCCTACTCATTTAACTACTCCATTTGCTTCTGTTAGTGATGTTAGTTATTTTCATGTAGAAGATGAAGTTCTCTTCTCTATGCATACCGTTTTTCGAATTGGAGATATTCAACCAATGGATGGAAATAATCATTGCTATCAAGTGAATTTAACATTGACTAATGACAACGATCAAGATCTTCGAGCTCTTACTGACCGTATCCGGCAGGAGACCTTTTCAGATTCGAAAGGATGGTACAGATTGGGATTATTACTGATTAAAATGGGTCAATTTACCAAAGCTCAAGAAATTTATCAAGTTTTACTTAATCAAACAATAAATGAGAGTGATAAGGCACCGATTTATTATGAACTAGGTTGGATCAAATATAATCAAGGAGAATATCAAGAAGCACTTTCATCTCATGAAAAAGCCCTTGCAATTCGACAACAATCACTTCCTTCTAATCATCCTGATTTGGGCTCTTCCTATTACAACATCGGTAATGTGTATGAGAGGATGAGTGATTACCCAAAAGCACTTTCATCACATGAAAAAGCCCTTGCAATTCGACAACAATCACTTCCTTCTAATCATCCTGATTTGGGTAGTTCTTATAACAACATCGGTTCAGTGTATGAGAGGATGAGTGATTATCCAAAAGCACTTTCTAATTATGAAAAAGCCCTAGCAATCCGACAACAATCACTTCCTTCCAATCATCCTGATTTGGGCTCTTCCTATTACAACATCGGTAATGTGTATGACAGCATGGGTGATTATCCAAAAGCACTTTCATCTCATGAAAAAGCCCTTGCAATTCGACAACAATCACTTCCTTCTGATCATCCTGATTTGGGTGCTTCCTACAACAACATCGGTTTAGTATATGATAATATGGGCAACTATTCAAAAGCGCATTCATTTTATGAGCGTGCTGAGCAAATTGGACAACAATCATTACCAACAAATCATCCTAATCTTCAAACATATAAAAGAAATCTCGAAAACATTAAAAAAAAATTATAACTTCTTTTTGTATTTTTTTTGAAACTAAAATAAAACTGATGAAAAAGAAAATGTGTCTATTGAAACTCTGTTCTTGTTGAGAACACAATACGAGCAGTAGCATTCATCGGGAAGGTAAACAATATATATTGAAAAGATTTGAATTGTAGAAAAGATCTTCACCGTTACATTATAATGTCTGAACAAGTAGAGTTTCTTTATGTTAGACAAGAAAGAAGGATACTCAACAGAAACATAGAAGAATAAAAGTAGAGAAAAAGTTTACTTTATCAATAGAATGAATTATTCTTTCTGTTCCAATATTAAAGAATAATTCATAGCATTGGTAAACTCATCCATATTAAATGAATAGAATATCTATGTGTTTCTATATGAAACAGAAAACATTGCACATACTGATAAAAAATATGAAGAAAGACAACTTTATGATATGATTTGTTATCACTTATTGTTTTAATAAACAATATAAATCCATCAAAGTATAATATAAAGAATAATTTCTTTAAAGAATGACACTTATTTCGAAGTAGTTCATCATTAAATAGATATCGTCCGAATGTAACTTGTTAATAATATTACAACGATTATCAATCTATTCACAGCACTGGCACGCGACCAATAGATAGTAAAGTATACAGTACTATATAGCTGTTGAGAAGTGTAAAACAATGATATTTTATTAAATTCTGTTATTCTTCTAATAGAACAATATAATTTAACATATAGTGAGAAAATATCTTTATCAAATTTGTATACAATATAAAATATGCAAAATAAAAAAACACTTATTTTATTGTTTATAAACACTTTAAATTCCGTTTTTGTTATCTAAATCCACGCGCGTTCAATACCTGTTGTCAATTCTTATAAACAATTATTAAATCTAATCATTTTGCGCTTTCATTCTTCTTCTTTTTTCTTCTAATTCTTTATTTTCGGACATAACAAAAAGAAAAGTCATTAATCGAATGAATAAAATCTTATCAGATTCAAATCCATCTTTAATTACTGCTGGACTTCCCTCAAGTTCACTAATAAAATCTCAATTAAAACGTAATCAACATGTAAATCAAAATCAAGCAAATGATACTCAACCAATTATTTTCAATTCTCAACAAGATAATAGTAGTCAATATACAACACTTTCAAATCGTACTCTATCAGATACATATTTAAATATCTCATCTAAAGATATGAAGGATATTATGACAGCATTACATACTCTAGCTAAATATATACAATATGATGTTGATAATAAAGATCATTATCTAACAATGCTTCATTCTAAAAGTACAAATCATACTTTAAAAAGTTCTACTCAACCAAATAATTCTTTTTATCATTATCATCGATCTTCAATACAAAATAGACGGCATTCATTATCATCGGATCATCATCATCATGTAATTAAACAGATATCTATATTTATGTATGTATAAATCAATTATTTAGATCAAACATCATCATCGAAATTTAGTTGAAGAATTTCAACATGATCTATATGATATGAAACGTAAACAACGCGAACATCAAATTCTACGTCAATTACAATATCATAAGAATCTATCAAGTTATCCTTCATATAGTTCGAATGCAATGCTTTATACAACATCGACATGTAAATCAAATATACGACCTAGACAAATCTATCATTATTCTCGACACCATCAATCAGCAATAAAAACATATTCACAAGATCAATATCAACAATCAATCAAAAAAATTCGATCGTCATCATCAATACCTCTATCTTCTTATATTATTCTTGATAAATTTATTTATATCAATAAAAATGATTCCAATTTAAATCTTCAATTATTACCACAACAAGTTCATACATTACAAATACTTCAAAATAATTATATACATAGTTTTCTATCTCTTAATTCATTAAATTTAAATAAAAATGATGTTGCTACACAATGGAGTTTACAAATGCCAATCGATGTATCGAAATCTTTAGAATTACCTCCTACACGTACAGATTCAAATATTTTAACTGAAGAATTTTTAACAACATTCAATCTGCCAATATGTAAATGTTCATCAAACGAGAAGAAATTAAAAAAATGTATGATTATTACTTTTTCAAAAAAGGACTAAGAGTGCAGAACAAAGTGACTTTATATTTTGTTAACGTTGAATATCTTTTGAAGGAAGGAAACAGTCATTTTACTTCAAGTATTTCATTGTAAAACACACGGATATAGTCTTGCTATACGGTAAATTCCCATAAGTCTCAACGGAAGTCTCAAGGACACGAGTTATTTTTAAATTATTATTTTTTGCTTTTATCGCTTATAATCAACAGTAAAAATTTTTTCCTTTATTTATCAATTCTTGTTTATTTTCTAGCTTGTAATAAACGATCTCGTCATTATACATCTCGAACTAATCAAAAAATAAAACGATCACGTACTCAATCAAATAGTGATCGATTAATAACTATAATTCAACCATATAATTTAAAAGAAGATTCATCGCTAGATTTTTTTGATATTGATACAACATTTTCCGATACATACGATCGATTATTTACTGATATAACAACATCAGCAAAGTATATTTATTTAAGAATAAAAAGAAAAAACCTATATTTTTCTTCTATATAGATCTTTATTTAATAGAAAATACATCGACTAGTGTCATCTATCGCGTTATTTTATTAATTCTATATTTGATTGAAATTAATTTTTATCAAATGATTTTGTTTCTTTTAATAAATTAATAAAAATCTTTTTCAATTTCTTTTCTTTTTATGTTTATTTATATTATTTTCTAAATACCTATTTGTATGTCATTCGAGAGGTGCAGATTCATCTACTCAATATGGCCGATACCTGTACAATAAGCATGTAGTATGTAGTACATTGATCGTTGACGAACAAGATGATGATGAAAAGAAGAAAGAGAAGAAGAAGAAGAAAAAAATATATACAGAGAATATTGTAAATGTAGATCTATATTTTTTCTTTTTATTTATTCATTGTCTCATGTCATTGAAAAGATAATAACAATATATATTAATCTTCTATTTTGTCAAATTAATACATGTGATATTTAAATTATTTGTCTCTCTCTCTTTTTTAGATTATGAGATTTTATCTCAAATGGGATAACTATATATTGATTAAACATATAAATCCCAGTTATATTAGAATATCCATGACTTGGTGAACAGTTCATATATCAATCGACACTCTATATAACAAAAAGAAAGAACAAAAGCTTTAGTAATAGTAGAAATTATTGTACCAAGGACATTTGACATTGGATAAGAATATGTCAACACCTAACCAATATCCTAAGACGAATAGTGCCAAACCCAATCAATCTTCAACATCAACAACAATGAGAGATAACAGTACCTCTGAAGCAGTAAGTTTATTTATTTTATTGATTTTAGTTAATAAATAAAATTTGCTTGATTAGATATTTTATAGAATATGTCACTTTGAATTTGATTGAATGAGTTAGTTCATTAACGCTTTTTGCCGATGATAATATTATTAGCTAATTTATTTTTCTCTTTCTACATCATATAACATCTTGGAAACACAGTAGCCATTTTTATTCTCTTCTTCTTCTTCTTCTTCTTTCTTCTTTTATTTATGTAAACTATGTACAGCACATGTCGAAAATTTTGTGACTATACACGACGACCACGCGTCGTTCGCATTTTTCTCTCCTTTAATTCTTTCACTTCATTAATAATCGTCTTCCACTTAAATATTAAAAAGATACAAACAATAACATTTACAACCAACTGTTTCTTCTATTTGATTAGTTCGAACACTTGAATAACTATAATGCCATTTAAATTTACAAGTAAAACAGGGTTTATTCCTTATTTTTGTCACCTAGTCTGGTCGTTTGAGTGCACCACCATTCATATATATATATAGTTTAACAGAACATAAGAGAAGAAATAAATTGTAATAGAAAGAACGTGTGCGGGAGGAGGAGGGAAGAAACGAAAGAAACGAGTAACAACACCACCTACTCTCTAAATGGTGATGCGTCTTTGAGTATACATATGTATTCATCAAACCTATTATTCATAGTTGACAAAAGAAAAAGAAAGAAACAAAAATTGTATTGTTCCTTCGTTCGTCTCTTGTTGATACACGCGAAAAACGTCAAATATCAGGAAACACATTCTTTTTTTCTCGCGTTCTATTCCTTTATGTGTTCTACTATTACATCGAAAAATGTCGACGGATGATGATGATGATGGCGACGCAATAGTGTAGAAGAAGAAAAAGAAAAAGAAAAAAAAGAGACAACAGAAGAAGAAAAAAATGCGAGAAGAAAAAAAAGAGGAACGCATATGAAAATAAGCTAAACTCCGACGAACATGAATGATTCTTTTTGATTTCAGTCAGACATGCTAATTGTACCAATAATGCTCGTGTCTAACATATGACACCTTTCAATATTTTTAGAAACCAGCAAATAGCGATCAACATCAAAATAATAATAATAACAACAACAGTAATACGAATAGCATAGTAGCATCAACTTCAGCAACATCAACTTCTACTTCATCACGTTTAACATCAAATAAAATGCGTAGTGATCCAAATGAACCACATATTGGCAAATATCGATTTAGCAAGGTTAGTTTTTTTGAAAAACAAAGAAAATTATTTTATAAATTTTTTCTTTAGACAATTGGTAAAGGTAATTTTGCCAAAGTTAAATTAGCTCGACATTTACCAACTGGTCGTGAAGTTGCTATAAAGATAATCGATAAAGCTCAATTAAATCCTACATCATTACAAAAAGTTTGTAGAAAACAACAAAATTCATATACAAATTTAATCTTTCAATTCTATTATAGTTATTCCGTGAAGTAAAAATAATGAAAGGACTCGATCATCCAAATATTGGTATACAGAAAAAAAAATTACTAGACAATAGTTTTTCATATTATTTTTCCTTTAGTTAAATTATTTGAAGTCATTGAAACTGAAAAAACTCTTTATCTTGTCATGGAATATGCAAGTGGAGGTAAAAAAAATATTTATTTTCTTTTATTTGAAACGAAAACTAAATCATTTTTTAGGTGAAGTATTTGATTATCTTGTTGCACATGGTCGTATGAAAGAAAAAGAAGCAAGATCAAAATTTCGACAAGTATGCGTTTTTTTTCCTCCCTCAAATAAGAATAAGTCAGGCGATTACTATTGATCATAACGATGTAGGATTCTTTTTTTTGCTCTATAAGATGTTACATTCCGGAAGGAAAACAGGAAACTACTTATGTTTAGTATTGACGAATACAGGGTGTCTCAACGTCCGTAGGGGAAATTTTATAAAAATATCATTGAAACGATTTAATTGTTTTTTTTCTCTAATAATATCATAAAATATTCGAAATAACTACTCTTAATTGAATAACATATACTGATTTTCATTTACAATGAACAGGTATCACATATAGATAAATCAGAAATTAAAGTACTTATCTCTGAATACTATTTTAAAATGATATAATTCAATTGATTTTGATTTATTCAGATCTCTTTACTTTCATAAACTTAAGCTTGAAGAATACTTAAGGCTCTTATGTTGATCAGTTAAAGTATAATATTTACATAATACGATCTAATTTTATTTAACGGAGATTTATTATGTGTTAATTTCCTAACAGAACAAAAGAATATTTATCTTCTATTTTTAGTTAATATACAAAATAATAGATAAACCCGATTTTTACCTACGTAGTTTATTTTTTAATTAATCTACGCCTTTTTTTGACATTTTTCAATTATTTTATTTATCTATAGATTGTATCAGCTGTTCAATATCTTCATCAAAAACATATTGTACATCGCGATCTTAAAGTAATTTTTTTTAATTAAAATTATAAAATTTTTATTATTTAATATTTTTTTCAGGCAGAAAATTTATTACTCGATGCAGAATTAAATATTAAAATAGCAGATTTTGGTTTTAGTAATGAATTTATACCAGGAAATAAATTAGATACATTTTGTGGTAGTCCACCATATGCAGCACCGGAATTATTTCAAGGAAAAAAATATGACGGACCAGAAGTTGATGTTTGGAGTTTAGGAGTTATTTTATATACACTTGTTAGTGGTTCATTACCATTTGATGGACAAAATCTCAAAGTAAAAAGATTTGTTTATTTTTTATCGATTTTTTTATTAATAAATATTTCTAAAAGGAATTACGCGAACGTGTCTTACGTGGTAAATATCGAATACCATTCTATATGTCAACTGATTGTGAAACTTTATTGAAAAAATTTCTTGTATTAAATCCAACACGACGTGTTTCTCTTGATGTAAGAAAAAGAAAGGAAATAGAATTTAATTATATTTATTTTTCTTTTCAAAAGGCAATTATGAAAGATAAATGGATGAATATTTTTTATGAGAATGATGAATTAAAACCATATGAAGAACCAAGTCAAGATTTTAGTGATAATTATCGAATTGGTATTGATTCAATTTTAAATAAGACAAGAGAAATTTTGTTTTTGTTTTTTAGAAGCAATTATACGAGATGCTACTTATTCTCGTGAACAAATACTTGATTCCTTAAGTACACGTAAATATGATGATATTATGGCACATTATCTTCTGCTCGGTCTTCGAACTATTGAAGTTGATGCAATGGAAACTTCGAATGGTCAAGTATCAAATAATAAAGGTGTTACAGATGCTTCAAATACTCAATCAACTTTAACATCAAAAATTATTTCATCAAGTACACGACCATCAACAGCAAATGATAAAGAAAATCTTCCATCTATTGATAAACAACATCGCCCATCAACAACTGCTACAGCTGCTGCAGCAGCAGCGGCGGCAGCATTAAATACAAATGATCATTCATCAACGAATGGTTCAACAACAACAAATGGTGTTCCTAATGCATTACTTGCAGCTGCAAGTATTGATACATCAACAACAAATAATAGTGGACATATACAATTAAAAACTAGTACAAGTGGAAATCCTCCAGGATCTAATGTTATTACAAATCGTACTAATACAACAAATCAAAATAATCGTGCACAAACAGTTCGTTTACCTAATACAGGTGTACGTCGAAGAGACACAAGTGATGCTGTTACAATAAATAATGATTCAATGAGAAAAGTTGATTCAACCAGTCTTAATAATGAAAATAAAACTAAAACTGGAAATACAACTACGGGAGATTCGTACGTATATTTTATTTCATTTCTTGTTTTAATTTTATGCACGTTTGCTTGTTATGTATGCTTTTGCTTATGTTAGTGTAATTCCTGAAAGTCGGATACCCCGTTTTGCACAAAGGTTTGTTGAGAATTAGCGTTTCAATATTTCTATCCCATCGATTTCTAGTTTTAATCGTGGTGCAATTGACCAAGCATCACTATCATCATCAACAACGTCTTCTCAAGCACCGCATCATATGATGCGAGGTCCATTACGGGAAACATATAATCCAAAATCTGCAAGTATTTCTTCATCTAATTCATCATCAACACAACAACAACAGCAACAACAAAATCCAGAGAATATCAAGTGTGTACTTAATTTTGATTAAGTTTTATCCCTCTAACCAATTATAATTTAAAATCAGACGTAGCAAAATACCACATCCTAATATTAAGAATGGTGGATCAGTTCGAGTTCATTCGAACTATCCTCAACCATATAATTTCAAGTAAGAATTTCAATGAAGATTATCGACATGATTTTCATGATAAAGACAATAAATTATCCTTCCTATATCCTATAGTCATATATCTATATGATGCACTTGACTATCCTATAATGCCATAATTGATCACTAATTTACGATTAAAATCTTCTTCTTATACTATTACGCATGATTGTTGCTATTGCTCAATAATTGTTGTATTATGTCTTGTTAATCATGTGTGTGTATATTTTTTTTCTCTCGTTTATTATAGTTCTTCAACAGTGCAATCTGCAGCTTCTACACCAACATCAGCTAATCCTCCAGCTGTACCTACAACAAATACACGTACGGGTAGTGGTAGTTCTGGAAATCCATTGAATCGTGCTGCTCCTGATCGTAAAACTATTCATAATATACCTACACGTCAACCTCATCCAACAACAAATGCATCAGCAACTACTAGTGGATTAAATACAGATCATCGAGCATCAGCGCGAAATCCTAATAGTACAATGAATTATGGTGACATAAATAATCGTAATCAACATGGAGCAATGATGTCGAGTACAAATAGTGGTGCTCAATCATTTCTCAGCAAGCTTTCATCAAAATTTGCAAGAAGGTAATTAAATTTGAATAGTGTACTGAACGACTTTGAATGATAGAATTGCCTAGACGTTTTTAACATCGGAAATTATCAACAATTCATAAGGAAATCATTTCTACTATTTTTAAGTGTTCGACGTTCTTTTTTTATCTCTAAATAGATCTCATTGAGACTAAGAAAAGCCCCTAAAAGCATTCATATTTATAGCGTATTAGTGAACAATGATAGATAATTCACTAGATTTATTACTCTATAAAGGATATTTTTCAGAAAACTACAGATAAATAGTTCTAATCTACAATTAAATTTATTTATCATAAATATACTATTCCAATTAAGTTTAATGAAAATCAAAATAAGTTGTTCTCTTGGGTCAATCAGATAGATTTAAAGCTAATAGGTTGAGATTAATTCTGTCAGCTGATCGGATTTATCAAACTAAATTAATTGATATATAAAACGAAAGAAATAAAGTTCAATTTCTAGAAAATCAATTAGAGAATCAGCTACAACATCGGGAACAACTGGAGGTGCTATTGGAAATAGTATGACTGGTAGTGTAGCAAGTGCATCGTCATCTTATCGTCGTCCACCGGATCTAAATAATACAAATATGACAACAAGTACAGCAGGAAATACAACAAATGATAATATTTCTGCTGGCGGTGGTAGTAGCCCTGGAGAACTAAAACCACGTTCACTTCGTTTTACATGGTCAATGAAAACAACAAGTTCAATGGATCCATCTGATATGATGAAAGAAATTCGAAAAGTAAAATTATTCAAAGAAAAAACATCGAATATTATTAATTTTTTTTTGTAAAATAGGTTCTCGATATAAATAATTGTGATTATGAACAACGAGAAAAATTTCTTTTACTTTGTGTACATGGTGATCCAAATACAGATTCAGTTGTATCATGGGAAATGGAAGTATGCAAATTACCACGTTTATCATTAAATGGAGTTCGATTTAAACGTATATCAGGCACATCAATTGGTTTCAAAAATATTGCGAGTAAAATCGCTAATGAACTCAAATTGTGATTTCTTTCTTTTCATTGTTCTTCTCTATGTTCAATGTCCAAGCCTACTTTTCTCTTTTTTTTTTTAGTGATTGTATCTCGCATGAGTTTGTCTGTCTATCTATCTTTTTTCTCTTAATTCAATTAAATAAGTTAACACGCATGGTTTGTATGTGTGTATATGTGTGTTTGTCTGTGTTGTGCATGTAAGTCACAAACTAGGATCTCTTTTTTTGTCTCTCTCTCTTCTTCATTTTCTCTATCTGCTGTGCTGTTGCTCATGCCTAAAAGGCATTTATTTTCTTTTTCTTCTTGTGTGTGTGCGAAATTCATCCATGAGAATCGGCTCTTATAAATAATTCTTTTTTTTTCTTGCTTCTTATTCTTCTTCTTCTTCTTTTCCTGTGCACACTTGTAGATCTTAGACTATAAAGAAAAATCCTTTTTTTTTTTTAAATTCAAAAGATGGATGAACAAAATCATCGTTGCTTTTTGCACACATATAAATATATACATATATATTTATTATCAGTAGAAAAATTTCATTGAGATTATCTGTACGTAATTTATTCTTGACATGAAACGACTAATATAGCCTGAAAATAACAGTGTGTGCTCTATTTGTATATCATGTGTGTTTTCATTAACTAAAAGTGAAAAAAAATTCTTTTTTCTGTCTGTCTATGTCCTTGTTTTTTCTTTACACTTGCACATTCTATATTCATTTTTGTCTTCTTCTTTTTTTTTCTTCGTTGCGCGATATTTCTTCTTATATTAAAATTATACATCATAATTTTACCATCACATTCATGCAAACTTAAATCACATGCAATTTGTTAATGTTTGTTGTGTATGCGCGTTTATTTCATTTCTTTTTTTTCTCTTTTTCGTCTCTCTGTTCTTCTTTTGCTGGTGTTCTGGCTTTCCCTGTCTATCTCTCATACTACTTTTTTTCTCTCTTTTTTTTTCTCGAAATATGTTCGATTCCACGGTGTGTTCTTTTGGTGTTATCGTTCATATATTTCTACACTCTATTTCGCTCCTTTTTTTTGCTGTGTACGAGCGCGTTGTCTTGAAAGAATATACATACATTACATACTGCATTCAAATGAATGTGTAACAAACTTGATCTCAATCATATATTAGTTAGTCTATTGCATGTAGTCTTCTATTTTATATGACGAAGATAACTATATTAATTATTATAAATTTGAAGGATAGAACGGATGTTGATCACAAAAAAGAATATTTAAATAATGACGAGATGGCAGAAAAAAAGAGACAACAATTAACTTTGACTATTTTTATATTGGCATCACTTGAAAGCATTCTGAACATTTGTTTTCTATATTTTCATATTCACTGAAATTCTATACTGGAATGTCAAATAGAATAAATTGATATGCATAGTAGATACTAATTCATTTTCAGAACAGAATACAATTACTTTAGGATTTGAAAGTATAAACAGATACTCGGTCAAATTTTTATGTATGAAAAAATATTATTATATTGATTTTGTAAATAAAATATGAATAATTAAGTTCGTAATTTATTCAGTCTTTCAATTTAGCAAAAATAATCAAATCGTTTACTAACGCCATCATGTGGCGGTCTCTATAAAGACCTGTTAATCATGTACTACATTGCTTTATTAATGGTCAAATAATCAATACCAATGTAGTTGAAGATCATTTGGATTTTGCGTTTTAGTTTTCGAAATCTTTTTTAGATACTTCGATCATGTTATCCACATCATCACAACAGCAACAGCATCTTTTCTCTAGTTATCGTACATTAGGTTTAGTTACTAATCATGTTCCATGTATACTACGTATACATCAACGTCATTCATCTCATTTACTATTAACAGCTATAGGCAAAGTATTTCATGCTTATCGTCTTAATACACTTCAAGTTTTACTTGTTAGTGATGCTCATACAGAAGATATTCAAGCATTAGCATCAAATAGTCGTTTAGTTTTTGTTGCTTCCGGTTCATCGATATATGTTTATCGTCGTGTATTTCATCTTTATCAAACTTTATCTGATCATAAAGGCGATGTTCAACATTTATTACCATTTGGTGATGAACATTTAATTAGTATTGATGAATCCAATACATTACGTGTATGGGATATACAATCAGCTAGTGTTTATTTTTTACTTGAATTTGATCCAAAAAATTTTCATATAACATGTTTACTTCATCCAGCAACATATGTTAATAAATTATTAATAGCATCACGTCAAGGTACAATGCAATTATGGAATATCAAATCGAATAAATTATTACATGAATTTTTTTCGAATGATGATATACAAACAAATTCTATAACGGCAATTGCTCAATCAACTGTTGTTGATGTTATTGCTATTGGATATAATAATGGGCAAATTCGTTTACATAATCTTCGTTATGATGAAACACTTGTTACATTTACACAAGATTTTAATGGACCAATAACATCCATTGCATTTCGTCTGGATAATGTTCCACATATGGCAACAGGTTCATCAGCTGGACATATTTGCATATGGAATTTAGATACATGTCATTTAATAAGTCAAATGCGAAATGCACATAAACAATGTGCGATAGCTGCATTACATTATATACCTGGTGAACCATTATTAATATCAAATGGAAATGATAATGCTTTACGTGAATGGATATTTGATATGCCTGATGGTCAATCATGTCGTTTATATCGTGAACGTTGTGGACATTCGAAATCGCCACGTTGTGTACGTTTTCATGATAATGAAATCGTATTATCAGCTGGTAATGATGGACGTTTAAGAACATTTCATACAATACTTGATAATCTTTCACGATGTTTTGGTCGTACAACACGATATAAATGGGAAATGGAATTAAATGAAAATGAAAATAATGATAATGATGATGAGAAGAATGAAGATACTGAACAACCATTACCAATTATTGATTTACGTTGTGAAGTTATTAAAGAAAATGATTGGGATGGTATTATTGCTATACATGAAAATCGACGACGTGTATCAGCTTGGAATTATATTCGAGCTACTCGTAGTCAACATCGATTTGAACATGAAAGATTTGCAACTAAAGTTTATCATAATACAGAAGTTCTTGCAACTTGTTGTGATATTAGTCCATGTGGAAATTTTGGTATTATTGGATATTCAACAGGACATATTGATATGTATAATATGCAATCTGGACTTTATCGTGGATCATTCGGTAAAGATTTTTTTGTATAAAATAACTCCTGCAGGAAATATATTTTGCTATCAGACATCAGTTATTCGTATATTTTGACTGAGAAAATTCCAAAAAAGGCATACATGTTTCTTATCTTTTGATCAAGAATGATGTGTGTTTTCGTAAATATTTAGTAAACTGATCGCGATTGTTATCATATATTGATAGTATCTAATTTGTGTCTGAGCTATGAAAGACTTTAGTGGCCTTTATTATATATCTGATTCGTTAATTTTTATTGATAACAAATATGCTATGTTTCGTTTTTCTTTAGATGATGGTCCAATACAATTTGCTGCAAAAAATCCTCGAAAACGTTTAAAATCATCTCCATATGCTACAGCACATTCATATCCATTATGTGGTGTATCATTTGATTCACTTAATACACGTCTTATATCATGTGATATTAATGGAAATATCAAATTATGGCGTTTAAAAACTAAAACATTAATTTCATCAACATCGATTATCGATCAAGATAATTCAAATTCAAAGATTCATATAACTAAAATGATTGTACATCGTGATAGTGGTCTTATATC
Organism: Adineta steineri; assembly: GCA_905250115.1. Lineage (NCBI taxonomy): Eukaryota > Metazoa > Rotifera > Eurotatoria > Adinetida > Adinetidae > Adineta > Adineta steineri. The sequence continues at coordinate 96,066 of CAJNOI010000057.1, read as the reverse complement.
ACTTGCTTTCAATGATTATACAATAAAAATCTATGATTTTGATACAATGATATGTAAATGTATTCGTACATTTTCACAAAATACACATACAAATGATATAACAGCATTAGCATTTATGCCTGATGCACGATGGTTATTAACAACATCATTAGATAAAACAATGCGTATATGGGATATACCAAGTGGACAATTAATTGATACATTAGAATTTGATCAAGCAATAATGACAATCGCTGTAAGTCCAAATGGTGATATGTTAGCAACAGGACATACAGATGCATTAGGTGTTTATTTATGGTCAAATCGTTCAATGTTTGGTGGTTCAATAATAAATTCAACAACAGAACAATTATTAGTTGGAGATTTTCAATCACCTGAACAAATATCAAAAAATTTAATCACACTTTCAGCATTACCGGAATCAAAATGGAAAAATTTACTTGTACTTGATACAATACGTCAACGTAATAAACCAAAACAACCAATAAATATTCCAAAACAAGCACCATTCTTTTTACCAACCGTATCAAATTTACGTGGATTTGTTTTTGTTAATGAAGATGAAGAAAATAAGAAAAAAGATAAAAAACAAACACATATTAATGCAATTCAACAATTTCTTTATCAATCATCATTAACAAATTTACTTGATCATCATCAAAAAAATACAACATTAATAACTGATTTTATGAATCTTTTCAAAGATCTTGGTATGGCTAAAATTGAATATGAATTACGTTGTTTATCACCTGATCAAGGTGGTTCATTAGAACGTATGTTTACATTTATCGATATACTTCATCACGCATTTGATTACAAACAAAATTATGATTTAATAAGTTCCTATTTAGCACTTTTTATTCAATTACATGGAACAAATCTTCTATGGAAAAATGATGAATTAATTGAAAAAATTCGTAAGATCCAATTAAAACAAAAAGAAACTTGGAATAATATACAACGACAATTAAATACATCAATTGCACTTGTTAAGTATATTAAAAGTGTTACTACAATTTAGAAAGTAGTATTTACAGTGTGTATGTTTTTTTGTTTTTGTTAAAACTTGTTTTGTTTTGTTATTCTCTTTTCCGAAGATGAGAAAAAAACAAAAACATAATAAAAAAATAAGATTTGTTTTTTTGTGTGACACATAATTATAGTATGTGTACTTTCAGATATGCTTTCTAATACGATTTCATTAGTGACAGGTGCAGGTAATGGTATTGGTAAACGAGTAGCACAATTATTTGCTAGTGAAGGAAGTCGTGTTTGTGGTGTGTAAGTATAAAAATAGAATATTGAAAATAATCGAATTATATATTTTCTTTTAGAGATGTCAAAAAATTTGATTCATCATGTGAACATTCATTTGTTAGTGATGTAAGTCAACGTCAATCTGTTGTTAAATTAGCTGATGAGATCTTTTCTAATATTCAAGCATATCCAACAATAATTGTGAATGCAGCTGGGATAACACGTGATGCATTATTATTAAAAATGCGTGAAGAAGATTTTGATGATGTTATACGTGTTAATTTAAAGGGAACATTTTTAATAAATCAAATTTTTTCTCAACGTTTATTAGCAGAAAAACCAAAAGATTTACAAGCAAGTATTATAAATATAGCAAGTATTGTTGGAAAATATGGTAATGCAGGTCAATGTAATTATACAGCATCGAAAGCTGGTGTTGAAGCTATGACAAAATCAATGGCTAAAGAATTAGGACGTCTTGGTATTCGTTCAAATTCAATTTTACCTGGTTTTATTCAAACTGCAATGACAGATAAAATTCCCGATAAGATTAAAGAGAAATTATTAACTATGGTTGCAATGGGTCGTATGGGTACAGTTGATGAAATTGCTCAAGTTTGTTTATTTTTAGCTACACATAAAATGAGTAGTTATGTTAATGGAGCAAGTATTGAAGTTACTGGTGGACTTTAATTTATTTTTTTTAACTAAACTTTTTTTTTGTTTCCATAATTTTACTAATAAAAAAACATATGATAGAATTTAGTTGCATAGATAAATATCTGTTTAAAAAATAATCGATGATTAATATTTATTGATATTAAAGTTTAAGAATATAAAAAGCGAAACATGTCAAATTAATTTTCAGGTTATTTATTTATTTATTGATAAACGAAAAAAGTTAATATCTTGAATGATCAATGAATGATAAAAAAAACGAAGTATTTTTAGGTTCAATCTTTTAAGCAAAAATCTATGATATTATTGAGTAGATATTGTATAGTTGTAATATTTTGTCTATACATAACAACATTAGTCAATATCTTATCATGAGTCGTGTATTAATGAGTAAAAATATAAAAATAAACGTCCATCCAATCGTTTTGTTTATTGTGTGTTGTATGTTGATTAACAATATAACGCCTTTAAAAGCGTCATCCAAGCATTTCCAATCAGTATTTTACAGTCAACATATTAGTATACAAGAGAAAAAAAGCGTCATATAATTGATACGCCTTTTTTTTATTTTTCTTTTGTGCGTACTTGCGTTGGATGGGCGTGTCGTACTTTTACGAAAAACCTTTGTACAGGCGACTGATCATGCATTACTAAGACCTTCGCTCCGTTTATCTGATGATTTGAATTTGAACTTCAAACGTGAACATTACTTATCAATTTATACGTACAGATGAAGTTTATTGAAGACAATGAAAAGAAAAAAAGCTCGTATAATAACGCATGATGAGTATTGATAATAGTGACTCTACTTTCATTCTTTAAGTCACGCTTCGTTAAATACAAGATATTAGCCACATAGTAGATACAGTTGTTGTTTTTGATGCACTTTGAGGACACGGTCATTTTCTGGTTCATTTCGTTTTGATTTAGTGTTTAATTTAACAGTGATTTTAACTCTCTCATTAGTACAGATGACCCTTTGGACTTTGTTCTGATATTATCGTTATGTTAAATTTGAAAACATGAGTCAATGCGTAAAGGTAAGTCCGATTATTATAAAATAAAAACAAGGAAGAAAACGAAGAGGTATCCATATATTCTATGCGTGAATGAATCAATAGGCTTGTGAGTGATTTGGCCAAAGCAAAGAGGATACTATACATAAGAAAAAACAAGAAAGTGCGTTAAGTGCGTTACTCTCTTCTCTTTTCTCTCTCTGTCTTTCTCTTTTTTTGTTGATCATATATATATACATATATATATTTAATCATATTTGTATTTGTTCTCTTCATAAGTTCGTTGATTAGAGTATACATAATGGTGAGTGTTTAGAATTTAGGTAATTTTACCTATAATGCATGAAATAACATTATAATTAAAACACATTATAGTATGTAGAAGAAAAAAGAAAATGTAGAATTCCTTGATATGTTTTTGAGATATGACATATCTTATGTTTTGAATCTGTTCTCAATCTAGGATTTCTTATGTATATTGTGAAACTAGTAGTGTCTATGACAATAATCATTGCTATTGATTAGACAGAAATCGGACCGAAAAAAACAACCTTAGACCTATTCAAGTGTGAATCAAGACAATAAAGAAAAAAAAACAGTATGAATAGACTTTAGAATATATTCAAGACACTTTATAGTGATGCATGAAAATGTCTGTCATTAAGTATTACTCTATGTATTCGACAATTGTTGCTTATTTGTATGTACATTTATATTCATATCATTAAATAAGTACTTAAAAATATTCAAAAAAAAATATTTTGTACTCATTTAACTCTAAATCCCCCTAAAAAAATACGTGTTTTCGCAAACCTTTTTTTTTCTCGATAAAAAACCTGACTATTTATTCAACTATGACTGTTCTGTTTTATCATCTAAACATTATAAATACATAAAAAAATACACCCTTGATTATCACATGTGAATGATACGCTTCGAGGATTAGTATCTAGTGATAGAAATAATTTACCTGTTAATTATTCGTTTTTTTTTCTACGTACGTAGTTAGGTTTTTTTTCTAATTTTTATGATATATTTTTAGAAATGCAACTATTGATTAGTTAAAAAGTTAGGAGAATCTTATATAAAAAAAGCAAACAATGGCACCAGACGCAAATAATAAAAATAGTAATGATGGTGATGAAGGTGAAAATAAGAATAAAGCTACGACTGTTGATATACCAGAAAATGCCGTTAAAACTTTAACGGTCGAAGAAATGTATGATAAGGAAAAATATGATTTATCAACAATGGAACAAGGTGATGTATTTAAAATGCTTGAGTAAGTTAATTTAAATTTTTATATAAATCTATATTTTATTTTAAATTTTTAGTGCAACTCCAGAAGGTTTAACAGATGAAGAAGTTGCTGAACGTTTAGAAAAGGTAAAAGAATTTTAATATGTTTTGTTTCAATCATATTCTGTTTGTTTGTTTTAGTTTGGCCATAATAAACTTGATCATAAAGAAAAAAGTGCTATTATACAATTTCTTCTATTTATGTGGAATCCTTTATCTTGGGTTATGGAAATGGCTGCTATTGTTGCTATTGCTGTATCAAATGGTGGTGGACAACCTCCAGATTGGGAAGATTTTGTTGGTATTATTTTACTTCTTCTTGCTAATTCAATTATCGGTTTTATTGAACAACGTAATGCTGGAAATGCTGTTAAAGCACTTATGGAAGCTTTAGCACCGGAAGCAAAAGTTAAACGAAATGGCGAATGGAAAGTTATTGAAGCATCTGAATTAGTTCCAGGTGATATTATAAGTGTTAAATTAGGTGATGTTATACCTGCTGATGGAAGATTAACAGGTAAAAAATAATTAATAAACAATTGTATAAATAATTCTCTTCTATTTATTCTAGCTGCACATGGTGGAGTTTCTATTGATCAAGCTGCATTAACAGGTGAATCTTTACCTGTAAATAAAGCAATTGGTGATGAAATCTTTTCCGGTTCAACTTGTAAACAAGGTGAAGCAGAAGCTATTGGTGAGTTTTATTTAAATTTGATGAAAAAAAATAAATAATAATTTCTTCTACTATATTTTAGTTATCGGCACTGGACTTAATACATTTTTTGGTCGAGCAGCTAAATTAGTTGGTGGTTCAGGTGATGAAGTTGGCCATTTACAAACTATTCTTGCTCATATTGGTAATTTCTGTATTGTTGGTATTGTTATATTTATAGTTGCTGAAATTCTTGTTATGTAGTATGTATTTGATGATAATAAGTTGATATTTCATATTTTTACTAAATAAATTTTCTTTCTTTAGTGCTGGTTTTCGTTATGCTTATCGACGTGGTATTAATAATTTATTAGTACTTCTTATCGGTGGTATACCAATTGCTATGCCAACAGTTTTGTCAGTTACATTAGCTATTGGTGCTAAACAATTATCTGAACATAAAGCTATTGTTACACATATTACAGCTATTGAAGAACTTGCTGCTGTAACTATTTTATGTTCCGATAAAACTGGTACATTAACATTAAATAAACTTGTTATTGATAAACCAGCTATAAAGACATATTCTGATGCTGACGGTAATCAAATAATTCATTTTGCAGCTATTGCATCACGTGCAGAAAATCAAGATGCTATGTAAGTTTGAAGAAAAAAGAGAGAGAAAGAAAATACTGATCAAATTTTGTAATTTTAGTGATGCTTGTATAACAGGAACATTTGGTGATATTAAAAAAATTCGAGCTGGTATTCAAGAATTAGATTTTAAACCGTAAGTAACAAAAATATCTTGTTATTAATCATAGATTTAAGAATTATTCTCTTTTAAGATTCAATCCTACTGATAAACGTACTGAAATTACATATAAACTTGATGATGATGGAACTGTACATCGTATTAGTAAAGGTATGTCACATGCTATATTGGATTTATGTACACGAGAGAAAACAGCTGAAGTAACAGCACAATTAAATGCTGATGTTGATGAATTTGCACGACGAGGTTTACGAGCATTAGCTGTTGCTGTTGAAGATGTACCAAGTGGAGAAGTTGAAGGTGAAGGAAATGGCTTTAAATTAGTTGGTCTTTTACCTATCTATGATCCACCACGTTCAGATACAAAAGAAACAATTGAACGTGCTATGGAATTAGGTAAAAAAAATTAATAATAATAAACTTTTGAAATTTAATTCAAATAAATAATAGGTGTGAAAGTTAAAATGATTACTGGTGATCAATTGGCTATTGCTAAAGAAACTGGTCGACGACTTGGCCTCGGTGATAATATGTTTTTATCAAAAACACTTAAAGATGGACCACCACCAGAATCCGGTTATAAAGATGTTGATGATTTAGTTCTACATGCTGATGGTTTTGCTGGTGTTTATCCTGAACATAAATATGAAATTGTCGAAAAACTACAAAATATGGGTTATATGATTGCTATGACTGGTGATGGTGTTAATGATGCACCAGCACTTTCAAAAGCAAATGTTGGTGTAGCTGTTGCTGATGCATCCGATGCTGCACGTTCAGCTGCTGATATTGTTTTAACTGAACCTGGTCTATCAGTTATTATTGAAGGTAAGAAATTGTTTATTTTATTATTTATATAAAAATAAAACGTTTTTTATCAAATAATAGCTATTCTTGGTTCACGACAAATTTTTCAACGTATGAGAAATTATGCTATTTATACATGTTCAATAACAATTCGTGTTATCGTTGGTTTTTCTGTTCTTATTTTTGCTTTTAAATTTGATTTTCCATCATTTATGGTAAAGAAATTCTTTTTCTTTTATAATATTATTTTATTGTAATTCTATTTAGGTACTTATCCTTGCTATACTTAATGATGGTACAATCATGACTATATCAAAAGATCGTGTTCAACCATCGCCATATCCAAATAAATGGAATTTATCTGAAATTTTCACATATGCAATTATTTACGGAATTTATTTAGCTGCATCAACAGTTGTCTTTTTTGCTGTCATTGTTAAAACAACATTCTTTCAAGACAGTTTTCATGTCGATTCATTTTATAATTATCCTCAAAGTCATGATCCTCCAGGTTATAATGATCCTAAATTACATTCAATTATTTATTTACAAGTATCAACTATAAGTCAAGCATTAATTTTTGTGACACGTTCACGTAGTTTCTTTTTTATGGAACGTCCATCACTAATCTTAGTATGTGCATTTATTATTGCACAACTTATAGCAACATTTATTGCTGTTTATGCAGATTGGGGTTTTACAGAAATAAGAGGTTGCGGTTGGGCTTGGGCTGCCATTGTATGGGTATGGAATGTTATTTGGTTTTTTCCACTTGATCTTCTTAAAGTAAAACAAAAAACAAAATGTTTTTTTTAACTTTCTAAAATATGTTTTATTTCATATTAGTTTACTCTTCGTGCTTATTTTGATCCAAAACAACAACAAGCTGTTGCTGAAGTATTACAAAATGAACCATCAACAGAAGAACAACAAACTCGTCGTAAAAGTACAATAGGTGGTGCTGGTGCTGGTGCTCAAGGACGTCGTTCAACTGTGGGTAGTGAAGGTGCACGTTCAAGACGCGAAACACTTTCTCAAGCAACTGCTAAATATTATGCACCGCATACACAACATTTAGAAACATCACATCATCATCGTAATTTTGCTCGTATGCTTAAAACCGATGGTGGAGAAGGAGTAAGAGTTGCAGTTGATCGTGATGAACTTCGACGTTTTTCACTTGTACAGGTAAAATTTCTATTTAATTTTTCGTTTATTCAAAAAAAACTATTAAATGTTTCTTTCTTTTCTTTTTATATAGGCACATCATGCTTCCAAATTGCTCAATGGATCAGATTCAAATACGCGTGCAAGAACAACAACTGCTGTGTAATATAGAAAATATTACATATTGATCTCTTTTCAATCTTTCTGGAATCATTCATACATTCACTTATGTACTGTGTTTGATTTCTACTAGAAATTTGACTCTTTTTTTTTGTTTTCTTTGACTATGTGAATAAGCTTTTTCTTTTAATTTAAATAAAAATAAATTATTGTGAGTTTATTTAAATTTTTCTTCATTTTTCAAGAAGAAATCGTTTTTATGACACTTATTATCACCACTTGCTCTATCATCTATTGTTGAATCAATATTTTCCGTTATAGTATTTCGAATGATTCGTTCAAGTTCAATATCATAAGGATCATCAGGTTTATCCATATTAAACATATCTTCACAATTAATATTTTTAGCGTGTGCTGATTTTTCGACTTTAATTTCAAGTTGAGTAATTTTTCGACGCATTTGTTCTAATTCTTCATCGCATGTTTCATGTTCAATTTTTATCAGGAGTTTTTTCATCAAACGAATTAATTTTATTTGCTGATAAATTCGTTCTTTATATCGAATCCTACCTAATTCTTGACGTGCTCGTTTATCAACTAATGATTCATAATAGATTTTAGTTGATGGTAAACCTTGACCTGTCCGAATATAATTTTCAAAATTCAATGCTTCACGACCTTCACGTTGTTGTGGAAGTGAATTAAGTGCTGCTAATAAACCAAACATATTTCATCAATCATTTTTCTTTTAGCGCCGAATATAAAAGCTATATTTATAAATTGTATTTTAATCATATTTGAAACAAATAAATTCTTTACATATTCTTTTGGTATCATACGTGATTTTTTTTATGAGAACAAAAATTAAGATAACATATATATAAATTTTTTGATTCATATTAAACGTCATATTGTTCCTCTTAATAACAGATGTACATTGTACTTTAGAAAGAACAAAATTTGTTAAGTGCAAATACAGCGTATGATTGTAGAAATTCAGTAAGAAGAAAAAGAAAATATTTTTTTACACCAATCAGTTAATAATTTCTACTGATATACACCATCAAGGGATTAGAACGGACATAGTTTTATTCTATAAATAAAATTTCATATGATCGAAAATCACGTTGCAGAATGATGTCAGATTTATCTTCATATTAGGCGTGGTGGTAGGCGGAGATTGCTTAATAGTCAAATACATACAGCAAAGTCCGAAAAACTATAGACATACTTATATTTTATAAAGTAGTTCGTGAGAAAAAGAAAATATTGATTTTACTCGTTCGCACACGTTGGATAATAATCAAATAAACATATTTTTATTTTCGCTTCAATAACATCGGATATTAATCCTTCTGAATATAAAAAACATAATGGGTAAAATGATAAGTAATACTTTCTAAAAATTATATCTAGAAAAACAGAACAATACAGATAGATCTGAATTATTATTACTATAATCTAGATATTAGACAAATGAATTTCGTAGTTAGATATCGCTTACAAAAAAAAGAATATATCGAACAAAATAATTATTTTCAATCGAAATAAAAAGTAAGTTTTTTTTCTTCTTGTTCTAATTTAATGTTGTAATATTTAATTCTTTTATTTTAGAGTTCAAGGTTGTGTCAATATAATAAATAATAAAAATGTCCTTATGACATCATGTAAATATTTGTATTTTAAATAATTATGACATGTTTTCTGTTTTGTCCTCATATCTTTTTTGTTTTTAAAACTTAAATTTTAGTCATATGATTCTGTCTCACTATAAGATGAAGTACATCATATAGATCACAAGTCTTTTTTTATTGCACATGCTATGCTTTCTTATTAAATTTTCTCTGTTGACTTTCGTGCTTGATCACGCAGACAGCCAGCAATCTACTGCGTTTTTTCTCTTATTTTATACTTGGCCTTGTATAATCATGATGATGATGATGATATTATAAATGATAAGCAAGAAATTGCTAGAGAAATGAAAGTCAGCTGTCTGATATTAAATACAGAATCACGCGTCTATCCTAAGAATTATAGATCATTAAATACGAATATAAACTGGCAAAAAAAAGACAAAACTAATAGCAGAGAAAAAAAAATCAAGTTTATTTTATTTCTTCGTGTAGGTATTTGATAACAGATTTTTAATTCTACTTAATACATACGAGGGTGCCAAGGAGTAAGATATATAGGTTAACTGAGTAAGTGTATTACTATCATTATCATTTTAATGTATTGTATACACATATCTATATAATATATATTGTATTTTGTAGATTTATTATTATTTTAAGTAACGTAATTATATGTTATTGATTTTATTTTAATTACATCTATTGTATAAACAAAATAAAAATGAAATTGTTACATCTTCTCAAGAGAAAATCGAGACAATTTTTATGTCATATGGAAAATGAAGATGATCCATTGGGTAAGATTAATTGCTTTATTTTTCTTTCTTTTTTTTCAAATGCGAAAATCAAGTTAAATATATACACGTTTAATAGTCTTTACTGATTTATTCTTTTTATGACTTTTGTTCTTGGGACGTGTGTATCCACTAGGATATAATATGATATCGATGTTTGATAATGTTGATATGTTATTAGATTGTATTTCTAATGCACGTACACGCGTATATACTTTTCTAATAATAGGTTATAAGGTTTATTCGATATTGTATTAAGTATTATAAGACAGTAAGATAGATATATCCGTATCTCTAATGCACAGCTGAGAATCTAAAGAAGAAGAGAAAGAAAAAGGCGTATTCAATCTTGTGTACAGGACAAAAAGGAAAGAAAAGTCCTCTTTTTTCTTTCTCTTTTTTTCCTGTCCGTAGCAAAAAAAATCAACTGAAGAGAGAAAGATTTTCTCTTCCTCTCACTCCCTCTCCTATCGTCTTTTTCTCTGACATAACTTGTTCGCATCTGATCGCTTCGTCAGATAGATTAGTTTGAATACGAGTGATTACTGTTCACCAATATATATATATATTTTGCGACTAACGAGAAATATCCCGTTGTCGGAATCAAAATCAGTTCGACACGGGACGAAAAAAGAAAAGTGATTATGGAAAAATCGATGATTGTTTACATTTTTGACCAGCAATAAAAATGGCACATCTAACAGCATCATCAGAAACCAAAGATAGTGATGATTGTCAGCTTGTATCTTTCACGAATAAATTACCCTATTATGTAAGACATCTATGCAAATCTACCAATAAAAACAAAACAGCAGCAGCAGCAGCAGCGAACATATCAAAACCAAGTGAGTATTAGAAAAACAAATTTTAGACATCTGTTTTTTGATTTAAAGAGAATCAAAAGGAGAGAAAGAGAAATTAGCATTCAATGAAAATAACAAAACAACATAAAAATAGCATCGTTTGATATTTGGCAACAATCAGCTGCTTTTTTCACACATATGATTATATAGTTAAAGCAAAAAAACGATTGTTGACAGAATAGAAAAAAACCCCGGAGGAAAAGGCCGAACAACTACCGATAACTATCAATGAGACAGTTCTAAAGAAATAGCTGCAAAAAAAAAAAGATTTCTATCATAGATAGTTTTGTGTCCTTATTAATTGATAGAACACATATCAAGAATTGTATATTTACTTTTTTGTCTATCTTGGACACTTACATTATATTCAGTGATTGATTACCGTTCTAGTTTACTCACTCTGCTCAATTGTCGAAATTCTTTCGAGTAATTTTTTTTTCTTCGTCTTCTGTCTCTGTTTGCTATTGTGTACCTATAGACAACATATGTTTCTATTATTGATTGTTTGCTTCTTATTGTTGTTGTTGTTGTTGTTGTTATTGTTGGGTGTATTGCACTATCGAAGGCAATCACTAGTTTTTGCTCATAACAACGATGTGAGTTCTTTCTAAATTCGATTAGCATTTTCTTTTTTTTTTACTTCATCTTATTCTTTCTTTTTGCATAGATTCATAGAAGAAAAAAACGGTTCTTTGTCTCTTCTTAACCTTGAATCTCTTTTTCTCTTGCTTGATCGTTCGTTTTGCAGTGCACATACCAAGGTTTTGTAGCTAATTACACATTTCTATCTTTTTCTCTCGTTTTTTTTTTGTTACTTGTTCGGTTGCTTAGATCATATATTGAACAACAAGGTTGTTATGTATGGTAGTCGCTATATAACATGACGAAGACGACATTACAAGGTCTCGACAATACGAGTAAATAAAAAAAAAAGCTGAGACAGATGTAAAAATAGACAGAGGAAAAAAGGAAGTTTTGTTTTTTGTTGTTATTATTATATTGCAGCTTGAGTTATGAAAGTGTTTCTACAAGGTCGTTCTTTCTATGCTTCTTCTTCTTTTCTTTGTTGTTGACAAAAGAAAAACTGAACTATTATGCGATTGTGATTGTGTTTATGTGGTAGGAGAGGAGAAGAAGAAGAAGTTTGCTTCGACCTTGTAATAAATATTATTTATAAGTACAAAAAGAATCAAGAAAAAAAAAAAAAAGAAAAAGCAAACAGATGATTTGTTTCTATTTTGCTTGACAATGATGTTCCGTATGAGTTACATGCGGTGTGTGCGTGATGATATATCTCTGCCAACAACCACAAAACTTTTCTTTACATTTTCTTTTCGTCATTATTCTCTTTTCAAGGTTGTTCTGTTTCTTCTCATCATCGTTACCGTCTTTTTCTCTCATATGGTAGTTTTTCTTTTTTCTCCAATCCTCTAGCTTCTGCTCAATTTTGCGGTTAGAACAAGAACCATCTACATTTTCATCTGCTCAACAAGCAAGCATCGTCCGACGAATCATTTTTGACAACTCCGTCATTTTTTTCTTTCTTGCATTACGTAACTCCTGCTACTATCATCAGTTAAAGTGCATCTAACACCCAATTCATCGTGTGTGTGTGTGTATATATATATATATAAATATATATATATAAATACACACACGAAAAAAAAGACCTTGAACGTATATGTGCTGTAATAGTAAGAGAAAGAAGAAAGAAAATGAACGTACTAACACAAAGAATAAAGAAAAGTGTCAAAAGAGAAAAATAATATTCTCGACAGGGTTAGTCGAGTACTTTTTTCTGACCGTCGATCGAATAAGTCAGCGTATATGTATATATATATATATTAAATGAGCTAAGGGGGTAAAAGAAAGGCAGAAGAGAACGAGGAAAATTTTTTCGATAATGTTATTGTATGATGAACATCGACCGATAGACTAGAAAAGAAAAGAAAAATAGCCAATTGTACAATTTGCCTTCAAACGGTCAAACTATATGCAAACAGAACAAGCGTTTGTGTCTATATATATAATATTCTCTTATTTTTTATATAATATTTTCTATGCGATATTTTTGTTTTTAGAAGATCGTAATATTTCATCTGAAGTGGACTCGGTAAATCTAAATGACAAAACACAGAAATCTGTAGCTGTATTTTCACTTTCATCATCTTCATCATCATCATCAATAAACGAACAGACAGGAATATCATCATTAATGTCAACACGTATCTTACCAGTTGGTCATTATCATGATCAAGATCAAACAACATCAACAAATTTAAATGAAACAAATTCAACATCATCAACAATCATGAAATGTTTTAATAGTTATCGTGAACAAATGCCATTTACGTCAAGTTGTTCGTCATCATCATCATCGTCAACGTCAACATCATCGTCATCATCATCAACAAATCCTCCAACAAAAAAAGATTTTCTATCATCAATTAAATCAGCTGGCCATTATCTTCCAACTGTTGATACATTAACAATTGAACAAAATTTATTTAATATGGTTCGTTTTGATGTTATTAAATCAAATTTTTGTGATTTTTATCAACTGGGAGATTTTGTTCGAAGTGGAGGATTTTCAGATATACATGAAGGAACTCGTATAAGTGATAATAAACCAGTTGTTATTAAATTTATTCCAAAAGATAAAACAAAAAATTGGTTAATGGTTAATCAAAAAAAATATCCAGCAGAAATTTTATTACATAAAGCTGTGCATGAAATTCAAGGTTTGTTTTTTTTTTCTTCAATTAAAAATCAATGTATGTATGTGTATATATTTCAGGAGTTATTCATGTGTATGATTATTTTGAGAATGCTGAACATTGGATATTAGTTATGGAACGTTTACGTAATTGTCAAGATTTATTTGATTATCTAGAATCAAGAGATCGTGGACGTCTTAGTGAAATTGCAGCAAGAAAATTTTTTCATCAACTAGTTCAAATTAATTTAGCAATGTTACGGTAAATAAATAATTGTCCTTGAAATACTTGTCAATATTGGCAACAGCTGTTCTCATTAATAAATTTTTAATTCTCTAAAAATAAATTAAAGACTTGAGTGTCAAGATGACTGAGAATATTCATATTACAGAAGAGATTTTCAAGTGTAAAATGTATCAGCTTGTATATGAGTTTCATTTAGAAAAAAAAAGTAAAAGTCAAGTGCAACTTGATTTTTTATAAAAATTATATGAGACATGTGATTAGTATATCGGATATAATTAGAATAATTTTTTTTTGTTGCTTTTTTTAGAAAAGGTGTTGTTCATCGTGATCTTAAAAGTGAAAATATTCTAGTTGATCTTGATACAGAATCACTTGTATTAATTGATTTTGGTGCTAGTGCTATATACAAATCACCAGTATCATTTTATTCAGATTTTCATGGAACAAAACAATATAAATCACCGGAATATATTTTACGAAAACGTTATACAGGTGTACCATCAACTGTATGGACACTTGGCGTATTACTCTATGATATGGTTTGTAATAATTATTGATTACAAAAATTTTTATTTATATATATATATTTATTTAGGTATGTGGTAGTTTACCATTTGAAAATGAAGATGAAATAACTGGATATAAATTAGCATTAAAATCACATTTATCAGCTGAATTGAAAAATTTAATTCAACGATGTCTTGCACAAAATCCTGATAGACGACCATCACTTGAATCAATACTTGAACATACTTGGATTAAAAATTAAACATTTCAAATTGCAATTACTCTTTTCTTTTTAATTAACAGTGAGTGTATGTCCCGCATTTATTTTTCTTTTCTCTCTCTCTCTCTATCTCTCTATATCTTTCTCTCAAGTGTGTTGGTGCTCCTTGTCCTCCCATCAGGAAACTATGTCTTCTTCCATATAGGCGAATTCTGTCTACATTAGCTCTTCTTCTTCTTCTCAGTGATACCTGTACGGCAGGTTTAGGTGTTTTTTCTTTTCTTTTCTGCATGTATTAGATTAGAATGTTTTTTCGTATACTTGTCTTTGCTTATCCTTCAAATTACATGTCTGATAATTGTTAAGAGTAGATAGAAAAATAATTGTGTACTTGTTTATTTGCCTTTGTGACGAAAAGAAAAAAAAGCAAAACAATCTCAGTTCATATGAAAAAAATAAAAACTACTATATATGTATATGTGTAAGTTCGTTTTCTTGTATTTTCTTCATATTATCGGCTATAATATTTACCTATTACAAACAACAAATTTAAATGAATAATCCTTCCTTCTTCTTGTTCTTTTTTTTTTGTCTCGGTTTTTTTCTCTTTTACACATATATTTGTGTTTGCTCGATTCTGATGAATAAAAAAAACGTCATGCATGTGCCTTTTGTCTATCATCACCATAACAACAATCATGTGAATAAGAAGAAAAAAAAGAAAGAATTTTGTACTTTATAAACTTACCGAAGTCATTTTTCATAAAATCATTCTTTACGTTTACACACAAGCAAGACAAATGGCAAGTGCACCACAATTAGAAATCGAGAAACGGGAAGGCGTACCTGTTGCCGAAGATGGTACAATTGGTCATGAAGGTGAAAAAGCAAAAGCTACATTTAAAGAACAAGAAGCTGATGCGAAATTACATGAAACAGCAGTAACACAAAATATAACACCAGGCCAAAATTTACTTGGCCATCAAGATTCCGCTCAACCAGGAATTCGTCCCGGTGATGCAGCTGGTAAAGCTGGTCCTCCCACAAAATAATTCGTCATATTATTAGAACTCCTATACTGATAATAAACGAATTATGAATTATTGTGTATAGTCTTTTCTGATGTTTGTTTTTTTTCTCAATTTTAAATAAATAACCAAGTATTTTTTATGTATATATCCAAGCAAAAATAAATCTAAGAATGTTTTCGTGAGAGAAATATATAAAAGATTGATATGAATTTAATGTATATCGTTCGAAATATTTCTATTCTCATATAATATTAATTTCA
Source organism: Adineta steineri (assembly GCA_905250115.1). Taxonomy (NCBI): domain Eukaryota; kingdom Metazoa; phylum Rotifera; class Eurotatoria; order Adinetida; family Adinetidae; genus Adineta; species Adineta steineri. The sequence goes on along the minus strand of CAJNOI010000057.1, from coordinate 80,020 downwards.
ACAAGAAATTATTTAATTTGATTTACAAAATTTTTGTGATAATCTCATTAAACTCGGATCTATTCATATAATTCCCATATTAATATATTGATCTAGCTATATATAATCATATTTTCCCATCTATCTCCAATTATTATGTTTGTTTAATTTTATCTAATTATATTATTATAGAATATGATTTATCACAATTAATTTTTCAATAACAAAAAATACTTCCTATTTGAGTAGAAAGAGGAAAAAACGATTTTGCTATAGCTTGTACACCTGAAAGGTATTTACGATAAACCGTATATTCAATGATAGACATTGAAATAAATACTTTTTTTTGTTTTTATTTCACAAAATATTAAACAAGTTTTTAAACAAAAATAACTGATTTAATTTATTTAATAGGCGTACATAACAATATAACCTTGCAGTTAATATGTGTACTTAAATGTCATCATCGAACGAACGATACAGATGAAAAAATCTAACGAATAATAAAGGATGCGCCTTTTTCTTTTTTGTATATATACCTGTATTGTATCGATTTGTCACTTGACGTGACAAAATAAAAAGAGAAAAGAAGAAAAAAAAATGAGATTCGTTAGTCATATGAAGTACATATTATACGAGAGTATTGGTAATTAACGATGTATATCATTTGAAGGAAAAAAGAAAAGATAGATACAACGTTTTAATTTGCGTATTATTGTATATTTTGCCTATCGTTTGAGTAAATATGGCTCAATGTTTTAATAGTTGGACAAATCAATATGTCTATTGTGGTTCAAATGTTGGTGTTTATATGTAAATAAATTACAATATTCAAGAATGAGAACGAAAAGAATCACTTCCTTTTTTTTTAGTGCCGTAGGAATTGTTATACCTGTGTGTATCTTAATTTTGGTCCTTTTAATTGCTATTTATCGTCGATATAAATTAAAACAAGTTAGAAGAGGTATAGAGAATTAAATGATACTTTTATTTCGAATCTATTCCTTTTCTATTCTAGAACAACAACAAATATCTATGTCAACAGTTGTTCCAATTAATAATACCGAAGATCAACAACAAATGCCACAGGGTTATGTATATCCACCTACTTATAGTACAACAGTAACTGAGACTTTATATGACAAACCACCATCTTATGAACAAACTGTGCATGACTTATCGGAAACAAATAATGCATTTGAACATACGGCAGCAATTTTGCCTATTACAACAGTAACATCATCATCATCGCAACCGATTCATCCATTACAAAAGCAAACTTAATTATCATGGTGTTCTTAAGATTACATACATATACTAAATTCTCTTATTTTTTTATTTTTTTATTTTTCCATCTTTACAGTAACCTTGAGTCAATATGTTACGGTGCGACATCTAAGATGTTAAATATATTTTTATGATTATCTCAGCTGAAAGTAAATCTCTGTTGAAACTAATTGTAATCTTTAAAACATATCAATTCATAATTAAAATTTCATCTTTTTTTCTGCCATTTTTATCTTTAATAGAGGTTTATTCCATAATTTACCATTGAATAACCTAGTAGCCACTAGTTATTAGTAAGAGAAGAGAAAAAAAAGCAAATAAACAAACAATTTCTCTTTACATTTCTACTCTTATACGAACTCTTTTTTTTATTAGACATAGAAAAGTAGAAAAAAAAACCCAGACAGGCACCATCAGTCCACTCTTCTTATCGTTTTATCATTGAAGTCACAAAAAAAAAGAGATTTTTTCCTACAAAACAGCATGTTGGAAATTAACAACTAGTTTTACGATTTCATTTTGTATGATCTGTTGTATAATATATATATATTCTTATTCTTTTCAAGATAATATCTCTTATTTTTCTATACAAAAGAAAAAACAGAAATATATTAGTCGATTGTCAATTGCATGCATTAGAGTGTATATATTATACTATTTTCTATTGTTGTTGCCGCCTCATTAAGGCGTTCGATCTGATCAAATATAATTATTTCTAATAGGGTACTTAATTAAATATAAAATGGACGATCTCAGCGTTGAAGTAGGACATCCAAATGGTGCCTACTACAAAGTGAGTAAAACCAATATTGTTTATATGAATAACATATCTTTACTCATAGGCATATGTAATTGGTATGGACGAAAGTGGTGTCGATGTTAAATATGATCAAGAGTAAATTAATCAAATGATTTAAATTTTAAAAATACAATTATTCTTTTCATTTATTAGTTTTTTCCCTCCAACAAAAATTCCATTTTCCGAGAATCGCCTTCGACTTCCGCCTGAATCTAGTGATCTCAAAAAATTATCACCTGGAGATCAATGCGAAGTATGTTTTTTCGAAACTATCTATCGAAATTACATAGCTATATCGATGTCTTTCTTATTTATTTAGGTACTCTCTAAAGCTAAAGAAGATGAACCACTTGGTTGGTGGCCAGCCATTGCTAA
>CAJNOI010000057.1:52350-77480 GCA_905250115.1 Adineta steineri | reverse complement strand
AAAGGTGACTTTTTCGTTGTTGATTATAAAGTTAGTGCTCAAGGTGCCAGTTATTCGGATATTGTATCTAGTGATAAAATCCGTTGTCCAAATACAAAGTATATATATATATATCATATGATTAGATATTTATTTCATGAAATAATCTATCTAGTCCTCCAATAACTACTGCATCATTTAAACGAATAGAATTACCCGTTGGCAAAGATATTCGAGAAGTGTAAGAATAAAATTTTAAAAAATATCTAACAAATTCTCATATGTTTTTATATACAAATAGATGTAGCAATCCAGCAAATCATAAAGATTTTAAACGAACAACAGGTGCTGCTGTTGTTCGATATGATGAACAGAAAGAATCACTTATTGTCATCGTATGTTTCTTTTTTTTTAAATCTATTCTTTTTCTAATGTTTATATTTGTTGCTTATTCTAGTCAGATAACGATGCTACTCTTCGTCGTGCTCAAATCCTATCCGAAATGCATTTTCGAAATTTACGTTCAAAAGCTAAACTTGTACAAGAAACTGAAAAAGTTTCCAAACAACTTGAAGTACTTATTAATTTTAATGATCTCTCTCTCTATATATATTTAATTCATTTCTTTTTTAGCTTATGAAAGTTAATCAGACAGAAAAATATTTCGAAAAATTTACTCTTAAAAATGATTTAATGGGTCTTGCTATTGGTACGCATGGTTCAAATATATCAAAAGCACGAGAGGTACCCGGTATAACAGGAATTGAGGTTGAAGACGATACTTGCACATTTAAAGTATTTGGTGATGTAAGTCAAAAAAACAATTCTTGTTTTTATAGAAATTATTTTATTTTATTTTTAGTCAGAAAAATCTGTTAAAGAAGCACGTAGTTTACTTGAATATATTGAAGATACTGTAACAATTCCTCGAGAACTTATTGGTAAAGTTATTGGTAAAAAAGGACATATTATCCAAGAAATTGTTGATAAAAGTGGAGTTATTCGCGTTAAAATTGAAGGTGATAATGAACAATCAACAACACGAGATGAAAATACTTATCCTGTAAGATTTGTTTTTTTCTAATTTCATTGTAATTATATTCTTTTTGAATAATAGACGCAAGTTCCATTTGTTTTTGTTGGTACTGTTGAAAGTGTTACTAATGCAAAAGTTTTACTTGATTATCATATGTCCTGTTTAAAGGAATTTGATGAATTACAAGAAAAAAAAATTCAAGTTAATGAACAATTTCGTACTATTATTGGTCCACAAGGTCCTAATGTAAACACAACGATTAACAATTCAGGTTATCAAGGTGGACGTTCACAACGGTAAATATTTTTTTAGAAATAAAATTTATTTATTATTTGGATTTTAATTTATTATAGGTACGATTCAGATCGAATGAATAATTCAGCTAACGCACGTAATTATCATGATACAGGCTATCAACAACAACAACAACAACAACAACCACGTAATGATAATTATAACAGTCAACAAACACGTCGACCAAATAATTATCCAACTGGAAATGGTAATCGTGGACGTCGAGGTGCCGGTTCAAATGCATATCGTACTGGTCCGCAAGGCGAAACTGGTACGTTTAATGATAGCATGAGATTTTGTATAGGTTCTATTATGTTTTTTTTGCTCATGAAAACAAATTTTATTCCGTTATAACAGTTACAGAAATGATAGCAGTTCTTCCCGACGATAAAACGAATGAGCTTATTGATTGTTCATCATCGACAATTACTGTCACTCGAAAACATCGTAGCTGGGCAGATCAGGTTGAAAGTGAAGACGAAGAAGAAGAAATGTCTGCTAATCGTATTGTTACGATGTCACAACCGAAACCTACTATGAAACGAGGAGGACAACGTCGCAGACGAAACGGACGAAACCGTGTTAGATTAGCACATGGTGAAAGAGGTGTATCAATCATTACTATCTGTTTTCTTTCGCTGCTTTTCTGACCTTATTAATGTCTATCTATAATGTAGACTTGCATATTTATAACAAGATAATATGCCGAATGTATGAAAATAATTAAAACAAATCCTTCTGTTTACTTTCTTTTTCATTTAAAATACGAGCATGTTTGGAATGATCTTAATCAATATTTTTGTTTTCAAATACAATTAAATTTTCAAATAATAATTTTGTTTTCTTTCATTTTATAGGTTATACTGAACGACGACGAGATAATGATGATGAAAATGTTTCATATGATACACAAGAGACAAATGGTTTGTTAGATTTTTTTTGTTGAAATAAAATTTAAAAATTTTTCTTTTCAGAAGGTCAACAACAGTATAACGATCCATCATCATCTTACCGTAATAATAATAATAACAACAATCGATATAATAATAATCGTGGTTCTCGTGGTCAACGAGGTGGTGGATACAATAGAAATTATAATAATAACCCAAGCGAATATTATGAAGATAGTTATGGATATAGCGGACAGTCACAACAAAATTCAACATCAAGAAAATCTCAACCATCATCATTACACAATAATAATAATGGAATAGATTCAGCTAATGGAGCAACATCACCTATAAATGAAACAGTTAATGGTAATGATAATAATATAACAAAAGGACAAAAAACGACTAAACATCAAAGTAATGGTCTTAAATAAAGAACAGTAAAGGAAAATACATAAAAAACATAAAGACGACATCGGCAACACTATAAAAATCGATTTTTTGTCTTTTATATTTCTGTTTTTTTCTCTTGTTTGTTTGTTTGTTTATTTCTATACTGCTACTCCATCCAACAAAATAAATTTACATTTCTCTCAGACAAAAAAAAGCTATTAAAAAAAAACTACACACGTCTTTTCACTATTATTATTATTATTGTTATCACGTATTTTGTCGAGTTAATGTACGTATATGTTCATCTTTCATTTTTTCTGGTTGCTGATTTTTCCGCTTGTTATCCTTCATTTCTTTTTCTTTTTTTTTTTTGTATATGTTCTTTCTATTCATCTTAAACATAGCGAAATGGTATTCATCGTTAGAAAAAATGAAGTTCAAGAAAATATATGCATATAGATATATAAATCATCATCCGTATTTATTCATTTGTCTTCCAGCAACCAGAAAAAAATAAAAGAAAACTTATTATATTGTCTTGAAAATTGGTTTTTCTTTTTGTGATCCTCATCTAGTTTGTCTTTGACATGTGGATTTCATATTCAGTTATTCTTTTTTTTCTTCTGTTTCTATAAATCTAGTTCGTTTTGCCTCGTTTCTTTCTCTCACTTTCATTGATGGCGTTAATCATGTGTGTGAGTGCTTTTGTCTATCTGTCTGTTTTTCTGTTTTGTTTTTGCTACTGATGTTTGTTCTATATATTGCACAAGCGAACAACATACATCGTCACATACATGAGAATCTTCAACTCTTTTGTTGTGTTTGTTTTTTCTCTCTTGCGTTGATTTCATTACTCACTTTTTTTTGCTAAAAAAACAAGTATTAAAGCATATAAAATGGTGACACGAAATGATTGTTGAATGAATTGAAAGGTTTCAATTAATATTATACATACATCTATATACTTAAATATTAAAGAATAATAAGATAAACCATTTGTTCATTTTTGACTTGCTTGAGTATATTTTCTGTTCGAATTATGTAACAGAACCTTCGAACGATCGACAAGACATACGTGACCAGTGACCATTTTCACATGTTTTTATAATTTCATTAGTTGGTTTTAAAAATAAATATTGAAATATCTGATATCTAAAAAAATCATAATAAAATCATAGACATTCTAGTGAATATATTAAAAATTCAATACATGCAAGCTGATTCGATTATTTTTAATAGTTTTGTACAGTTTTCTGTATCATTCATGTATAACATTGGAAGTTTCTTGTTTTGATATCGATGGATAGAGTGTCGACGGCTCTATCTAATTATATAGTTTACATTTTATTTCCATTGTTTGTAATTAGGAAAGTTGATGAATTTTAATAGGCAGTCAAAAAGATTTTCCTATACGACAAGTTTCAAATCAACTTTTTAAATAATTTACTTGGTAATTTTTATATTAAGGGTCGATCACGTTATTTATTCATAGCTTCCCGATGTCGCGTGCATAAGTTACATGTAGAACGACTTCTTTGTTCTTTGCTATTAAATGATAATTAGACTGTTTCTGTTTCGTTCGATGCATAGAAGTTCATTTTAAGCAAATGCCGCTTAATAAAATCTCCGATATTGCTCAAAGATGTAGTTTTGAAACTCGATGAAGTACATGTCTCTCAGCCGACTCTGTCTAATATAAAGCAAAAGATTGACAGTCGAAGGAATTCCGAATCCAAAATTAAAATTTTTCGAGAAAAAACATCGCAAACAGCAATCATTATGGGGGAAATCATTAAGAAAATTGACGTGTTATTGCTAAATCTATTCACGTCAGTCAAACTACTGTCTCGAGAGACATAGACCAGGACCAAAGACGGTGCATGTAATTTATTAATCGGAGAGAAGTCAAAGCTATACAAACAGAAATTCATGTCATATTCTTCATTAATCAAATTTGTATTGATAAAGTACTAGCTTGCTAGTCGAAAAGAGTTCTTATGATATATGAGGCTCAAAGGTATCATATGGAACATTGTTTATACATATGAAAAAACTTTTTGACTATCTCTCGAAATTTATCAACTGTTCGAATTACAAACAATGGAACAGAATGTATATTATACGATCCGATAAAGCATTCAACACTCTATCCAGCTTTATATGAATACAGAAAACTATACAAAACTATTAAAAATAAAAGAGTTGATGTGTAGTATTTAAGTGTACTATTTTTTCTATGATATTAACGAACTTAATCTGAAAGAATAAAAACCTATTAATACTCTGTCTTAGACAAAAAATATTTTGAAAGAAGTTCATTCCAAAGTGAAACTATATGCTTATAATAAGTGGCTATAGCTTTTAGGATATCTTGTAATCTTCCCAAAAGATATTTTACAAATCTTCAAGAAAAAATCAACGCAATATGTCTAAATCTATGTCACAAACATTCTAATCATCATTTACAACCCTTTAGCTTATTTCAAATAAAACCTAAGACAACACTTCTAATTTTCTAGCTAGAAAGAACAAAAAATTCTAATCCTACCTCACAGATTTTAATTCATGAAAAATACTTTCCAGTGCATTAAAAATGAACTAACATATTATGTCTGGGAACTTTCAACCCACTCATTATGACAGATGAAGAGGGCAGAAAGAAATGATTGGTATGTCGATTAAATATTCTCATTTTCATTCTATAAAAGACATTCTCAGTTAAGAAAACTTTGATAAAATATATATATTCGGTATGTATACAATTTTTTCATATCTCTATGGACTTACCCCGAAGAATAATTATTAATTTAAATAGTACATTTGAAAAATTAGCATTAAGATTCACGTGACTATCCACGCGACAATAGAAAAGAGCGCAGCAAATAATAGAATACTTTAAAAATCTGTCGAGACATTACTCCTTCTGTCATGTATTATTATTATGATAACGAATATTATTCTCCGTTCGTATTTGTATTATGGTTATTGAAAGAATTAGAAAAAAAAAATACGAAAAAAAGATAACATTCAACTTGCTACTTCACTGTCAAGTTGAAATACTTGTATATCTACAATAGTAGCATCAATCATCTATCTTATTTTTATTTTAAATACAGCTCGGCTGACAATTGCACGATTAACTGATAAATCTCACGTGTTTTCATAAATTATGAGTGCAAGTTTAAATGGTGGTGATCCACGTACTTATAAAAGTAAGATAAATACTATTCATCATATATAATTCTAAATATGATTTCTAGAAATTGAAGATAATAATGATACAAGTACTAATTATCAAAGTCAATTAAATACAAATATCTCATCATTAAATAATACAAGTGCAATGAATAGTGTTTCTTTTACCAGTACTACTACTACTAATATACAACAAACAAATGTATCTGAATCAGCGAATAATCATGATGATGCATCCTGATATTTTCAATTTAATAAATAATTTCAAATTCAAAACCAAAAGAACAATTCGATCTAAAAAGAATTTGTACATCTATTGTTTTTTTTATTTTTTCATTGTCAAATTCTATAATTATTATTTATTATGATAAATATGTTATCAATTAATAGATCTTATTTATTACAAAGAGAAATTTATCTGAGAGTACCTGAAAAAAGTTATTTTTTATTTTATTTAAGGAACTATAATCATTTTAAAAGGTTTTAGAAACACGCACAAGTATTAATAAAGTATTATCCTAGTGATTAGTTGATATTTTAAATATGACCATAGAAATTCATGTATTCAGTTACACTTTATCTATTCAAATCTATACAAAATATTTTCTGCTATAACTCTAATACTTCTTGATTATCGACAAAACAACAGCTGCCTTTTCAATTGTTTTCGTAAGATTTATATTCTAAAATGATATTATATATTGCCATATAAGTACAAATTTTCGTTTGTGATTATCATCTTCATTATTATAGAGTTAGAATAACTCATTTTTAACATTTGATATTTCAATCAAAACTTCCACTAACCAAAAAATCTGAGATTAACAAAATCTTCTTAACAAATTTCTCATTTTCGATAAAGTCAGTTTGTGATTGTGGGTGTTTATAAAAAAAACTAAAGAAATTTACGTTAAATTATGTTACAGATTTGATATGTATCGAAACGGAAAAGTGATTCATAAGTAAGAATGATGTATTGTACTGATATTATAAATGAATGTATAAACAAATGATTAAACAATTTGATATTGTGCAGAAGAAAATTATATTGCGTCATATTTTCGATGTACGTCTTTTAGAATTTATGTTTTTATTTTCAAAACAGCTGATTTAAATCGCTTTGTTTTGTATAAAACTTCGCTATTACACGTGATCATACAAATTAAAAAAACGTGTCCAATAACGTGGAACCTTGCACTTGACACATCACTAGAGCATTTTTTTTATTTCGCTTTGAATTGCGTACAGATACGTGTCTAATGGAATAGAATAGCAAAACATTCTAGCTTATTTTGATATTTCTTATCTGTCTGTCTATCTCTTACAAATAATAAGATGAAATAGTACATTATGTTAATTACAATATAAATCATTTCTTTTTTACTTTAAAGTTAAAGATATAATCTATAATTTTCCTGCAAAACAGGCTACGGGATTTCGAGTTACTCGACAGGTTGATTTACGTTACCGGTTCAAAAAAGTTTTATTTGGTGTTATTATGAAAAAAATTCTTAATTTATTTTCTTCCATGTTCATTTTCTACAAAAAAAACTAACATCGATCCTTTAATCTGCTCGCTACAACATAGTATGAATTCCTGTGATAACAGTATGAAATGAACGTTTATTCTATCAAAGTAATCTTTTTACTGTCATATTTTTAAAACACAATCAAAATGTATTTCACCTGATAAATAATAGTATCTATTTGTAAACAGGATCAAGGTTAAATTTTTTGTTTATAAAAATATTGTAGTTTTTCCACTGTCATTCAAAGGCTGTGTAAAATAAAAGAAGTTTCATTGTTTTATTTATTAGTCGAAATGAATCATATTGTACTATTGTGTGTGTAATTGCACTAATTTTTCCGCATGAAAAAAAATATCATTGATAGTATGTATAACTGCTATTCAATATAATATAATGCCAAATTGATATATAATTAGATAACAAACATTTTTTTTTGATTCCGAATACTCGTAGAGATCAAGACAATCTTACTCTAGCCATTGTTGGAAAAAATTTATACTTTTACATTAAGTCTTTAATTTTTATCTATATCATTGGGCTTTTATGAAAAGAAAATCTATCAAATCGATGACTGAGACTTTATATATATATATAAGAAAAAAATCGAACAGACAAATAATAAACGCGACAAGAGGAGAAAACAAGAATCATCTTCTTTTGCTTTTATACACGAAAAAAAACAAATTGTTTCATACACACACACACACGCACACACACAGACATTTATATATTCACGTATAAGCTTTTTTCTCCTTTAATAACCTTCGTTTATTCCGAATGTATCATGTGGTGGTCCATTGCCATTATTGTTATGTGGTTCATTCTCACCTCGAAAATTACCCGTTCGACGACCACCACCGCGTTCACGTGATCGACGTCTTGAAGAATCTTGACGATCGCGTGATGGACGACGTTCACTACGACGTTCTGCTGAACGTGATCGAGTTCGACCTAGATATGAAGGAAAAAAGAAAGCAAATCAAAAGATTATAATTTTAATACATACGACGTTTATGTTCACGACTTCGACTTCGTCGGCGATCTAAAAATACAAAATTTATCTTCAACAAAAAATTCTATATTATTAATTTACCTCGAGATCTTGATCGTCGTTTTCGATCTCGTGATGATGATCGTCGTCGTTCTTCAACTCCAGTACGTTTACCTCCAGGTGCACCACCACGACGTGTCGAACCAAGACCACCACCTAATCAAAATTTATTTCATTAATAATTATTTACAAAATATTGAAAAATACAAACCTAATCTTCTTGGTCGCCATCCTTTGACTGTTCGACCTCGTTCAACATCCACAACAACACGTCGACCATCAATTTTTCGTCCATCAGCTCGTTTGTATGCCGCTGAAAGTGAAGTTCTTACCGTCAACACAACAAAATATCATCGACCATTTGACCATGTTTTTTTTTTCTTACCGCAATCGACTTACCCTCATTTTGCTAATCTTACACAAAGGCTGCTTCTTTTCTTTTTTGGTTTTCAAGGAGGAAAATTTGAGATAGTAGACTTCATTTACTCACGAGTTTTTGTATTTTATTTTTGCAGAAAAAAGGTGGGATGGGATTATAGAAAAAGAATAAAAAATTTATAAAAGATAAATCTGAATATGTTTCTCACCTGTATTAATTGTTTATTACCTTTTTTTTATTTTCGAAGGGTTTAAGATTTGGTGATCATATACTCTGTAAACGTATTTTAAGCTTACCCATTTCTTTTCTTACCCGATTTTAATATATATACATATATATACAAACCTCGAATAAATTTAATTCTTTCTATGGAAAAGCGCATTTTGGCGCTGGTTAGTTTTCCATTAAGAAAAAAGTCCATATACCTGTCTGATTCTTCCATATTTTATATGTAGATTTATACGTACACAAATGGTTTCAGCAAAACAACTGAGTGTGTCTCACACGCATCGGTGCTGTTGCGTGTCTAGAAGACAAACAGGCAACGGACAATAGCCTCGAAACAAATGGGACGAATTTATAAATCGAACGTATTAACTCATGTTAAGCGAATGAAAAGAAATTATTCAACAAACCTGTGTAAGAATTTAAATCGAAAAAGAAAGGGACGAAACATTCTCACTCACCTGTATATATGTAAAAACAAAACTAAGTTCTTTTTTTTTGAAAATTACTTTGAATACTTCTACCATAAAATCAAAAAAATTCTGAAGTCAAAATTTTTCTATTCGATATCAAGATAAACTAAACTCTAGTATCTATTAGATCACCTACCGTGCATATCGGCTTCTTTTTCATATTCAATAAATGCATAACCACGTGGTTTACCAGTTTGCACATCATGTACTAGATTTATCTAGATATTCAAATAAATAAATAATTTTTTTGAATTAAATATGTCAATTAACATACACTTTTTATTTTTCCATATACTTCAAATTCACGTCTTAATTTTGATTCAGATGTATCATAATTCTATAGAAAAAAAGAAATTAGATAGAATCAATTTTATTCTTTAGTGAAATTTTCACTTACAAGTCGAGCAATAAATAATGTTTTGTATGGATCTGTTGTAGCTTTGTCATTAGTATTTGGATCCCCTAAGAAATAAAAAAAAAACATAATCATTATTTTTCATTAAAAAATTAATTGAATATGTATTACATAAAGTTATATCTTGTTCAAGTTGAAGAGCTGCTTTTTCCATTTTTTCTCGAGCCTAAAACAAAACATAAATTCAATAAGAATTGATAAAATTAAATTTATTTACTTTTCGAGCAATTTTTTCTTCTTTTGTTTCAATTCTTGTTGGTGGTGGTGTTTCATATGATTCCTACAAAAATAAAATTAAAGATTTAGAAATATTTTATCATCAGTTTTTTACTTCAAATGTATTCGTAAAATCTAATAATCCACCATAGGGTAAACGTTTTTTTTCATGTGGTAATTTGTCATTTGGCGGTAAAAATGGAATTGATTCACGTGGTGCAAATAATGCAAGTAAATTGGGTGGTAAAAATTGTGTCATATTGAATAGAAAGAGAAAATTTAAATCTAGAAAATATCAACAAAATCAATGTTGTTTTAGTGTTTATGCATTATTGCTGCTGCTGTTGTTGTTGATTTTTATTTCTTGTTTTCAATTTAATAAAAAAAAAGAAAAACAACAAAACAATAAATATTGTTTACGCTTTCTTTTTTGATACACCGACTGTGCGACCACGTCGACCAGTTGTTTTTGTATGTTGACCACGTACACGTAAATTCCAATAATGACGAAGACCACGATGGACACGAATTTTTTTCATACGTTCTAAATCATCACGAACTTTGGTATCAAGATTGTTGGATGTTGCTTGAGAATATTTGCCATCTTTGATGTCTTTTTGTCTATTGAGAAACCAATCTGGAATTTTATATTGACGTGGATTAGCAATGATTGTAATAACACGTTCAACTTCTTCTTCAGTCATTTCACCGGCACGTTTTGATGCATCAACATCAGCCTTTCGTAGAACAACATGAGCAAAACGACGGCCGACACCTTTAATAGCTGTTAAAGCATAACCAGCTTTACGACGACCATCAATATTTGTGTTAAGAACACGAAGAATGTGTTGAAATTTTTCTGGTTGAATTAATGGTGATGACATTTTTCAACAGAGATTTTTATTTTATATCTAAAAAAACAGGCAGCAAAAAAAAAGAGATATTGATGTTATTACAAATGAATAGAAAAAGTGTAGTGTACAAGAGAGAAAGAATCAATGAAGAAGAATAAAAAATAAACAAGGTAAACAAAGATATGAAATTTTTTTTGTCCACTCTTATTCATTGAAAAAATTTTACAAATATTTTAAAAAGATAATCTTTTTTTAAATTTTATATATGAAAATTTTCGAAAAATTTATTATTATATATCAAATGCATTAGTGTGTGAGAAAAATTCATTGGAGGTATTTCTATGCAACGATACACATTCATGGCTGACTTATATTAGAAGTCTAGAATAGAAATATGTCGCTCTAGTCTTATAATCTAATGATATTATTACGACTTCTAATATGTAAATGAAAGAAATGTTTAACTTTTGTTTATTTCTAGATATTAAATCTTAAGAAATGTCTCTTTCATTAAAAAAATCATCACAAAATATTTCCGTTAAATGGAGTGCATCACATATAAGCAATAATTTAACTATTAATCGTTCTACTGAATCACGTCGATCAACAATGTATGGTTTATCACATAAAAGTGGTTTTACAATGGTAGAAATTTACCTTGAAAAATAAATCTATCGATATTTTTTATTTCAGGTTACTGTATCTGAAGATGGTACAAAACAAATACAAGGTCAAGTTATATGTCGAGCTGTAGGAAATAATAATACTCCTGCACCGGAAAATGATGCTCGATTTATTGCTTATATAATTCAAGTAAAGACAAGAAAATAAATTATAGAATTTTATTTCATTTCAATAGGCTGCATTTGTTAATCTACCAATTCGTAATATACTTGTTCTTGCTTGTACAAAAAGTATTCAAGTAAAACAAATAAAAAATTACTGATTTCGTTTGTAGTTGTTTATTTATATAGATTTATGAATTGGATGGTACAACAAATTTATATACTCATATACTTGATAAAAATCATCCTAATCGAACAGGTAAAAAACATTTCAATAATATTTTCATATATAAACTATGTTTATTTCAGAATCATCAACTTATTCTCGTGGAATTGCCGGTATTGGTCAAAATTTATTATGTGTTGGTAAGATGAGACCTTTTTTTTGGTAAAGATAAAGTAATCAACGTTTGATCGTAGGTAATCATCAAGGTGAAGTTCTTGTATTTAATATTCCTCAAAAAGGAACAAATATAACTCTTAAAGAAACAATAACTGGTAATAGAAAAAAACATAAACTTCTTTTTTTGTTCTAATATAAAAATTTAGGTCATCAATTTGGTATAACAAGTTTAGTATCAAATGCTCATCTATTAATATCAAGTGATACTAGTGGTGTAATACTTATTTGGAATGTTCGTACAATGTCACAAATAAATGCAATACAATCAGTCGATGAAAGTGGTGTAACATCGTTAGCAATATGGAATAATTGTATTGCAGCTAGTTATGCTAATGGAATGATTCGATTTTTTGATCCTGAGAATGGTAAAAGAGAAATTTGATTTAATTTTTGGGCATCCTATCATTACGTTCCAGTTTATAGGACGAGAGATGAGTAGGGACTCTCGAAAGTGATAGAAAATAGAGATACAGGGAACTGCTATTTTAAACATTTCTTGTTGTACATATCGAAGAAAATTTAATAAAAAATATATATTCTATAAATAGCTCAAATGTGTGGTTCTATTAATGCTCATGCAAGATGTATCAATGCAATTGATTGTAATGAACAAGGTTTACTTGCATCAGTAAGTGATGATTGTTACGTTCGCATTTGGAAACTATCTGGCGATGCAGAGAATTTACAAGTAAATCTTATTCTTCCTTTTTAAATTCGTAGTTCAATTTCTTTTCTATTATATTTTAGATATCTCATGAATGTAATCATCGTATTGAAAATAGTCAATTGGTTGGTATAAAATTTTTGAATTTATCACGTTCAGATTTAGCTGTTTCAGCATATGATTCAAGTGAAGTTACAATTTTTCGTGCAATATAAGTCATTCTCATATAATATATAGAAAACAGTAATTGTTGTCATTGATGTTTTATTTCTATGTCGTCTTAAAATTGTAAAGCAATAAATATGAAATATCTATTAAGAATAGTAAAGATATTTCTTTTGCTTCACATTGAGAAACTTGTATTACTTCCTTGAATATATATATATGAGTACACTCGACAGTCATCATATTTTCAAAAAAAAACTTCTTTCTGTATGACATATCATGAAGATAAATATATTAATTTCAAACATGTTCTATTTTATTGATAAGAAAACAAAAAAAAAGAGACACTCATGTGCGAGTATTCATATTCAAACAGGAAACGTATCAAAAGATAAGTAAGAAATGAAGAATGTACGACACCAATCATACAAATATTCATCAGAAGAAGAAAGGAACAATAAACATATAGAAAATGAATTAACAAATGACCAAATAATCCAAACAAACGGACAAACATGTAGAAAAAAAGAAACGAAAGAGAAAGAAAGAAAGAAAATAATAGACTACATTTTTTTTTTATTTCGCATTTTATTTTTTTCAGATTTTTCTTCTACAAAAAACACCGTAGAATTAATTTCTTGTCACATGACTAGACATGTTGAACAAATTTCATTGATACATTTAAAAGTTAGACTAATCATATCATTTCTTGAGATATTAGTTTTAGACACGTCTTGCTTGAACTTGTTGAGCAGCTTGACTTTTTTCCGTAATTATCATTCGTGCTTGATTTTTACGTGTTATTGTTATTTGACAAGGACCAAGTAAAAAAGGTTCACCATCTATTTCCATCGGTACATCTCGTCTCATAATTAATTTTATTTCACTTCCTAATAAAAATTCAATTATAATTTGTGATTAGAAGAAAAAAAATTCCTACCCTGAGCTATACGATGACCACGACGTCCTAAACGAATTCTTGCTAATTCAAAATGTTTGAAACCAATTATTTCTAAATAACCATCTGAACAACTTTGTTCACGAAATCGATCATCATCAGCTTGTGATCTAGCACACCAAAGATTATCATAAATGCCTTGCCAAGGATTTGTTCCGGCAGCATAGGATGCTATATTTAATATAAGTATAGCATCAGGACGAAAACGAAGTAGATCATCATCCATATTTCGTCCATCAACATGAAGTTCAAAATGGCTAGCAATATTTCCAAATAAATAACGACGATCAAAAAATGTATGACTAATAAAACAAAAAAAATGTTAAATGTCAAAATAGAAGAATTAACATACCAACTAATACAACCATATGCTAATTTATTAAATAATCGATTAGCATAACGACGTGGACTTGCATTACGTTTTTCATGAAAGTCAAGTGCAATCTATAATATTCGAAAAAAACAGTGAAAATATTGTTGTAATAGAATTTACCTGTGCATCAGCACCAAAACTAAGATAATTATTAAAAACAGGTTGAGGTATCTAAAAGAAAATATTTTTCATTAATTTTTTTATTTTTATAAAAACTGACTTTTAAATTAGCAGTTCCTGAATCTTCCGTAGGTTTAACATCAATTTGCCATCGATCAAGTAAACGTGATTCTGATTTAGCTAATGATTGTATAGCTGGTCCTAATCCTTCACCACGATAACCAACACCCCAGCCAAGAAATCTAGCCATATCATTACCTGTACCTAATGGAATAACACCAACACTAATAAAATCCATATATTGCATTTGTGATGTATCAAGTGCAGATAGAACCCAACCAACTGTACCATCTCCACCACATGCTATTTAAATTTGAAAATTATATTTTATATGAAAAACGAATAAGTTTATACAAACCAATAATTCGTAAATTTTTTTCATGTTGATTATCTTTTAAACCTTTTTGTGGACCATGATCTTTAACTAAATCATAAACATTTGCTTCACCTATTTGAGCTCGTAATTGTTCGAATACTACTTGACCTTGTAAACCACCACTAAATAAAAAAAATGATTTTTTTTTTCTGTGGTTTTGAAAGATATTGTCAAAACAATATATATATTAAATAACATACGATTTTGGATTAACAAATGCTATGATTTTTTCTCGATAGGCATCCGTTTCCGTGACATCCATTAATGGCTTTTGTACTGTCGTTGAATTATCATCACCCGGTGGATCCATCTCAGTATAGATTGTATATTTTGTTATTTAAAAGTAATTTCTTTTTTTTCTTATATGGTTATTTCAAAATATATTGTAGACAGTAATTGAGATGGATCATCTTGAAACAAAAATATTAAATATTTTTCAATTAAAACAAGAAAAAAGAAGAATATTAGATAGAACAACAAATATAGTCTTTATCTCACATATGTCAGGCAGATAGGACTGATACAGTTTTGTTTACTGTATTCTAATTGGTCAATTTTGAACCATTACTTTCTCTTGTCTGACACCATTCGATATTATTTTCTTCATGACTATAAATTCATTAGGAAAATGAGTAAAATAGAGTTAGTAATATTGTATTTGAATCATCTGCTTGTTATCTAGTAGTATAAAAATGGCAATTTGTTTTTCTTTCTATTTATTGCACCGACTTAGGAAGCCAACAGCTGGCAACACTTATGCATTTTCAAGATCATTAGAAAGATCATTTACAGATCAACCGCAAGCAATATATTAATATTATTTTTTCCTTGTTTAGGGATTTCCACAAAATGTCATCATAATATTGTTTTTTATCATTATTCCAACTCGGATACTTTTAATAGAAGATTTCATAAATATCATATAGACAATAAGATTTTATTCTTATATATATACATCAATAAACTTATTATTTGATATTTTCATACTAAGATATAATTAATATGGTGCATTCAATATAGGATATGGATCTTTTGGATTAAGAATAACTTCACATCTAAATTCACATTATTTAATAAAAAGTTGGAATTCTTGTGCTGATACATGTTTATAATTACAATTTTTGTTTATTAATTTTAATGAAAAAATTTTCATAAACTACGATGGAATGCATTGTTTTCGATACCATTAATTCTTTCATCTCGTGCTATATAAGGAATGGATCAGAAATCTTGAGTCACTCAGAATAATAAAGTTTTCTCCAGTAAAACATGCACTACAAAATGGTTTTAAACTGATTCTATTGGTTCTTTTATCAAGAAAGTTGTAAGCTTAGAAATATGCTTCAGAATAGATAAATATTAACTACAAAGTTTTTAGAGCTAAAAGAAGAAAATAATAGACTGAGAACAATTCAAGCAGTTAGTTTATGTACAAAACTAGTTTAAAGTTATTATAATCGGTGAATTTAAAATCTTTTGTCAATTATCTAAACTGTGAACGTCTATCCTTTCAAATAGCGATTTAATTAATAAAAATAACACCAGTAAAACATTTGATATCAATTATTTTAATTGGGAATGAATCTGATGTTGTACTTTAAAAAAAATAAGTTTAGAAAGCTCTTTTTTGAATTTCTCGATATGATTGCAAATTTGTTGAAATATAAGCTGGAATTATTAATAAAGTTGATGATTTACTTACTGAAATATTTAAATGAATACGTATAAGTTAGTAACAATATCTTAAACAATGAACATCGTTTAGCTATATTGAATGGTGCAGTTGATATTACAGGTAAATTAACCGATTCAGCTATACAAAAGAATTTAACGAATATGATTGAAATTCTAAAAATGATTTTTTATCAGAAAAAAACCATCACAGTTACCAGCTGATGTGGACTTAAATACAGGTGCTTGCTAAGAAATCAACATGATTACACGAACCAAAAGAAACAAATGCAATTTTTATTTATCTGTATTGTTTTATGTGTTGAAGTAGAGAATATAATAAAGATTATTTTACTGTTGAATGACTTATATGCGTATAACTTTCGAACCATAAAATATAATGACCTGGGCTCTATGTAGAATTATAGATTTCGTTCTGGGTTATCGATTTCAGTACTTTAAAGTTAAAGTCCATTATTCATTGTAGAAATGAGAGCCTTGTCATCTTTACAAACAGAAACCTGTCATGGTACATCTTGCCGGAATGCCTGATTATTCTGTACTATCACGTACCGTACTGTGCTCTATTCAACGTTATCTTGATTTCGTACTTTGGTAGGGGTTACTTAAATTGTAGAACGAATATCTGAATTAATTGATTGATAATCTTAGTTAATGACAATAAATAATTTTTCAAAACGTTCATATACTCCATTACGTGTTTCAGTATGTTCATTAGTACTGATTTAAATTAATTGTACACATCCAAAGATTCAAGGCTTAACATGTTGTAGTCTCGAGTTCACTTCGTCACGAAAATAAGACGAGTTATCTCGTAATACCAAAAAATAACAAAAGTAGATCGCAACTACCGTTCTGTCGATTCTATGTGAATAGAACTATCGTATATTCCATGCCCTGTCCCAAGATTGCTTAGAAAAAACTCGATACTTTAAATTTTAAATAACGTAATATTTCTTTCTTAGTTTATTGTATGATATTGCCGTAAAAATCTTTGTGACTTCTGATTTTGTTCAATGAAAATGTTTGTAAGAAAATGATTCTATGTCTGGAATACGGTTAACAGTTCTGATTATGAACAAGTTTTCATCTGTGATCATATTTAGTCGTCCAGAATAATAATCATAAAAAAAGAAGAAAAAACAGAACAACAAGAAGAAAAAAAAAGTAGTGAAAGATCAACGACACGTTAGACGGGCACAGAAGAAAAAAGAATGAATTTTATAAATTGTTCTACATTTCATCATCTTCATCATCTGCTTCTTCCAATGAAGCCTAAAATGAATAATCATAAAATTCTATTATCAAATAAAATTATTATAATATATACCTTAGCAAATTTTTCAGCATCATCAAAGATATGTGTTGGTACTCTTTCATGTTTACCATCATTAACTAAATATTCATATAAATCGTAGGTAATCGAAATCTATATTTAATTCTACTTACGTTGTCCTACCCAGCTTAATTCTAATTCAAACATACGATCTTTTACTTCATCATGTACTTGATAAATACTAAATAAAAGAAATTCAATTATTTATTAAAAATGTCTTTTGTTTTTATTTACATTTTAGCTGCTTCTTTAACAGCATCTTCTAATTTTAATTCCGACAACTAAAAATCAAAAAGTAAATATAAAATTATTTTATTTTATTAATATATACTTTAAGTTTTTCTATTTCAGTCTTAGCTGTTTGTTGTGCTTTACCAACTGCAATACCATAATAACCCTATAATAACAAAAAAAAGAATAAAATTCGAGTTTATTTTTTCTTCAATTCTTTTTACATAAGTAACACCGGATGGTTCAACACCATATAATTGTGGACCATCACTTTCATAGGCAGCTAAGAGAATAAAACAACCAAATGGTCGAACAAAACCATATAAAGTATAAGCATGCATATACATCGCAAGACGATCTGCTAAATACTAAAATAAAATTGGAAATATTTTTTTTCTGAATAAATAATCGTATTTTATTGTACATACTTTAACTGGAATTGATACACCATAATCATGTTTATATTGTTTAGCTTCATCACGAGCAACACTTAAAAGTTGTCGAGCATCAGCAAGAAGACCAGCAACAGCCTACACGAAAAAATCGTTCGATTAAAGAAATTTTTTTTCTTTCAAAAAACAAACCATTCCAATATGTTTATCAACATTATGAATACGTTTATTTGAACCGGATTCATAGAGACGTGATGTTATAATTTTTTCTACAGCAAAAGCGACACCATCTTTGCATCGTAATGCTACAACTGTTCCACTTGCTTCAACAGCTTTATTGGCATATTCAACTTGAAAAACTCGACCATCAGGTGAAAATTGTGATGCACTTAAATCATACTAATCAAAGAAATATTTATTATCGATATTTTTTTTATTTAATAAAATAAATTTCAACATACACCAGAACCAATTGATGACATTGTTTAATTTTATTAAAATTTAATGAAACGTTTTTTTTTGTTTCTTTCGAATCTAAAAAGTAATTCTTTTAAAAAGACAATCATAGAGAAAAAAAACATAAATACACATACACACAATTTATCATAAACATGTCGACAGAACATAAAAGATTCTGATTCGTTCGTTTGACTTTTACCTATTTGCCATTCTTTCTTTCAATCAAATGAATGAATTCATGGATTTGTCGCTTTTCGTTAAAATATTTCATATCTTAAGTTATTTGTGTAAGTCAAAAAAATAACTGATAATTTTTGGTAAAGAAATTTTTTTAATAATTGAGAGGAACTTATTATCCTTTCTTAGATAAATGAACTCTTGGATTAGAGATTATTGTGTAAAAGTCATAGTTTGAATTTAGATTTGACTTCCTTTTAGTTCCGAATTTAAATAGGAGTGAAGACAGAACATGAATTGTAAACGTATAGATTATTATTATAGATAATGTTTTCATTAAAAGAAATATTTTTTCAACCTCTTAAATGTCAACCGAATATAAATACTCTACATTTATATCGAAATCCTACAACTGGAAATCAACAAATCTTTCTTATTGGTCTCGATGGTGCTGGTGTTGGTGTTGAATATAATCAAGGAACAAATGAATGTAAAGCATATCCAATAACTTTACAAGATTTTCAATGTAAATTATATGATTTAAATGAATTATTTTAATTTTTTGATTTAATTTCTTAGCTGATTGTCGAATATTAAGTGTGGAAATATTACCTATATCAAAACATAATACATCTCCAGCAATTATATATGGTTATGCTAAAACTACTGGTCCATCAGTATGTTATTATTTTATTTTACTTCGACTAGATTTTTTCATTTTTCATTTAGAATAGTGATGATTGTACAAGTTTTTATTTTGATCGTGTTCAAATTGTAGATAATAATACAAGTAATATACTATGAAAAAAACGTTTTTTGTTTTTACATATTTTATATAGAATCATCAATGCAAAATCGTCCAATGACATATGCTCCGAAATTTCTTAAAACAATAATGTATGTCAAGGAAATTATTTGAAATAATTCAATATCTGATATTTTTCTTTTTCCAGTACGAAAAATGTAACAACTAATGAAAATGAAGTTATTCTAGTCGTCGCTGGAGGTGATAAATTATCGTTTTATAGTGAAGTAAGAAAATAAAATAGTGCTATGTGTCATAAGATTGATGAAGGGTGATTCGAAAAAGAAAATTGAGAACTTGAGCGATTAGTATATTACTAGTTTTCAAATGTGATTGAATATTTTTATTTTATTCTATAGAAAAATGAACGATCATTACAAGAGATAAACAGAATAATTGATTTTTATCTTCCCGAACTTAAACATACGACTGGAAAGTAAGACAAAATTGTTGAATATAATTTCAGAAAATTTTCTATTGTCTTAGTGTATGTGCAATGGATATATTGACAATATCTGATCCTCAAACAAATCAATTAAAACAACGATTAATTGCATGTGGTCATTCAAATGGTTTACTTGATTTATATATAACAGAAGTACCAACAGATGGATCACCAAAAACTGTACATAAAACACTTGAATATGATAGTTTTATAAGTACTGTGAAATTTTTCTATCATAATCAAAAACCACGTGAAGGTACATATATATATATTATACAAATAATTTTAAATATAAAATGACAATATTTTCTAGATGAACAACCTCATTTACTTGTCACTAGTGCTCTTGAACAAGCTGTTATTTATAGAGATGTTATTAAAAATCATTTGACTGATTCAGTTGTACTAGCTGGTACTGATTCTCAAGATTGTATTACATCAAGTTGTATATGTGATATTGATCTTGATGGAAAAAATGAAATAATATTAGGTACCTTTGGTAAATCATGTTTTATTTGTCGTATACCAATAGATAATTGTAAATCTAATGCGAACGATGGTTTAACATTTATTGGTGAAACATTTCCTGTTTGTCGTGTTTTATCATTATCAGCATCTGCATATGGTATACTAGCATATGATTTTACAAATGATGGTATTGATGAAATTATAATTGCAACAACAAAAGGTTTACATATATATCAATTAGAATTAAATGACGTTGTTAAATTAATTGAAAATCGTTTAGAAAAGAAAACTAATCCTAATGGAAATCTGTGAAATAGTCATGAATTTTATTTTTGTTTTTTAGATAAAGTTTTTAAGATATACACAAATAAAATATGTCACTTGAAATTGAATCAGCTGAGTAAGTTTAAGATATAATTATATAGATCTATTCATACTTTTCTTCTTAGTGTTATTCGTCTCATACAACAATATCTCAAAGAAAATAATCTATTACGTACTCTAAGTCAATTACAAGTAAGAAAAAAAGAGATTTTAATGATATATGTATATAATTTCATTTAGGAAGAAAGTGGTATATCATTAAATACTGTTGATTCAATTGAAAGTTTTAGTAGTGAAATAAATAATGGTCATTGGGATACTGTTTTACAAACTATTCAATCACTTAAATTACCTGATAATAAACTCATTGATCTCTATGAACAAGTAAGAATAATTTATAGAAAAACAAAATTTTTTGAGATTTATTTTAATTTAGATTGTTATTGAATTAATTGAATTACGTGAATTAGGAGCAGCACGTACTTTATTACGTCAAACAGATCCAATGATAATACTTAAACAACAACAACCTGATCGTTATGTTCATTTAGAAGATTTACTTACACGTTCTTATTTTGATCCAAGAGAAGTTAGTTTATATTTAATTTGAAATAATAATTTTTCTTTTTTTTCTGTTTATTAGGCTTATGCTGAAGGGCAGAATAAAGAAAAACGTCGTCAAGCTATTGCAACAGCTCTTTCAGGTGAAGTCAGTGTTGTACCTGCTTCACGTTTACTTGCTCTTTTGGGTCAAGCACTTAAATGGCAACAACATCAAGGACTTTTACCACCAGGTAGAAATCCATTTATTTCAATTAATTATCATCTATGACTGATTTACTTTGTAGGTACTTCAATTGATTTGTTTCGTGGTAAAGCTCAAGTACGTGAACAAGAAGAAGAAAAATATCCAAGTCAATTAGGTCGTGTGATGAAAGTTTGTATTATTTTTTTTTGAAATACGAAAAATTCATTATATTTTTATTGTAGTTTGGTACGAAAGCTCATGTTGAATGTGCACGTTTTTCGCCTGATGGTCAATATCTTGTAACTGGATCAATCGATGGAATTATTGAAGTATGGAATTTTACCACAGGAAAAATTCGTAAAGATCTTAAATATCAAGCTCAAGAACAATTTATGGTTATGGATGGTGCCGTCTTAGCATTATGTTTTAGTCGAGATTCAGAAATGTTAGCATCAGGTAGTCAAGATGGACAAATTAAAGTAATATTATTGATTATTATTATTCAAATTAAATAAATAAATTATTTAAAATAGGTTTGGAAAATTTTAACTGGACAATGTTTAAGAAAATTTGATAAAGCGCATTTAAAAGGTATAACAAGTTTAACATTTTCAAAAGATAATACACAATTATTAAGTACTTCATTTGATCATTTTATTCGGTAAAAAGAGAATTTAATTTAATTATAACTAATTACAATTATTTCTAGAATACATGGATTAAAATCTGGCAAATCAATAAAAGAATTTCGTGGACATGTTTCTTTTGTTAATAATGCAATTTTTACAATCGATAATCATAATGTTTTAAGGTTTGTTGAATGACAAGATTAATGATGAAATAAAATTTTTTTTTTAAGTGCAAGTTCAGATGGATCGGTGAAATTATGGAGTATGAAAACATCTGAATGTACTTCAACATTTAAATCATTTGGAAGTACAGATATAACTGTTAATAGTGTTCATTTATTAGCAAAAAATCCTGAACAATTTGTTGTATGTAATCGAAGTAATACTGTTGTTATTATGAATATGCAAGGACAAGTATGTACAATAGTCTAGAAATCTAATTTCAAAACGAATATTATTCACTTTTTGTTTTCTTGAAAAAATAGATTGTAAGAAGTTTTACCAATGGAAAAAAAGAAAATGGTGATTTTATTAGTTGTTGTGTATCACCGCGCGGTGAATGGATTTATTGTTGTGGTGAAGATATGATGCTTTATTGCTTTAGTGTACAATCTGGTAAACTTGAGAAAGTTTTATCGGTAAGTTTAAAGATTTTTATTAATGAAAATTAATTTTTGATAATTTTATTTTGTAGGTTCATGAGAAAGATGTTATTGGAATATGTCATCATCCGCATCAAAATCTACTAGCAACATTTTCAGAAGATGGAACATTAAAATTATGGAAATCTTAGATTTCGTTTTTTTTTGTTTTTGTTTGTATGATGTAACTGTTCTTTCTTTTCTGTGTAAAAATTGAAATAAATACAAAAAACGATTATTCACGTTTATATAATGACTGAAAAAATGGTTTTTATTTATTTTAAAACGCAAATGTAACATAATTTATCAAGGCAGTGCGAAGCACAACATTTATAGTATTAATAATTTTCATCTTTTTATTTTTTTCAAGAGGTATGCCTATTATATATCATTTTACATCCCTAAACGAATCATAATAAAAACATTAGTTATATTATTCCTATTGCCATTGAATCATTGATTTAGTGACCTATTTATTTTTCATTTTTTTCGTCTGACTAGTAATTGCGACCTCATATAAAATATATGATCCATGACGCACATGTATTTTTTGAATGGGAAGAAAAAACAACATTACATTATACAATCAACATATAAACCTATACACAGCAAATAGTTCATCAACAATCTATAATGGTAAACCAAACTGCCGTCAACATTCTTACATTACCGGTAGAAATTATCTACCGAGTTTTGGATCATCAAACGGCTTACACAGTTGTATGCTCAATGAGAAATGTGTGTCAACACCTCAATAGCATCATAGACACTTATGATCGATATCAGGTAAACTTTTTTCTATGATCAGTCTAATTTTTATCTATTGACTTTCAAATTATTTTGCATTCCTTTCAATCTCAGCTAAATATTTCACGTTTCAAACTAGATACGATGTCATAGACATACAATATTTCGATAAGAACGAAAAAAGGACAAAAAATTATTATTTATTTTTTCACATGTATCCAAACACTCTTAATCTTACATAAATGTTCTTCTGATAGTATGGAAGACTGGATGTAAAGAGGGAGAAGATTGACTTACAACAACACCCACATTAACTTTGTCATATTCATAGGATACTAATAAATAATTCACTTTACTCTAATACTGTTGAAACTATCACTGCACTACATTGTCATCTACAAACATGATGTAACCCTATAGAAGAATAACAGAAACTAACAGGTGACAAATTTATAAACATGCTTCACTCCTCGTAGTATCTTTTCGCCTGAATGTTCATACGACAATCTTGAGCACTGTACAGCGTACTACGTCAAAGACATATTCATTTCACTAAATTAAACGCAAATAACAGCAACCAATTATTCTGCCTTTTCGTTCATCTTATATCTTTCTTGCATCTTTTCATTTAGACACTGACCTCTCTAGATCTCTCAGAAAATGAAATCGGAGATCTTGAAGCACAACATTTGGGTACTGCATTACAGTGCAACACAGTAATTGCCACTCCGTTTCTAAATGTATCATGTCTTTATCTCTACTTTTTTATCTAGACACTCCTCACACTAAATCTCAATCAGAATTCTATTGGACCTGTTGGAGCAGAATATTTGGCGAATGGATTACGACATAACACAGTAAGTGTCATTCTCTCTTCATCTATATCATCTATTTACCATCATTTTCTCATCTAGACACTCACGAAACTCCTTCTCCTTGAGAATCAAATCGGAGATGTTGGAGCAAAACATATGAGTAATGCATTGCAGCACAACGCAGTAATTGTCATTCTCTCTTTAACTATAACATATCTTTATTTTCACTTTCTCATCTAGACTCTCATCACACTCGATATCTCACGTAATAAAATCGGAGATACTGGAGTACAACATTTGGCTGATGCATTACAGCACAACAAAGTAACTACTACTATCTCTCTTTAACTGTATCGTATCGTTACCTGTACTTTTTCATCTAGACACT
>CAJNOI010000057.1:12632-52340 GCA_905250115.1 Adineta steineri | reverse complement strand
TTAAATCTTGGATATAATGATATCGGAGATGTTGCAGCACAACATTTAGGTGATGGATTACTATATAACACAGTAATTACCACCCTCCCTTTAACTGTATCGTATATTTTTCTGTATTTTTTCATATAGACGCTTACTACACTAAATCTCAGAACTAATAAAATCGGAGATGTTACAGCACGACATTTAGCTGATGCATTACGATACAATACAGTAATTGTCGCTCTCGCTTTAGCTATACTCTGTCTTTACCTCCACTTTTTCATCTAGACACTCACCACACTAGAACTCCAATTTAACAAAATCGGAGATATTGGAGTGCAACATTTGGCTGATGCATTACAACGGAACGCAGTAATTGTTACTCTGTTTTCAAATATCGTGCCTTTATTTCCACTTTTTCATTTAGACACTCACGACACTAGATCTCCAAAGTAATCCCATCGGTGAGATTGGAGCACAACATTTGGCTCATGCACTACAGCACAATACAGTAAATGTCATTCTCTCTTTATCTATATAGCGTCTTTACTTGCCCATTTCTCTCTAGACACTCGTCACACTAGATCTCAGCACTAATGAAATCGGAGATGTGGGAGCACAACATTTGGCTCATGCATTACAACATAATACAGTAATTTTCACTATCTCCTTAACTGCAACATGTTTCCACCTCCACGTTTTCTTCTAGACACTTACCACACTACAGCTCGCGTCAGGTGGAATCGGATATGTTGGAGCGCAACATTTGAGTGATGCATTACTGCATAACACAGTAATTCTCGTTATGTTCTCAACTGTATCGTGTCTTTAGCTCGGTTTTTTTTCCGTCTAGACGCTCACGACATTAGTTCTCCAAAATAGTTATCAAATGGGTGATGTTGGAGCACAGCATTTGGCCTATGCATTACAGCACAATAAGGTAATTATCATTCTCTCTTCATTTATATCGGATCTTTACTTTCACTTTTTCATGTAGACACTCACTATACTGAATCTCGGTAATATTCGCTGCGAAGTTGTTGGAGCACAACATTTGGCCGATGCATTACGATGCAACACAGTATTTGTTATTATGACTTCATCTATATCATATCTTTACCTTCACATGTTCATTTAGACACTTACTACACTAGACCTCTGGTGTAATGATATTGGATATGTTGGAGGACAACATTTCAGTGATGCATTGCAACATAACAGAGTAATTGTCACTATTTCTTCAACTGTATCGTGTCATTAGCTTCATTTTTTTATCAAGACACTCACCGAACTGAATATCGGATCTAATTATATCGAAGATGACGCTAAGCATAAAATTAATGGATTTATTAGACGCAATAGAAGTGAAAGAAAACCGTGAATGGTAATAATAAATGTATTTGGATGACGAATCAATATCTAAAGACAATCATCCGATTATTTTTCTTGTAGTTTTTACAGAAAGACTAAATAAAACAGCTTCTTTTCACATTTAATATGTATTGCGACGATAATTCTGAGTTACTAGCAAATATAAAATATATCTTCTATGCATTTGAACTAAAATAAACAATTTGCGTTTTACTATAACAAGCTTATTGGAATATGATACAGATTGTAAATATCAATAGAAATTTAGCGTATTGTACCGTGCTTGTGGGTTGATGTATCAATGACGATGAATAAAATATTCACAGCCATATCTATCTTTAGTCACCATTCTCTACTACAGAAAAACATCACATAGATAACTATTATTTGTTAGAAATACGTAACAGTTGTCTTACTATTTTTTTAAATAGATAAGATCAAATAACAACAGAAATCTCATCTTTCAATAGGGAATATGATGCAATGAATAAATGACTTCTATAAACAGAAAGGCTTCTACAGATACAGTTAGCAATCTTAAAGAAATCTTCTGTTTCATTGATCATTCCATTCCACAATGATATGACTATTAGAGTCTATAGAAAAGTAGATTATAAAGAAATATATTAGAAGACACTGTTAGAAAGATATTTTTTTATCTGAAATAAGCCTTTCATTATTAAAAAAGCTCTTTGAAATAGAGTATCGATAAAAATGCATTTTACTCTTTAACCATCTTGAGAGTGTGTAAGTATAAATACTGGTTTTCCTCTATTTTCACACTGAAGATGGTAAGAATAATTAACGAACTAGAAAGGATGAAAAAGAATAAAGTGAAAACGAAATAAAGTTAATTTCTTATACATCTCTTGGGATGTGAAAAGTAAACAATATATATTATGTTCTTATTTACATCTATCTATCCACCAAAAAGAACTAAATTTTACTCTATTTATTCTTGTCCTAGATACTATGCCCTATTTTATACTATCATTTAATCTTTCATTTTTAGAATTATTCTGATGGATGAATGTATATTTTTGTTTTTATTTTGAGTCAAGATAATTCACCGAAAATGAATAAGTGATTAAATATGTAAGAAACTAATAATTAGATGACTTAGAAAATGTTTTAAAAAATAAATTTTCAATCATCTTCTCCATCATATTTTATCTTACAAAAATATTTTATTCTCGATCTACTGCTCATAAAAAGAGCTTTTCATTCGACATTGAAGAATTAAAAATCGAAAGAGTTTTGCTAATATATGAAATATTTGTATTTTGACGCATTGGAAGCTTTGAATGTAATGCAGAGCACTATATTTACATATTCCTCCGTAAGATTTCTTTTTCTTAAGAAAAGAATGAAGTAATTCGATTATTTTAAAAGAAGTTGATTCAATGTTTACAGAAAGAATAATAAACAAAACTATTTTTATGTACGATTTATTACTTTTGTGATAATTGAAAAGGTTTCGCATCAATTTTTTGCATACAAGCTCGATTCGGGTGCCACCTAGTTATTTTATTAAATCAATAACTTGTTATGATGGACTATGAAATAAAAATAAAATAATTCAATCATTCATTGATTGTTCATACACATATTTTAGAATACTCCATCTAATATGACATTTAAATTCCGATTTGTATTTATAGATATATTTTGGAATTTTCTGTTTGATAATTAAATATAATATAAAATGATAAGACAAGTTCGATTGTATAAAATATTTCTCGTATTGAATCTTCTGTTTTTCTATATGAAATATTCTTAACAAATACTAAAATCAATGAATAACTATCATCAAGACCTAACGACGCTCAAATAAGCTTGATAAATGATTGGTTATTGATAAAAAAGATACATATCGAGTGCATGAACAACTTACTACTCGCAAACGAATTGAAAACAAGGCCAATAACTTGTTACTAATCATTAGTCATCATATGATTGATAAAATATAGGACAATTTTTTGTTTAAATTTATGAATCTAAAGAACAATAGATACTCACATCTCTAACTGTTCTAACAATATTTCATTTGAAATTTTGGAAATGTCGTTTTTCGAAGAATATTCAGTATATGAATAATATTTCAAAGGGTATGCCGAAAGGTAAATAATCATCAAACTCGCTATAAAATTGCTTACTACAATTAACAATTCAAAATCGATATATGCATGCTCGATACTTTTTTAAAAGATATGATAATAGATAACAAAATCTATTTTTATTTTATTGCACTGGTTAAAGGTAGATTAAATACTAAAACTTATTTAAATTGAATATTGGCGACCTCTTTTGTAATATCGAAAAATTTTCGTTCATAAATAGATTTACAGTTCATATGAAAATAGAAAAAACATTATATGTATGACAAAAAAAATCGAATATTTTACGATGGTAAGTAATAAAGGATATTCACAACTGAGGCACAATAAAAACACGAATATCCAATTTTACCCAACAATTCTCATTTGATGTTCATCTATCAAAATGAATTATATTAACAAATAACTAACTAGCTAACTAACTCGACGTTAGATATTTAAATTCCGATGTGATATTTAATAGAACGAAATGAAAATTGAATGATTGATTTGTTCGCGCTAAATTTGATTTCGAAAAATACTTATGTAGTTTAGCAAATAAAAAGTAGATTTTATTGTTACTAAGACGAGTTATTTACATTATCTTCTCGTTTTTCTTACACATGATTAATCATTCTTCAACAGGTGTGAAAATATTCTTATTTCGTTTTCATATAGCAGTGGCTTTTTCTCTTCATATTTCCATTAGTCACTTGTTTCTTATTCCATAAATTGCAGGTTTGTCTAACAATAATACAAATATTCACTGTATATCAAACGTTAAAAAAAGTGATTCAACAAAAGATTTACAGTTAAGTTTATTTATTCTTCTTCTTATCAGAAACGAGTAGAATATCAATGATTTTAGCGCATATGAAAATAATCATAAAACATATCCGCAACGTACTAATCGAACAAAATTAAATTATCGTGCTCTCGAACGAGGAATGTATGAGGAGATTCATCAATCCATCTTTTCTCTTCCTGGTTCATCATCATTCAATAAGAATAATATGCGGCCCTGTTCTAGTAATTCCAATACACACGATATCATTGATTTATCAATTGATGATAGTGATGATGATGGTGGTGATGATGGTGAAAAATCAGATGATAATGATGATCAAGCACATCGTCGTCTTTGGTGTATATGTCAAAAACCATGGGATCATTCAAGACTTATGCTACGTTGTGATTCATGTGCTAATTGGTATCATGGTGATTGGTAAATGAATTCGATTTGTTTCATACTAAAACTGGAAAAAGGTTTGTTTTATTTTGCGAATTCTAGTATTGGAATTACTAAAGAGCAAGCGAAAATACTTGAAATGCATACTGATCAATTTATATGTCCATTATGTCAAGGTAATGTTATGTTCTATAATAAAAAGATACGAAACATTTCTAAGATTCAATCTACATCGAAAATAGAGAAGCTATCTATTTTCATAAGAGATTCCTTAATAGAGCCATGGCAAGTACATTTATTATTTTAAACATATTGCTAGATGTATCACATTCTACCGTGAAATCAACGGATAAATCAATTCTAACAAAACGAAAACATTTCCATCGTAAATCTTCAAAAACTAAAGAAAAACGTGTTTTACACAATGGATTAAAGAAAAAACTAAAGCGAAATAGTTCATTTCAACAAGATTCATTCATAGTAAATATTATAGATGAAAATATGTATTTGAAATCGAAAAAATTCTCACATATTTTAGAAAATACAAACGAATTGTATTGTTAAAAATTGTAATAATCAATCGAAATCAGATTGGATGTATTGTTCATCTGATTGTATTCGTCGTCATATTAATGATACATTACAATCTATTCAACGAAGCAAAGTAGTACTATAAAAAATTTCTAATTGGATTTTATCTTATTTAATCAAATTAGGATAATGAAGAAATTCCATCTCGTGAAGATATTTTATTATATGAATGTAAAACTAACAAAATCCTTGAAAAAAACTTAGTTCCTCAAATAGAAGATTTATCTCGTTGGATGAATCAACATCCATCATATAAAATTCTTCGATCATCATCAAAACAAGCAATACTATTATTAAAAAATCAACCGAAAGATTTAACACGATCATTATCATCGATTAATAATACAAATAAATCAAAAGTTGTATCTTCGTCAATTACATCTAATATTAAATCAATACCGATTAAAAAGAATCCGATACAAGTTAGAAAACAAATAAATAATAAAATTTCTGATAATACTGATGATATTCGATCAAAAGTTACAACAACTTTATATGACAAAATTCTACTACGGTATGTAATGTTTCGTGATTGATCATATTTTGATTTAATAAATTTAGATTGAAAAAAAATGGTGAAGAAAATCTCATAAATGAAAATATTCAAGTAATAATTAATAAAATCGAACAGGAAATGTTTCGTGTTTATGGTAAAGTTGATAATTCATATAAAAATAAATTTCGTTCATTACTTGCGAATATTAGTAATATAAATAATAATGTATATTAAATATAGAACAAAAATATTTTTGATAAAATTTACATATTTTGATAGTTTTTTTATAAACAAATTCTTTCAAATGAAATCACAGCGAAAGAAATTGTTGCAATGAAAGCTGAAGATATGTTACCACCAGGTAGTTTTTTGTGTAAGAAAAATATTTTATTTTGTTTTGTTTTATTTTAGAGGAAAAAGAAAAACGTAAAGATCAATTTGAAAAAGAAGTTCAAATGATTATTAATGCGGAACAACAGACAGCGGAAGAAATGGCAAGACGTACAAGATTGAAAATTATTCAACAAGGTTTTATTGATAATCATATATTTTTCTCAATGATTAAATCAGTAAGAAAATCAAAGAAAAAGAATTTTTATTGATTTATTTATTATATTTTACAGAAAGAGAAAAATGTATCCGAAGATAATATTGATAAAACTAAAGATAAACAATTGTTAAATAGTTCTCAAAAAGATATTGATAAAAATTCCACACCAATTGTTTCAATTTCAAATGAAAAACTTAAATTAAAAGTTTCCGGTAAAGATTTTTTTGTTCGATAAATTTGCTATACTTTTTCTTTTTGTTTTGCTAGAAAATCTTCCGTATACACCTGTATTAAAAACAATTGATTCAAATGAATCTTTGAAAGATTTACCTCCAACTTCAATAACTGAACCCATAAATTCTTCATGTGTAGCAGATGATTCCGATAATGATTATATTGAACCAGAAAGTCCAACTGGCGCTGATGCATTAATTTATGATGATGATGAAGATGATTTACATAATAATTTAAATCAGTCACCTACTGATAATACGGAAGATAATAATCCGTATCAACACGTTGTTCGTGATGATTATAATCCATCAAAAGTTCAAACTGAAATATTACCTATGTAAATTATCTTTTTGATTTTTCTATGCAAAACTTTAACCCTTAAAAGCCGAAGAGAATAGAGATTCTGGATCCTCAATATGCACCTACCGTGGTTAGAACTGCTGGGTATGACTATACATTTTTCCCACCCAGATGACCTTGGTGGAATATGATCTTCATAATTTTTTGTGCGCGTGAGTTTCTAATATGATTCAGAATCACTGTAAGTTCATTCTAATGATATTTTAACGTCAGAATACCTTAGTAGAAGAGTTAAAAGCGTGCAAAGTTGTTCTAAACTATAGTTTAGGATTATTTCTAATGATATCAGGAGATATAAATATTCGAGTAACTAATTAGGCTTGAAGAATTACACATTCTAAGAGCTAGGTTTGCGTGTTTGACAACTGTTTTAAGGGTTAATGATTTTCGTTCTTATTAATATTTAGACAACCATCAACATCAAATATTCGTTTACCAAATCAATGGCGTGGACTTATTCGTCCATCTGATATAAAAATTCCATGTCAATCTGTTCATGTTTATGGTGAAAGTAATTATCTAATTGACAATATTCCTGAACAACTTATTATTCTTGGACGACTTCGATTAAAAGATCTTTGGGATTATATTCATGTATCACTTGCTATTCGTGATATTATTATATTAACATTGACCTCATCATCATCATCAAATACTACTGATAATGATATTTTTCTACAATATTATGATATAATAGAGGGATCAAAACGAGCTGCTGTTATTAGTAAATGTAGTGCTACATCACGTATTCGTCATATGTATATTTTAGCAGCTGATACAAAAGATTGTTCATCAGAAGTATTATCATCATTATTTCTACCTGTTAAATTTGAAGCCAAACAATTATTTCTTGTTATTATTGGAACAGAGAAAAGACGTACAAAATCGATAAATCGTTCAAATGAAAATCAGCTATTAAATAATCTAATATATAAACCTATTGCATTACAAGATACAACTATAATACGAGATCCACGCTTACTAAGAAATAAAGATAGAGCAATGCAATCAATTAACACAGAAACAACGTCAGTTCAATAGTAAGTTAATACATTTGAATAAAACTTATCGATGATCTAAATATAAAATAATTTAGTACCAATGAAGATTTACTTAAATTAATCAGCGACTCTCTCGAACGTATGCGCCATTCTTCAACAGCAGATAATATTTGTTCAATTTTCATATCAACTACAGAAATATTAAAAGCGCATAAACGTGATGATCTAATTCAACAATTTATTGATAATCATCGCATTGCTCTGACTGAATGGCAAATGATACATGGAAATACGTCTGCTGTTTCAACAACAACAGTAACAGATGATAATTTAATAGAAGAAAATATGGATGTTGATGATGATGATCATCAAGATGATAAAAATAAGAAACAAATAATAACAAGTAGTACTTGTAATAAATTAAATGAATTTAGTGTTGCTGAATATCATTTTTATAATCAAAGATGTTGATCGCAACAAAAAAAAGCGACGAAAATCACGTTTTTCAGATTTATTATCAACTGATATAAATCAATCCATTGAACTGAAATCAAATATATCATTTGATAAAAAAATTTCCAAAGATAAAAAAGAAAAATCAATTCATGTGAGTTTTTTGATTGCTAATCATTTGTATTTTGTTTTTATTTTACATTTATTCTTTGTTCTCTTTTTGTGAATAGAATAGAATGGGAGATCTTTTCTTTTTTTTTCTTTTTGAATATATTTTAAAATAAAGACTTCATTCTATAGAAACATATCAATACATTACCAATTAGAAATTCAACAGAATCATTTCTATCATCAATAAATACGAAAAATAATAATTATACAAAATCAACTGCTTTTCTACAACAACAAAAGATAAAAAACAGATTTTTATCAAATAGTTATCATAATTATATGACAGATTATCATGATTTAGATCAACCGCAAGAATAAATCTTGTTTCACTTTGTATTTTTATTTCATTTAGCTTTTTTAGTATTCATTCTTAATATAATATTTTTCGTTGTGCATATCTTAGTTTTCCATTTTAGCACATGATATCAATAATATATTGTATAAATACAAGTAATATATATTCAAATATGTATAAAAATTTGTCAACAATGCGGATGTCGATGTGTGCCTATAGGAAATGATTATATGTAAAAAAGAATATCTTGTTACATAAGAAATGAAGTCTACATTAACATCGTCGTCTTTTTTTCTTTAACTTAAAAAAAATCTGATTCATTTTGCTTGCTTTTTTATGTAACATGTATGAGTCATAGAACATGAGAATACATTTAAAGTAACGACTTTCGTAGGAGGTTATATCAAGTATATAATAATGTATGCTTTTTTATGTATTAAATAATTTATGATATAAATCACCGAATTGTACTGACACTACGATGTTATAGATCGTTGAATTCGAACGATGTAATCGTGATTTAACTCTCTCCCATGCTTTCATTCTGTTCATTTAGTAATTTGAATAGTAAAAGAACAACAGAACGAAAGAACAATAAGAATAGACTGTCCTACTATTCAATGTTCCTTTTTCGATATGAAGCTTTCGTCCATTTAGTTTGTTCTGTACTTCATAGAGTTAGATGCAAGTGCCCAGAATTTCTCCTCTCTCTTTCTTCTGTTCTCTTTATTCTACGTGCGCGCTCTTTTCAAACTCGTCTTCATTTTTTTTTACCGTTCTTATTTCCATTCATCCGACCGTTGTTCTCTCTCCCGTCTTATGCACACACTTTACATTTTTCTTCACATATTTGACCTAACAACGGGACTATATTGAATGAAGAGTAGAAAAAGAAAGTTTGAAATAAAGAAGGTGAGCTTAGAAATCA
This sequence comes from Adineta steineri, assembly GCA_905250115.1. Lineage (NCBI taxonomy): Eukaryota > Metazoa > Rotifera > Eurotatoria > Adinetida > Adinetidae > Adineta > Adineta steineri. Next base: position 42,623 of record CAJNOI010000057.1, on the reverse strand, counting down.
ATGCGTCATCTTCTATCTTATATTCCTTTTTTTTGTCTACTCTTGATAACAGAATATATATCTATCAATATACATATTTAATTTGCATTTAACACAATATAAAATTGCCCTTCAGTTATAAACAAAAATAACTTTTAAAAAGCATATATATATATCTAGTTGGTTAATCATTAGAACACGTGTATCAATGATGTTATTTAATAGACATATTCTGTTTTTTTTAGTCCTTCTAGTCATGCACAAAGCCGGAACATGAGTGCCGGCATTTATCCCAATCGACAACACTTTGATAATTTAAGTTACATATCGGATGGTCGTGATCGAATTTCATATATCAATGATCCATATGCTGCTACGTCGCATGATGCTCCATTCGATAGTCGTGGAGTTGTTTTGCGACCGACTGATTTAAATAAATCTAATCGTGAAAATAATATTACTTATTCATATCGATCTGGTCAAGATAATATATATGGTTATAATAATGCAGCATTTAGGTATTTAAGAATATTATTTTATTGTATATATGTTTTTTTTTAAAGTGATATCAGTGGTGTTGATTCGCGTGGACCTTCAATGCGAACACCACAACAGAATATATATAATGTTCAAAAAACATTTCAAAATCCAAAAAATAATGGAAAAGGTTTAGAAATAACTTTTTTTTCTTCTTCGATATAATAAACATTTTTAATAGCATCTAGAATATGTTCGAAATATTGGTATATATTTGTACTTTTAACTCTTATTATTCTTGTTGCTATTGGTCTTGGTATTGGTTTTGGTATATTTTACTCAAAACATAAAAGTAAATGTCATCTATCATGTGATCCAAGTGAAAGACTTGTTCATTTAAATTCAACTCATTGTGAATGCCAATGTATATTAAGTAAAATAACAAATCAACTTTTAAATTTTCTTTGTTTTACCTAGTTATTAATGAATGTGAATATGAACCACCTGTATGTGGACAATTTCCATGTATTAAATTTAATGGCACAGGTTATGAATGTCATTGTACAATGGGCTTTCATCATCCACCTAGTAATAATGATTTAACACGTTGTGAAGGTATACAATTATAGAAAAAATATTAAATGTTAATATTAATAATTTTAATAGATATTGATGAATGTAGAAATTCACATATATGTGGTGAAAATCAAATATGTCATAATACAATTGGAAGTTATACTGTGAGATTATTTTGAATATTGAATTCTATTCTAAAGGTTTTATGTCTGTAGTGTTCTTGTCAACCTGGATATGAAACAATTGTATCATCTAATGGGATTATATGTCAAGGTAACTATTCAAGTATTATTCATAGAATATATTCATTTCGTATTTCTTTTAAGATATCAATGAATGTCTTGATGGTACTCGATGTTCAAATGGGCATTGTATAAATAATAATGGTAGTTTTACATGTGTTTGTAATCCAGGTTTTACTCCTGATATATTCAATCCATTGCATTGTGATGGTAAATTAATATTAAAAGTAATCTGAAATATTTTTAGAATTTTCATATAGACATTGACGAATGTTTACTATCAAATAATTGTACTAGTAATAATGAAATATGTGAAAATATACCTGGCTCATATAAATGTATATGTGCACGAGGTTATCGACGAGATGAACATAACAATTGCATAAGTATATATATATATATAATGTTATTAAATTAATCTAACTAATTTTTATTCATAGATATAAATGAATGTGCAGAATCGAATACAACTTGTGATGTAAATTCACGTTGTGAAGATCGTAATGGATCGTTTGCATGTTGTATAAAAACAATAACAAATCAATGTATTGGTAAGATATATATATATATAACGATCAATGATATTCTTATTTTCAATTAGAATGTGGTTATGATTATACAAATTCAAGTTCAAACGGTATGTTATCATTTGCTTATACTAATCTACTTTTAACAACTGATTTATCTGCGACAGTAACTGCTTTTGCTATTGCTAATACAAACTTACGATTAAATGCTATTAAAAAATCAATAAAAAAAAATAAATTGAAAAAGGGTGACCGAATATAAAGAATTCAAAAAAATATGACATTATTTTTGTTTTAGTTAATAATCATGTTCGAAGAACACGTATGATTAATGGTCAATCCGTTGAAACAGGACAGTTTCCATGGATTGCTGCTTTATTAATTAAATCAGATTATTATAATAGTGAACCACGTTATGTTTGTTCAGCTTCTCTTGTTTCTAGTTGGAATATTATAACTGCAGCACATTGTCTTGATGAACAACATTTTCGAAAGTATATTTCAAATGATATTATTTTTAATTTTCACTTTTTTCTCTATTAATTTATATTAGACAATGGGAATTAACAAGTGAACCGAGTTTATTTAAAGATATATTTGATATACGTATAGGTGTACATAATCTTAGTTTGAACAGTACAGATTTTCTTCAAAGTCAATCATATTCAATTGCAAATTTCACATTAGTTTGTATTTAAATATATTTTCTTATGGAATATAAATAAGAGATTTATAATCTATTTTTAGCATTCAGATTATCAAACTCTTGATACAGAACATGCTACTGTTAAAAATGATATTGCTTTAATTAAATTAACTAAACGTATTGAACGTTCATCAAAGCTTGATTGGATTTGTTTACCAACTATTGTTAATGTTCACGATCAAAATATATTAAAAGTTGTTTCATATAGTCATACAGACGATGATTCTATTCAACAACAATTAAATATTCGTGTACTTGATAATCATCAATATCAAGCTGAATGTCAACGACAATTAAATGATATTGCTGAAGATGCTTTCTGTGCAATCACTACGAATAATTCCAGTGTATTAGGCGTGGTAAATTATTGTTAATGAATGAATGTTAAATATTTGTTTTTTTCTTTGAAAGGGTGATTCTGGAGCAGGTGCAATGTTATTTGATAATAATACTCATTGGCAACTTGCTGGCGTTATGTCAAAAACAGGTTTTCAAAAAGCATATTCAGCTATGACTAATGTATCAACGCACATCGAGTGGTTACAATCTCTTGTGGAACGATAGATCTGTTACTGTTTTACATTTATTCTTGCTTGTATTTTTCTATTAATTCAATATTTGTTTTTCTTTTCTCTTTTCCTTTTTTATTTTGTTACGAAATTAAGCTATACGAAATATATTATATACAGATATAAAAAAAAGTGCGCAAATTATTATATTTTTTTTTGTTTCTGTTATTTTGATGAGTGTCGGTGGAGGTCAGAAACGACGTTCACGTAGTTCTTTTGTATCAGTTCGTTATGTACCAACTGATGAAGAAGAAGAACTTCATCGTCAAAAAGAAGCACAAAATTTACGAGTTTCATTGCATCAAATAAAAAATATTGAAACAATCCTCAAGTAAATTATCTTAATTGACATATAAAAGAGACAAATCTAAATTATAGTCTTGTGGACAATTTTAATCGACATTTACATTTAACATTAATGGTTGATCGATTTCATTCAAGTTATCAAGAATATTATTTAGCATTATCACAAGCTTTAAGAGGTTAAATTAATTAATATGATCGCATGAAAAGAATACGCTCTATTTGTATTTAGATATTCTTGCTAAAAACTGGATACGTACACAACAATTTTATCAAATGATAGGTGGTAAACGAGTTTATTATCTTAGGTAGATTTTCTGTTGATATATTATAATCAAACGATGATTTATTTTAAGTTTAGAGTTTTATATTGGACGATATATGAAAAATACATTGATTAATCTTGATATTAATGAACAAATGATACAAGCAGCTGAAGCTCTTAATATAAAATTAAATGATATCGAAGAACTTGAAGATGATGCAGCTTTAGGTAATGGTGGTCTTGGTCGTTTAGCTGCTTGTTTTCTTGATTCAATGGCTACATTGGGTATTTCATCATATGGATATGGTTTGAGATATCAATTTGGAATATTTAAACAACAGATTATCGATGGGTAAATATGAATTCTTTTGATTTATATAATAATTTTTCGAGAATTTAGTTGGCAAGTTGAAGTACCAGATGATTGGCTTCGACATTCAATGCCTTGGGAAGTAAATTATTCTTATTATTCATATAATTTAATTAAATAAATTGAAATAGATTCGACGAAATCAAAATGAAATTCCTATACATTTTTATGGCAAAGTTATTTGGAATGAATCAACTAAAAGTTATGAATGGACTGATTATGAAACAGTAATTGCTCAAGCTTATGATTATCCGGTACCTGGTTATAAAAATAATGTGAGAAAATATTCATTTCTTTTTATTCTCTATGATTTTTTTCTATGTAGATTGTCAATACAATGCGTCTATTTTCAGCTAAAGCTGATTGTGATTTTAATTTTAAATCATTTAATGAAGGTGAATATATATCTGCAGTTATGGAACGTAATAAAGCTGAACGTAAAATCTTTTATTTTATTTTTTTCTCAATCAATAATTATAAAAATAGGTATTACATGTGTACTTTATCCAAATGATAATATTGCTGAAGGACGTGAATTACGTTTAAAACAAGAATATTTCTTAATTGCAGCTAGTTTACATGATATTTTACGTCGATTTAAAGGTGAAAAACGTTGGCAAACAACATCTAATTTACAAGTACCAGGAAAACAATCACATACATCTATTGATTTCAAATGCATGCCTGAAATGGTAAGCAAAAACGAACTCATTTTATTTCTTATTTAAATATTCTACTAGGTAGCTATTCAATTAAATGATACACATCCATCATTAGCTATACCTGAATTAATGCGTCTTCTTCTTGATAATGAACATCTATCATGGGATGATGCATGGTCTATAACAGTTAATTGTTTTGCTTATACAAATCATACATTAATGCCAGAAGCAATTGAACGATGGCCAGTTCAAATGATTGAAAGTTTGTTGTTAATGAATAACTCATGATACGAAGTTTTTTTCTTTTAGAACTTCTTCCACGTCATTTACAAATAATCTATGAAATCAATGCACGACATTTACAAAATATACGAAATCATTTTCCATCTGATAATGATCGTATTCGACGTATGTCAATTATTGAAGAAGGATCTATTCAACTTGTTAATATGGCTTATTTATCTATAATTGGTTCTCATACTATTAATGGTGTTGCACAAATACATTCAAAACTTTTACGTGAATTTATGTTTAAAGATTTTTATGAATTAACACCGTTGAAATTTCAAAATAAAACAAATGGTATTACTTTTCGTCGATGGCTTGCACTTTGTAATCCCGATCTATTTTTATTAATTATGGAATGTATTGGTGAAGATTTTATTCGAAATGATTATCAATCACTTCAGATTTTCCGTCAATATGCTTTAAATAAAAATATTCTTCTACGTATTCAACAAATTAAAGTATTCGTTTAGAAAAGGAAACAAATAAGGTTTAATACATATATGTTTTGTTTTTCAAGATGAAAAATAAATTACGATTAGCTCATATGCTCGAAAATGAATATAATATTGAAATTAATATTCAATCAATATTTGATGTACAAATAAAGCGTATTCATGAATATAAACGAGCATTACTTTGTTTACTTCATGGTAAATTTAATTGAAAAATAACCTTTTTATAATTTTCTTAAAGTTATTACACTCTACAATCGATTGAAGAAAAATAGTAAAGTTGTACCACGAACTATTATCATTGGTGGCAAAGCTGCACCTGGTTTAAATCATTGAATTGTTTTTTTATTCTAATAAATTTATCTATTTGATAGGTTATGCAGTTGCTAAGAAAATTATTAAATTAATTAATGATGTTGCAGATGTAATCAATAATGATACACATATTGGCAATCAATTAAAATTATTATTTGTTAAAAATTATCGTGTAACAGCAGCAGAATATATTATTCCAGCTGCTGATCTTTCCGAACAAATCTCTCTAGCTGGTACAGAAGCAAGTGGTACAGGCAATATGAAATGTAAATTTAAAAGATTTTAACACATAAAATAAATTTCTTCTTATATTTTTTTTAAGTTATGCTTAATGGTGCATTAACAATAGGAACATTAGATGGAGCTAATATTGAAATGCTAGAAGAATGTGGAGCTGAAAATATGTATACATTTGGATTCACTGTTGAACAAGTTCAACAACGACGACAACAAGGTTATGATCCATATGAAAGTTTAAAGAATGAAGAATTACGTCTTGCAATTGATCAAATACGTGATGGATATTTTTCACCGGATGATCGATCACGATTTCATGATATTATTGATACATTATTACGTGATGGAGATCATTGGATGGTACTGGGTGATTATCAAGCCTATATTAATAAACAAGATGAAGTATCAAGAGATTTTCTGAATTCACAATTATGGCACTCAAAATGTATTCATAATATTGGAGCAGCAGCAAAATTTTCATCAGATCGAACTATTGAAGAATATGCAAAAGATATCTGGTTTGATTTATTTGAGCAAACAAAGTTGAATAAATTAATATGTTTGTTTGTAGGCATTGTAAATTACATAAAAATGGTCTTCCTAATAATATCAAAGAAGAATTTTCATCAACGAATCATGAACAAATTTCACGTCATAACAGTACTGATTCGTTTACTATTCGTGATACATACGAAGAACAATTATAAATATTAAAATAAAGTTATATGTTGCACTATTTAGAAGTTTCTTTTAAAATAATCGAATTATTTCATTCTTCTCTTAAGAAAAATCTGATCATAATTCAGTTATCTTGGGTGTGGGTGAGGATAAAGTAGATGCAACCACACCCACACCCTGTTAATAACTACTATTTAAATTAGATTCATTTATCTATGAAAGACTTTACCTATGTTGAAAAGGTTACAATATTCATCGTCGAACTATTTTATATAGTCTTTGCTGACGACGTCAGATATGAAATAGAATGAACATACATATATGCATAAACGGTTGTGTTCAGCATATTTATCATTGACTACTCAACATGAGCAATTCAACTCTTAATATCGTTGATCTATGCGACGAAATCTTGCTCAACATTTTAAACAAACTTAATAATCTGGATGTATTATATTCATGCATAGGAGTCAATAAAAAACTTGACAGATTAGCTCGAGATATTACTTTTACACAGTCTATCAATTTAGTAACAACATTATCAAATGAACATCATAATTCAATACTCGATAGATTCTGTCTTTTAATTTTACAACGAATTCAACACAATATCGAATATTTTACTCTTAATTCATTATCAGTAGATCGTATTCTTCGTATTGGAAATTATTCGAAACTTCATAAACTAAGTCTTGTTAATCTTCCAATTGAAATGGCATGTCATATTTTCAATGGTATGTTATCTATTTTCTTAAACTTTAAATAAGAGAAATAATAATTCGATTATTTTAGATGAGTCATCATTGGTTTACATTATCAGTCATCAAATTACGCATCTTATTGTTACGATTAACATAGACGACATAGCTGAACATACACGGGAATTATTCAAAAATGTTTTTACTAATATTTTTCGAATGTTTATGAATTTGATACAATTTAATTTCAGTTAAAATGGTCATTTTTATTATTCACCAAACGTATTTATTTATTTGCCATCTAGACTATGTTATGCATCAAATGTTACCTGTTTAAATGTTAGGCTTAACAATTTGAATGATTGTATTTGTTTACTTAATGGACATCTTAGTCAATTACATACACTTATTGTGGAAATTGATTGGATTAGAAGAACATCGATGGCTCTCAATAACACGGTAAGATTATTTTAAATGACAAGGAAGTACCTTTATCACTTGGCACAGTACAAACACACTTATATTTTTGATGAAGTCTTTTTAATTACTTTATTTTTAGGAAATTGTGTCTAATTTAAAATGTTTCTCGTTAATTTCATTTCGTGAAACAATCGAATATGATACTAAAATTGTTCCATTGCTTCGTCATATGTCAAAATTAGAAAAACCTACATTATCTTTGATTGTTGATCGTCGAAACTCATGCATTGATGGCCATCATCTAGTTAATGATATTCTTAGTAAAATGTCACATCTTCATACATTTATCTTCAATATTATTACCAACAAAGTCATAATAGATGAAGAATTTTTACCAACTCGTGATAATATTCTATGTCCACTGATCGAAAAAGGATATAATGCTGACTGTTATACTGATTATTGTACAATCAGCAATGCTCAATGCCATATTTACTCACTTCCATTTAATTTGGAATGCATGCATATGTTTACTAATAAATTTCCTGATGGTTGTGTATTCGTGAATGTTCGTCACTTCGCTGCACGTCTTATTTGGCGTCCATTCGAACATGAATTTTTGCTCAAATTTCTCGAGCTTTTCCATTATTAAATAAGCTGGAAATACATAATATATTTGCTCAAAATAAGAAGATAACATATCAACAAGATGGATATGAACAAATATCATCAATTATTGAATTTCCTCATCTTACGATACTTGATCTCAGTGGATCTTCTCTTGATTATGTCGAGCAATTTCTTTTCGACTTCTATACACGTTTAACTAGTCTTAACACGTTACATGTTGAGTATGAACTTTTGTTGTTTGCAACACAGTATTTTACAGAAGATGCTGCTCGTGCAAATTGTTTAAAAGTGAAACATATTTTCTTTAATCAAGAACCAAAGACATATCAAGAAAACTTCCGAAATTATTTTCCTTTGTTGTAAATAAAATTTCTTTATTCACTTGTAATATTTTATGTATAAATAAAAAAGAATGGAAATATAGTAGTTGATGAAATGAAAATGATTCTTAAATCTATCTATATATAATATTAGTATCAATATTCACAATGGTTTTTATTAATTTAATTACTGTATGAACCCAGTGAAAAATTATCAAATTATACCTGATTATGTATGATTATAATCGATTGAAATCTTTCAAATTAACAATAATTCAATTTTTAATCAAAAACTAATCTTCTAAATCAAATATAATTTTGATTAAAATCATGCAAACTTGATTTACTTTATTTTTAATCGGAACTACATGATTTTAATTAAAATTATATTTGATTTAGAAGATTAGTTTTTGATTAAAAATCGAATTATTGTTGATTTGAAAGATTTCAATCGATTATAATCCTGATTTTGTTGCACAAAAATTCGATTATAATTATACATAATCAGGTATAACTTGACAATTTTTCACTGGACGAATAGCAAACTTTAATAGATACAGACATAAGTACAAAACTTTTTATATAATAGTTGATTTTGAATTATTTGTTTCGATTGTCTTAAGAAAAGAATTTAAAGTTGACTTATGAATAAAATTTTAAATTTATTGATTATTTGTAGTTTATTATGTGAACAATATTTTGAACTATGAAACAGAATAGAAATAAATATTGTCTTCGTGTCATGTGCAGAGATTGAGTCTATTTCACTTAATTCAGAAGCGGGGTGTGTCAGTATGAGTGTGGGTGCGGGTGTCTCTTCTCCATTTACACTCACCCACACCGTCAAGTATTACCATCTTTTAACGCTGAAAAATGTGATTTTTTTCACATGAGTAATTTATTCTTTCTCTGTTCCATTTTCTCATCGTCTAATGTATTTTAAAAAACGCAAAGTATGCCCGAGGGCATAACACGAAATTCTTTATAACATTTACTAAATTATTTATCTTATATATGCACCATCTGCTGTTCACATAAATACAATGTTCTGCAACTAAGAGATGAAAGTTATAGAGCGTCAAAAGATGGTAATACAGACTTTTTCTTTTTCTCAAAATATCACTCTTTTTCGCTTTGTGAGCATAGAAGACTTAAGTATTGTATACCAGAATCAAAACATATGTAATATCTTTCTTAATCAATTTTTTAATTTATAGAGATAATCCATTACAATTAAGATAATAGAATGCATATATTTCTTAGAAATATAAGAACCAAGAACAGCGGTAGCAGAAAATAATCGACAAAACGGAACATGTCGTCTATTCTTATTTGAAGAACTTGTTTTTTCTTTTATCTCGTCTTCTGTGTCTATATGAAAAAGTTCTTATTTGATTATTTTATAGAAGGGATAACTAAAATATATATCATCTCTATCTACAACAACAAACGACGACGTTAGATTTGGCCTTTTCTTTTCTTTCTTTGCCATTTTCTTTTTGCTTCTAAGTATCCGTTGCATTATAATTGATATTCTCCCATTGGTTATTTTTCACTTTATTATCTTATTTCGTCTTGGATAGTGTTAGATAGAGATGTGTTTTCTTTCTCTCTCTCATATAGTGTTTTTATTCTGTTTCATTTGTTCTTGGTGTTTTCCCTTATGATATAGATGATGGACTTTTCTTTTCCTATAATACATATATTTATATATGTGAGGGTTTTTTCCTTACGTTTTCTTTTATTTCTTCACACATATAGAATCTTCCCTAAGTGATGACGAGCGAGACGGAAACATTCCCTGTGAAACCTTGATAAGAGAAAAGAGAACACAATGAAAAATTCCACGCATATATCAATATATATGTATATATATATATATATATATGTGTCACAGAAAAGAAAACTTTCATCACATATATTAGGGAAAACATCAAGAACAAATAGAATAGAATAAAAACAATATATGAGAGAGAAAGAGAAGCACATCCCTATCTAACAGATAGTCTTCAATAGTAGAAATGTAGCAAGAATGTGCAAACTTCTTTACATCGTATCATACACAATTATAACTAACGAATAGAAAGTAGAAAACAGAACGGTAATCTTTTCTTCGCTACAGTCTATAACACGAATAATTCGATTTCTAATTATATATATATATTTCATTATAATGGTAGATTGAGATTAAAAAGATATTGACTTTGTTTTGCTGTTCTACTCATTTCTTCGTTTTTTCTCTCGTCTATTCCTTTATCGATGCCTATATTTCATGAACTATATTATATATGCGCACATATCTATTCCGTTTGATCAACAAAAGAAAATTTTTACTTCGTAATATTTTCTCTTCCATCTTTCCAATATACTTCTTTTTTCTATATTTCATAAATATAAGCAATACAGTATTACCGTCAAATATAATGTAAATAAGGAGATTTTTTTCCGCACGAAGCAGATGTATCTTCATAATTATAAATACAACTTTAAAAACTATGGAAGATTTTTGGATAAAGATGTCGAGAGTCAATCGGAAGAGAAATAAATTTCGTAAAATCATGTTGAGGATGAAGGTATAGATGCTGAGTATAGAAGGAGCTCATACTTACACTTTTCTCACAGTAAAATCGAGCACTTTTTATCTAACGAGGGAACCTCTCGAGGTGATAAAAAGCTTTTGGACTCAGACTACTTTTATCTAGTAGACCCTAATGAGTAGTGAAATACTCTAAGTTGATTGATCCCCTTATTGCTTTGAGAGTGAGTTATGCAAATTCACTATTTTTTTGACGTATGACAGTATATAAGTAACAGTAGCAAATGAGTGACTTTAGATCTGAAACTTTATCCATAAAGAGGTCTTCTGAGTGCTAAAATATCCTGAAAATATCACGCAAAACGAGTGATTCCTTCTTGAGGTTGTGAGTGATCAAAATACACCTGTTTTTTTAAGATAAACCTTCAGTGCGTGAAACAAATAGTCGATTTTTGAGAATCCATTATCTCAAGAAAGGTTCACTCGTTTTGCGTGATATTTTCAGGATATTTTAGCACTCAGAAGACCTCTTTATGGATAAAGTTTCGGATCTAAAGTCACTCATTTGCTACTGTTACTCATATACTGTCATACGTCAAAAAAATAGTGAATTTGCCATAACTCACTCCCAAAGCAATAAGGGGATCAATCAACTTAGAATATTTCACTACTCATTAGGGTCTACTAGATAAAAGTAGTCTGAGTCCAAAAGCTTTTTATCACTTCGAGAGGTTTCCTCGTGAGTATTTTTGCCTCTCTACAACTAATCACGTCTTCAATCATCGTAGCCTCATTCTAAATTATAAATAACTTAATTGGACGCATATGCAACTATTACAAAATGAAATTTCATATTTATATTAAAAGTTAAGTTATCCATTGACTTTCCATTATTGATTTAGGATCAGCAACCAAAGCTAACAACTTGTGAGATTAATTTTCTTGAGGGTATGGGTATTCTGATTTATTCATACCCACACGTACACCCCAGACTAACCAGGGAACTGTTCGAAGTAACTCATCGCTTTATTGTCCATATTTTCAACATATCGAGGGTATCTCTATGCAGGCGTAACCTCAAAAAGATTTGGGCCCATGGCTTCTTTTTCTTAAGATACGGTGGAGGTGGATGGATGTGAATGTGTATGAGACACGAGTGAAGAAAAGACCAGTACACTATAAATTCACCCACACCTACAGAGTCCCGCTTTTCTGCAGAAACCTTTACTTCGATTGTACTCGTACTAAATCTATTTCAGATCCGTATACAGTTATAAGCTGCTTCTTTCTACAAAATGTCAACGTTTAAAGAGATTACTGAAGGTACTGGCCTAACTGCAGGACGCGTGAAAAACTTCTTCAAAGCCATATGTAACACTTTTTCACCTGCACCAAATGAATGGATTGATCAAAAGCTTAGCCCACCAGTCTTTGAATCGGGAGAGCAGCCATTTTATACAGGATCCCGAAAAAGAGTAGCAACTTCTTCGGTAGAATACATACCAAGCCCGAAGAAGTTGAAAAGCTTGAATTTAATAGCTGTCGTACATCTACTACCTACTTTGCCCGCATACTTAGATACGTTACGAGAAATTGGTATAATAAAAGTTATCCTATTTAAAGGTGCAGCCGCAGGTAAGCGGCCCGATCACATGGAAGAAATGGCTCAGTGGGTTAAAGATCATCCAGTTTTTGGTGATGCTGTGAAAAACATTACCAAGAATGATTTAAAAGTGGAAAAGAAGGTTATTGACCTCTTATCGGATGCTATCAAAGGCGAAGAAGAAGAAATACTAATTATGGATATTGGCGGTTACTTCGCTCCTTGTCTATCGGTGTTGGCTAAACCAGATAAACTTAAGCGCAAATTCAAGTTACTAGGTATTGTGGAGGACACAGAAAATGGACATCAAAAATATCACCATGCCATAGAAAATCTTCGATCGATAGAAGGGTCGACTTTCAAACAACCGAATATATTTTCTGTAGCTCGAAGTCGTATGAAGATGACAGAAGATTACAATGTTGGTAAATCTCTGGTACGTGCTGCCGATAGTATCCTTCGACAGTCGTTGGACCTGCGCTTAGAAGATCATCGTGTCATTGGCGTGCTTGGTTTCGGTAAGATCGGCAGTAGCATTGCCATGCATTTGCGACAGCAGCATATTGGCACGGTAATTGTATACGATGTTAATCCGGAGATTTTACTTCGAGCAAGCTCATATGATTTTGTCATATGCACTAAAGAGCAAATGTTGCAACAAGCATCGTTTATCTTCTGCGCTACTGGCAACAAAGCACTTACATACAACGATCTACTCAATATTAGTACGGATACTAAACGTCTAATAATCGCTTCATGTACTTCAGCGGATGACGAATTAGATGTACATGACGGCTTGGAACATCATAAATGTAAAAATAGCAGCGCGGATGCTCGTAGCTTTTCTCGCTATCAATTGAAACGTCTGAATGGAGAATTGATTGACGTCATACTATTATGTGATGGTAACGCCGTAAACTTTTCTTATCGTGCTGTGCTTGGTGAATCCATTCGTTCTGTGCAAGCTGCCATGATAGTCTGCGCGCTTAATCTGCAACAAATGGCTGTTCTAAACAGGTATAATGCCGGTATTAGCACGTTGACCAATGAAGAAGAAATGAGAATTGCTCGCCTTTGGTTGCAACACTTCTCAGAATTAGACGTACAATTAATAACCAATGTTAGTTGTGCTCAAATGAAGTATGACAAAAAGACCATAGAAGATAATGTCGGTGATTTGCCCGTCGATAAAATCCTCCTCACAGAACTCAAACAACATCTAGGACTGGTGAGATCGGAGGATACGGATCCAATAGATTTTATGGATTCTTACAGAAAACTAATTATCGCAGCGTCACGTGGATCAGGTAAAACGGCAGTTTTATTTGATCTCATTCACGATGTTCGCAATTGCTACGATCTCATATGGTGGTTTGATTGCAACGATTCACTGAAAGGCACGCTTCTTTTCTTAGCTCATAAATTCCATGTCTCCTCTTTCGAGCTTTCCACGACAGAGCTACAAACGGTTGTACTTGAGGCAGTGCTTAAATCTTTAACAGTTCAAAATATTTTACTAGTAGTTGATAACATCCAAGAATTTACTGGTGAGAGTGCTTCTGAGATAATAGCTCATACAGCGGATAACACGAAAGATACGAAAATAGTGGTTTCATATGGTCGGTTCAAATGTCATGAATTTTTATCCATCCTTGACAACGTTGTTAGTTGTATCCCGCGCCGCCAAAGACGATGCCATATTGTGGCATTATATACATATGATAACATTGATGAACTATCATTAGGAGAGCAAGCACAACCGGTAGTTAATGAAATAGTTAATGAAACTAATCAGCGCTGGCATTACTTAATTCCGCAACAAATTGATGTCGATAAGGCAAAAAAATGGATAATTAGCAAGATACCTGAGAAGATTGAATTTGAACAGAAAGAGAAATGGCAAAATCTTATTGATAAGATTGTATCTGTCGATGTACGTCGATTAACTATTCGTTTGACTGTTTCTCTTGTCACGTCTGAATGGATTAACGCTGATGTATTAAACGATGTTGAACAACTGGGAAATAGTGACAGACTGTTATACTTAATCCTGTTATTCTTGAAGAAACTGGAACAACATAACAGACCTTTTTTTATTTGTGCTCAAGTCGCCAGTTTGATTCAGGCTGGTGGTATAAGTCGTGAAACATTTTATCGTCTTTATACCATTCTAGCTAAAGATAAACACTATCAACTTCGTACTACGAATTGGGACTTGACTTGGCAAAATTTACTGTCAATACTAAAGTCGTATTGCATATTAAAGCAAAATCTGTTAGTACCGATTATTCACAGACATGTTAGTCAACATTATGTGCCGTTGGACTATGTAGAAATTTATAGTGTACCAAGTTCATACATCAAAGAACTACGCAGATCACCGCTTGCAGACAATACGGATGTTGTATGGAAATACGCACTGCAACTAATTAATGAAGGTTTCGCTTATGATTACTATTCTTTCAATCAGGTTAACCGCTCTAAATTTGAACAGAGGATCGTTCATTATCTCGATCATGCAACAGCGATAATAAAATACACTGTGGATTGGACAGGAAAAGAGAAATATGCGCTATTACTTGGCGACTTGCTATATCGCTTAGGCTCATTTTATCTTCATGAGACGCGTATGTATTCCGAAGCGAGCACATTATTCGCGAAAGCCAAAACTATATTTGACGATATACTTCAACGTACGCATTCAAATAACTACAATATATCAATGAAAGAGTCACAATTATTAATTTCAATGTTTCGCTCAAAACTCATGCAGCTTATTTGCGAACAACTCAATACAAATTCTGACGAAGAAGCAGACAAGTTTGTTAAAAAAATAGAAGAGATTCAGAGTGAATTAGAACAAATGCCCGAAAACTATTCTTATTCGACAAAGGATGACCTAGAAAAATGTGTGTTTACAGCCGTTATCGCCATTGCGCGTATTCGCGTACAACAGGCTCGTAATACAGCGATATCCAAAACAGAGCTTGAGCAAAGTCTACAAGTAGTGCAAAGCAACCTTAAGGAAATCAAAGATAAACCAAACATGGACGAACGTACACGCTCGTTGTTATTGCAGATCCTTGGTAGTACATACAGCCTTTTGGAATATTATGAAGAAGCAATCAAGTCATATCGCTTAGCGGTAAGCTTACGTGAAAGTATATTACCATCTGAACATCCTGATACGGCACGCACAAGATATCACCTCGCCAACTGTCTTCTGAAATCTGTTGACATTCAAAGTAACAACGATGATAAGATCGATAATGCTGCGGTTGGAACCATAATCAGTGAAGCTCAAGTTTTGTGTGAAAAGGCACTCAAAATACAAAAGACACAATTATCAACTGAGCATAGAAATTTAAAGGAAAGTATTGATTTACGACAACAGATTACTCAATTTGTGAAAGAAAGAAACCTAGAAAAACCTCTTTAATGATTTTGGAATAATAGTTAGAGTGGCCATTGACGTAGATCGGAATTCGGATGTATAAGTAAGATCTGGCTATGAATCCTAACTATACCACACACCTTCACCTTTACGTACCTTTTTAGTAGCCTCCGACAACATATCGAAGCTAGCTTATTCTCTTCAAACTGTCTTCCTCCTTTTTTCTTGTCACCTTTAAAATTCTAATATAATAAAATGAAAAATAACCGATGAATTTTATTTACTACTTCTTCGTCGTACGAAATCATTTGCGACGAAAATTGGGTGTAGATGTGGATGTGGGTGAGAGTGTGGAAGTGTGTGTGTATGAGGGTGTGGAAAAGAGTATTGGTGAGAGTGAGAATATGGGAGTGGGCCTGGGTATTGAGTATAGGTGTGGACGAGAGTATGGGTGGAGTGTATATGATCCACACCCATACGCCACACCCTCAAGATAGTTCAGACTTCTATTTTACTATAAATAAAAATTAAATCATTTTTATACAATTACAAAAAGATCCGCATATCTTACGCTAAATTTCGAAGTATTCCACCATAACGATAAACTACACTTGGCAATGTCCCACTCCAGTATGTTGGTACATTATCACCTTGTAAATATCTAAATGTATTATTATATTCGCTCATTCATTCATTCAAAAAGAACAATAAAACGTCTCTTATTACTGAAGTATCACTTGTGCTTCACTGTAACCAATCGCTTGAGCAGGAATTTTCGGTATAGCGCTCACTTCTTCTTCATCTATTCTGTACATATACTCTATGAAATGTAAACAAATACTAAATATATGAATAGAAGTATTATCATAGTATCAAACCTGTCGAAGGATAAATAGGTGTCAAAGGATCACCATTCGAAGTATATGTAGTTCCTAGTTGTGTACCACTTGGTGGCATATACCATTTTTGATCATATACTTGATCTGCTGATGTTCCATATGGAGCATAATCAATTGGATCATTATACAATATTGCACCAACTGCTCCATAATATTGAGCATGCATTATCTTAATATGAATAAAAACAATTTATACACATATTTATGAGATTGCCAAATCAATAACATACTTTATCTCCTCGAAATATTTTACCATATCTCATAATAATAATACTACCTTGTAAACTAGCATTTCCAACAATCGATGCCAAACGTTGAATATCTTCAAGTTGACCATAGTTACCATAATATAACTTAGTCTATCATAATATATCAGAAAAATCAACCAATTGATGATATTTATTTTTCACTTACACTTGAAACAGTACCATTAGGTGTATATGCAAGAAATAGATTAACTTTTTTTGGTTGTGTTGTATCATAGACCTGTTCAGTACCACTTGTTTGAATAATAATACTACCAGAACCATTAGTAAGAGTGACTCTAAATGGAAATAAAAAATAAATAAATGTTGTATTTGTTCTTGTTGAAATACCGATTTGGGTTGTTCTCATCTGGATAAGAAAGAAGAACATTATATTTTGGTTTAGTAACTTGTAGTCCATCCTTTATTCATCGTTGTTCTATGACAACAGCACTAGCTAAGTCTTCGAGTAGACCAGCCAAATGTGGTCGTGAAGTAAGATCTATAGATAATGATGAAGGGTATAGAATATTTGTTGTTGAATTCATGAAAATATAGTTAATTTTACTTGAGATTCGCTTCAATATTTGTTGATTGCATAGAAGAAATAAAAGTTTGATAATTTTGTTGATCTGCGTCACGTGTGAGATAGTCATACTTTCCTGTTGTACTACTTGTTGTCTTTTTTATCGCAAAATGACCAATAATGATACCAAGACCGAATGCAATGGCTACTGCAACACCGGCCCCGATTAGTATAAACTAAGGGAAATTAAAGATCAATATCAATTTAGATAATCCGATGAAATCTTACCTTCGTAATCATAGTTAAAAAGCGCTATAAATCTTTTTTTTTAAATATTGTTTTCTAGTTTTATTACTCAATGAATATCACAATGTTTATAACTGACAATGAATAAAATTAAATGTCGTTGGTCTTTGAGTGAAGAATTAAAGAGCTTTTGTATGATTTATTTTTATCTTTATTCGTGCTCTTTCGTTTCGGATTTCTTTGTCTACGATTTTCATGTGCGAATGACAAGGCAGATTTTTTTAAAGCCGTAAAAGAACGATGAAACTTTATCATTTATATGCGCAGATAAGGTATAGATTTTTCTTCTTATTACAATTATAGAGAAAATTGAAAAATTCAGGAGTAGCAACAAATGAAATGCAGTGATACTAGAAGACGTCATAAATTACTGATATATCTCAAAAATTAAAGATAGATTAAATACACATATACTTCTGGAAGATATTACATCAATCAGAAATACATCGTATATATTACTCGTATTGACAGGATACCTATTTACAATAAATATTAATGATTATAGTTGTATATGAATAAATAAATAACATTACATGATCGGATAAAAATACAGATACTTTGAAAAATCATTATTGACGTTAACAGGTAAAAAAGAATTCTTATATATATGATAAAAAATAATGTAATACTCAGGTTATTAATCTATACAATATATTCATTTTACACTTCTTCATTTCATATGATCAATAGTGTCAGGAGGAGGAGAGATAAATACTCAATTAATTATCCATATTAACTAAAACAATAATTTACATTTTATTTTTATTAACTGAATTTTGTACCATTCTTATATATAAGAATGAAAATAAGATATACTTTCGTTCTGAAAATTTTTATTATTTATTGTAACAGGCAATACAACATACTATTTAATCTATACAATAATTAATAAAAATTTAAAAAACATCAATAATGTGATGCGAAGACAAAAAAGTAATTACGAGCAAAAATTATCAAATTCTTTTAGTGTGGATGAAGCACCACGTACAAAGAAAGTAGCTATGGCTATTTGATTATTGATTTCTGTTTTGTTATCACTAGCAATTGCATCTAGAACAGTAGGAAAACCAACTACACCATATTGATTAGTTTTAGATGGAGCATAAACGACATGTCTTAAATAGAAATGAGAGAATAAATTTTATTAAGAAAATGTGACTATGTACTTAAAATCAGTGTGGTCACTATCTTGTCCTAATGGATTTAGAAATGCACGTTCTAATTGTAATAATTGATCATTATATGCACGAATTATATATGGACTATAAAAATTAAAAAAATAATTTTATTTTTATTTTCATCTTCATAATAATAAACATACTTTTCTGTATCCATCGATTTGGATCGCCGAACAAAATCTTGAGCAGTTTTATCAAAATCATCAATAGCACTTCGAAGTGGATCTAACAAAAAAGAATTTCAATTATTTTATTACAATACAAAAAAACAATCAGTCTATACTAAGAATTGTAGAATCATTTATTTTAAGATTATTCATTGCTTGTCTAAGAGCAGATGTATAACGTGTAACATTTAATTGAAGAACAGGTGTTTCTGATAAAAGTAACATTAAAACACCCATAAACTGTCCCATTGTTCTATGTGCCTAAATAATAAATCATTAAATATTAAACGTAAATATATATATTCGAAAAAATTTTACTGTAGAATCTGGATCAATAAATTTTTTCATCATCGAAAAGACTTCATATGATGTATGATAAAGTGGATATGAACCTGTATTTCCATGAATAGCTGGATCGAATGTATATCTTGCATTTATATTTGATGAACGAACCAATTGAACAAAACCGAAATAGTCACTACCCGTTGCAAGGCCATAGTTGATACTATATAAATACAATTTTATAATTGTGATGATAAGTTAATTTTTTGATTTACTTTGGTTCATTTGTGATATTATTTCGATCAATTCTCATCCATCTATCATAAGTTTGATCAACAAGATCATATGCACTTGGAACCTATATATCAAAATAGACAATAAAATCATACGATGATATTTATATTCACCATTTTTGATGCTTCAATAACAATATCAAATAATAATGCAAAAGTTTTTTTTATTTATTTACGCATAAACTGACGACCAGAAGGTCCTTACAGTACATAAGAAAATAGAGAAAAAATAAAAAGATAAAAAACAAATAAGAAACAACTAGAGAAAAAACATAGACACATGTGAACAAAAGAAAAACCACAGAGATATCAACTAACTAATATAACTGGAGAAGTATTTACAAACATATTCTTATAAAAATAAATTTTTGTTTAATGTATTATTCATTAATATATATATATATACTTACTTTTTTTTCGTTTTTTATTTTTTTTTTTATTTTTTTTTAAAGCTTCACTTTCACCACCACCACCACCATTTTTAATTCCAAATGGATTGTTCTGCTGATAGATGGTGCGCAGATGATCGAGAAATATCAGGACCGCTTCGACTCTATTTTTCTCATTTTTACATAACTTTTCAGTATCTTTCCCACATTTTTCCATTAATAAATTCAATTCGTGTTCATATTGATTGATCTAAATTTAAATTATTATTCTTATTCTTGTTATTTTTAAGAAAATTATCACTTACAAAATTAATTAATTGGGCATTGGTTTCAGGTGCTTCTTTGATCGAAAGAATATATATACCTTCATTTGGTGGACCGAAACGTGTCATCTAAAAGACAAAAAAAGCGATTAGTAGATTTTATAATAAATAAGTATGTGTTTAAGTTGGTGAACTATGTAGATATAAACGAAAAGTGCGATCAATTATTTATAGCATCGATTATGTTATGGACTACCCCTCGACATGCATCTTGATCTTTCTTTTCGCTTCATTTTCCTTTTATTTTCTTTTTCATCTCTTTCTCTTGTACTACATATTATCACTCAAACAAAGAAAAGATATATCTAACAACAATCAATGTAATATGTGATATCGTATAGTACAAGAGAGAGAGGAAAGGGAAACAAAGATCTAGATGCATGTCGGGGGCTAGTCCATAACATAATGGATGATATAAGTGAATTCACCATCTTAAACACATACTTATTTATCATGAAATCTATTAATCGCTTTTTTTACTTTTAAATGACTTTTTCTCTACCGGAAAACGAAGGTGTATACATCGTATCGATTAAGGACGAACCCAATGTCGTAATGATTAATATCGTAAGTGATAATTTTGTTTAAAATGATAATAATAACAATAATTTTAATTTGGATAAATAAGTACAGCTACAAGCAGAACCTGCTGATAAACAAATGTCGAAATAAAGAAGATGAAATATCGAATAATGAGAGAGAGCGACTAGAAGCAATAACGACATACATTGATTACCTAAGAACAATTTACAAAAAGCACAATCCATTTAAAAATTCTAATGAAATACCAGGATTTTGTTTCCACCTACACCCACACCCAATGGAAAAGAAAAATATATTCATAAACAAACAGTTGCTTGGTATTTAACTAATAAAAATAATCGATTATCTTCAGATAGAACAGTAGGTGTTTAACAAATGAACAAATAGAAATAAAGACTTTTTTGTTTACATTATAACTTTGCGCTAGAGATGCAACAAAAATTATATGTTCTATGTTTAATAAAAGCTTTTCTTGTTGTTTTGAAAAAATTAACTGTTTTTTATTCAGAATAAACTCTATATTAAATATTCACTGTAGTGTGGATTTAAATATGAGTGCTGAAGGGAGACGGCAGCCACATATGCATGCATACCCGCGCCCACATCATCTTTGTACAAAAGGTCTTGCTACTTGAATCCTAATGATTGGAACATTATCCGACAATCAATGGTGGATTTATGATACATTTAAAACAGCTATGGGAATGGAGACAATTAGAAGAAAATAGATTATTATTTATATTCTTTTACAAATAAAACTAAAGTCTATCTACAATTTCATAAGAGAAGATATTTATTTATCTTGTCCAATGCATTTTTGTCTTTTTCTTAAGCGCAGTGCTATATTGGCTGAATGTATTATATGTCAAAATATTTTCAACAACTTTGACAGGTTTTTTTTATTTGAAGAAAAGCTTAAATGCATACAACTACAGCAATAAAATTCTTTTGTTTTCCATCTCGATATCTTAAGAAATTACATAATAAAAGTTCAACAATATAGAATATTTATTAAGAAATAAACATATTTTCTATTTGACATTTACGTTCTGTTACTGTTAATCAATGAACAATTCTTGTTTAGTCCAATATTTATTCGATTTCATAAAAATCTTTTTTCATTCTAGAGACGTAAATGATCAATTAGAAAAACTCTTTCTCCGTAAATTACGTGAAGACTTTAATCGAAAGCTAGAAAGATACAAACTCATCTTCTTGATTAGATAAAAATAAATAAATCAAATTATTTCTCGTGAGTCTCTTTTAACGGAATATATCACATGCCAAGATGATGTCAATCGCAAGTTTTATTATGAAAAAAAAACAAAAGAAACAAAGAAATCGATAACAATGATAGAGATGTGGATAAACAAAAGAGAAAATAAGTAATACAGATAAAGACAAAGAGAAAAACCAATAACACATTATCTAACAAAAATACATACCTACTATTTTTTTTGTATTTTTTTCTAATAAGCCATACTCTCACCTCCATCATCATTTCTTATTCCGAATGGATTATTGTTTTGATACACGGTGCGCAGATGATCCAAAACATCCAGGAGGGCTGCTACTCTTTCACTTTCTTTTTTTGTTAACTTTTCGTCATCTTCCTTACATTTGTTCATTAATTGATCAAGCTCGTGTATATATTGATTGATCTAAATTGAAATTATTGTTATTATTACGATTTTTAGAAAAATTATCATATACCAAATTTATCGTTATATAATTTGGTTGATTCTTTATTGATAGAATAAATTCAGATCCTCTCAAACGTCTGAGCCTAGATCAATCATTCAAACCATCTGAAACGTCGCCTTTTATGGCATAACATGCCTATACAACGGCATAATTCCTGCCGTAAACAACTAAAATCGAGCGACGGTTTCGGTCATCTACATGGTGTGGGCATGGATATGAGATGTGACCATCCTGGCTGTTTATTTTAATATGATTGTGTTTTCTTTTGAACAGCTCTTATGTGATCTATGTAGAACAGGACCGTTTCTCTTCGTCTTCTTTCATCTACTGTTAAAAATTTTAGTAGGCCATGACATTTTTCCATTAAGTTTATTAATTCATTTTGATAAACGTTTTGCTAAATAAAAAGTAGTATTATTGTGATGATTTTTAACAACGTTATCACTTACCATATTTATGATTGTATGGTTTGGTTCCAAATTAATTTCTGACACAAAATGTTTTTCTGTGATTGGTCCGATAAAATCCATTGAAAATAAAAAACTATTAATATTATTCGTCATAGACAACTATCTGTTTAAGATGGTGAACTAATAAGATATAAATGAAAAGTGTGATCAATTTATATCATCCATTATGTTATGGACTACCCCTCGACATGCATCTAGATGTTTCTTTTCTTTTTCATCTCTTTCTCTTGTACTACATAATATCACTCAAACAAACAAAAGATATATCTAACAACAATCAATGTAATATGTGATATCGTATAGTACAATAGAGAGAGTTACTATTTAAAAAAAATTACATACCAGATTTATCATGACGTCGTTCGGTTCAATGTCAATTGACAGTATGTATTCACGTTCTTCAAGAGATCTGCACCCAGGTCGATCATTCAAACCATCTGAAATGTCGCCTTACAAAGCCTAAAATGCCTATAGAATGGTGTAATTCCTGCCGTAAACTACAAAAACCGAGCGACGGTCTTGGCCATCTTGAGGGCGTGGGTGTGATTGTAAGATATAAACAGGGCCACACCCACACTCCATATATTCTTACTTTTTTATTATTTTTTGTTAAATTTTATATTTAATAATCCAATGCATGATCGATCTGATTGGCCGTTCTAGTATGGTCTTGACCACTGTGCACACATCTAATGTGATCTATGTATAATAATATTAAGTTTCTCCGACTTCTTTCATCTGCTGTTAAAAGTTTTAGTAGGCCATGACATTTTTCCATTAAGTTTATTAATTCATTCTGATAAACGTTTTGCTAAATAAAAATTAGTGTTATTATTATGATTTTTAACAACATTATCACTTACCATATTTATCATGACATGATTCAGTTCCGTATCAATTGATAAAATATAATGTTTTTCGGTTATTGGTTCGAAAAAAGTCATCTAAAAGAAAAAAAGTATTGAGAAAATTCGTAATAAACAAGTAAATATAAAATCTTACTTCGAAGTAGCCTAACAAACTCTACAGTTGCTTTTATTTCCTTCTTTATCTCTGTCTCTCTTGTACCACATGATATCACATATTACATTCGTTGTTGTTAGATATATCTTTTCTTTGTTTGAGTGATATCATATAATACATTCATCTGCCACAGTTTCTATTCCATGTTGAGGGTGTGGGTGTGGGATCAAAATGTTGATGTTTCGTTAGAGTTTTTAAATGGATTATGCCTGTTGTAAATTGTTTTGAGGTGGTCGATATATATCGTTATTGCTTCTAGTCGATCTTTTTTATTGTTCGGTAATTCATCTTGTTTATTTCGACATTTGTTCATGAGGATTTCTTGCTCATGACTATATGTATTAATCTAAATTAAAATTATTATTGTTATGATTTAAAAAAAAATTATCACATACTATATTTATGAGGGGAGCATTCGATACATTTTTGATTGCCAAAATCGCTTCAAATTCATGCGTCGGTCCTATGAAAGTCATCTAAAAGAAAAGAAAAAAAGTACTTACAAAATTCGTAGAAAAGCAAATATAAAATTTTATTTTAAAGTGGTCTAACGAATTCTTCCACCGCTTTTATATTCTTGTTTTTCTCTCTCTTATACTACATGATATCACATATTACATTCGTTATTATTAGATATATCTTTTCTTTATTTAAGTGATATCATGTAATACATTCGTCTGCCACAATTTCTATTTCTTGCCACGCTTATACATATACATTGGTTTTTTACCGTTATACCTAGATCAAGGCAAGCTAATACAGTCTCTTTCTTCCACATCTCGTCTCCTTTTCTTTCATGTATCTTTTATTAATCTACAACTATAATCTCAGAAATAGTTCTCATTTAACGCGTCTTATTTATCAGTCAATAATATGTCTAAAAGATAAATCTTGATAAATAGAGATATGGAGAAAATGTTTCAAAACAAAAAGTTTTGCTCAAGTTTTCAGTTTTCTATTAGTGTGTATATTGTCATATATATATTTAATTCAATTGAACTTATTATGTCGATAGATAGAAAAAAATGTATGAACTACGTGCACAGGCAATAATACAAATACAAGATTGTTTCTTATTATTTTTTGATAAAAATAATTCGGATACTATTTATCGATTCATGTATGAGGCATTTATTTGGTCAAAATTTTTCTTGATATGCTGTCTATCCTTTTTAAAAAAATGACATCTAATCTTCAATGAAACGAAGATCTACTTTTAGAAGAAATACAATACTATTGTTTATATATAATATTAAATAAAAGATTTTTAATAATCGACAACTGATTGTAACATTTATATCTTTAAACTAGATAGTAGACTTTCATATTTTATCAATGTAAAAAAAATCTTGTTTTAAAAAGATCTAATGATTACCGTCATTGGAAAGAAACAACCATATTTAATTAAGCAATAAATTAGTGTATTGTTCATGTATAAAGAGTATCGTAATAAATATATGCTTACTTTTTGTTTGTTGTACGAGTACCTCGATCTTCAGATATTTGGAAACTGAATATATGATCAGTTCAATTGTCGTTCTTAAATGGATTATGCTTCTTATATCGATTAACCTTTCTATGTTAGCATTCGATAACAGAATTTCGTTTTGATCACATTTTTCCATAAGAACTTGTACTTCATATGGATAATCGTTAAGCTAAATTCAATTTATTATTATTATTACTATTTTTCAAACATTATCACATACTAAATCTAACATAATATGATTTGCTTCATTAGTAATTGACAAGATATATTAGGATGATACATTAATTGATGAATGTGTTCATGTATAATCGATTCTTAACAACCTTGCATATGATTGTTCTTCTGCTAAAGTAAGTTTTTCAATTTTGCTATATTAGACAAACGATACAAAACAGCAAGTCTGTTTTCTTTATTCAGGACATTCTTGCTGCCTATAGTTTAATTCCATTTTCTGATGAGCTTTGGTGTTGGACTGTTGTTGATGTTCAATTATTAAATGTTATTCTTCTTCTTCTAACAACATATTGAGAGTGTGGGTGTGGGTATAAGCTGGAACAGGACATGTTCATATCCGCACGCACACCCACCCTCATGATAGGATTTTCGACATTTTTACTTGTCGATATTTTTTTTCGACGTTTGACCACCAAATCAAATGATAATTAAACCTAATAAAGTTTCATTAGCATGTTTAACAATCGGAATATAATTCTAAATAAAATAAAATAAAATAAAATAAAATAGAAGATTTATTCAATTAGCCATATATTCTTACTTTTTTTTGTTTTTTGTATTTTTTGCTAATAATTCTGAGCCTCACCATTACCATCATTCGCTTGTTCGAATGGATTTTGTTTTGCGTGTAATAAACGCAAGTGATCCAAGTATGTGTGTAAAGATTCCAGTCTGTCAGATTCATTTTTTGTTAATCTGTCGAGGTTGTTTCCGCATTTTTCAATGAGCAGCTCTAATTCGTAACTATGCTTGTTTACTTAAATTAAAATTATTATTATTATTACGATTTTTAAAAAATTTATCACATACGAGATTTATCATTGCTATTTTGCTTTCATTGGTCATTGCTAAAATGAAATCAGATTCTCTCAAAGGTCTGGACCCCCGATCAATCATTGAGACCATCTGAAACGTCGCCTTATATGACATAAAACGCCTGTACAACGGCGTAATTCTTGCCATAAACTACTACTACCCAACGACAGTCTTGGCCATCTTGAGGATGCGGGTGTGAGTGTGAGATATGAACAAAGCTCACACTCCATATACTCTTACATTTTTTTTGTTTTTAATATTCTGACGCTGGTTGTGGACGATTATTTCTGAATGGATTTTGATTGTGCTGTAGAGTTCTTAAATGATCACAATATGATCCTATTGTAAATAATCCTTCTTGATCTATTGCTGGTAAAAGTTCTTCATCATTGTGACAGAAATACAATAATAATCTCTCTTCAGCTTCATATGCATTTTTCTAAATTAAAAGTATTATTATTAGTAGTATTTATAACAACGTTATCACTTACCATATTTATCATGACATGATTTGGTTCCGTATTAGTTGATAAAACATAGTTTTTCTCGATTATTGGCCCAGTAAAATTCATTTAAAAGAAAGAAACGATTAATATAATTCGTGGTAAACAAGTATGTGTTTAAGATGGCGAATTAATATAACATAAATGAAAACTGTGATCAATTCATTTATGTCATCCACTATGTTATGGACTGGCCCTCGACATGCATCTAGATCTTTCTTTTCGCTTCATTTTTCTTTTTCATCTGTCTTTCTTGTAGAAACAAACATATTGTAATAAAAAAAAAGACAGTTAATGTATTGAAATAATAAATAACTGCCTTCTAATTTTTTTTCGAACTACTGCAAAAAAAAACGTCTCAGTTTTTCCAAGGGTTCACAGAAACATTCCATGTATAAACTTTTGATCTGGCAACCCTGACTAGATTTAACTCAAGTGTTTATCAATGACAATGATAATGACTTGTAAAGACAATCTATTGAACAATCGATTCATTTAGTGATTAACAATTAGAAACATCGCCGAGATAACATTAAAGAATTATGATTTACTTTATTTTATGAATCACCTATAAAAATAAAAACGTATGCCGCAATGTTACGGAGAAAGTATATTTATCATGAAAGTGCTATACGACTATTAACAGTATGGAAGAAGCAAAAAAAAATTTAATAACAATCTCTGTACAACATTCGATAAAGACAATTTTCACTGTCGAATGATCACAGATTCTTATTGATTTCGTATTTTATTACCATTTTTGATTAATCTTATGTTCATCTTGTGCAGTTAATTCAATTACGTATTAACTTATGAATTTAAGGTTTTATTTTAGTTTCCAATTAGAATGAATATAGAATGAAATGAAAGAATATAATCAAATAAATGATAACCAATAAAACAAAGTTACTTCTTGATAGTTAGTAGAAAAATAGAAGAACAGAAAAAAAAGTTGCTCACGTACAAGTTATTCTAAAAAGATCGAATTGCTAATAAAGTTCATTTTCGTGAAAAATTGTTATATAATAAATGTTTCTGATTGTTTTTACATATTGCTGTTGTTGTTGTTGGTACACAACAACGCCAGTCGACCTATATTCAGTTTCACTGACGACATTCACCAGCACTATAATGATTACTACTACAAGTAGATTTGAGGATATAAACAGTGTCAGCAGTACGAACACAATAAGCAGAAGCATCTTTATTCGTATAATCAATACAAGCAGTACAACCAGCAACCATAGCACTAAGAGTATCACGACCACAACAAGCAGTACTGCAAGAAGGTGGAACTAAAATTTAAAATACGTATTAATAGACAAATATCATAAGAACAACAATGCTAAAAAGCATAATCATGATCGGTCGTAAATCTGAAATGCACTATTCACAACGCGTGAACGAAAAGAAATATTGCCGCCATTCTGAAATTTTTGTTGTTAAATGATAGAATTATTTCGTACCTCTTGAGCTAGACGAATATGTGATCGTAATCTCCACAAACTGAAATTATTTTGAGACTTGATCGAAATGGAATTAGCTGGCACCAGCTTAAAAACGAAACAACTAGTTCTTACGAATCAAAGTCAAGTAAGATTATTCGATAACACTTGCCCTTATTTTTACTAGTCTTCGATAACTGACATTTCGTAGAAATGAAAAAAACTAAGAAAGATCAATCAGAATTAACTGATTTAGACACTCTAAAAATACTTATAGTTTAGCCTTTTATGGCAAAAAAGCATCTTGAGGGTGTGCGTGGGTGTGGGTGAGGGTGTGGGATGAGTGGAAGTGTGTGTGGGTAGGTGTGGTTGTGGGTATTCTTCACATTCATTACCCACAGCCACACTCACACCCGCACTCTCAACCACATCCATCCTGTCTAATAGATGCTTCAATCAGATTTATGCGGCTTACCAGACAGTTTTTGACCAAGAATAATAGCAAGTACCACCATCACGGTTATCAGAAGCATAACGCTAATGGATGTGTAAAGCACACACGATCGTGTTGTATTGTAACATCGAATCTTGCTAAAAAGATGCATAATCGATCATAGAAAACTAGAAATTGTTTTTTTTTCTGTCAAGCTCACCTTGGATGTGGCTGTCGCACGATATGAACTACGTGAAAAAATATATAAATATTTAAATATACCAAAGTCACACGCACTGTATAAGATACTTTACTTCAAGTCTTGTTTTGAAGCATAACTATCTACAAAGATTTCTCACTTCTCCGAATTAAATATTAGTGTCTGATTATAGTTTCAAGAAAAACGTTTGCAAAAACAACACTCATTGATACCCAGACAGACAAAACCTTTAAAAAAACGGCGAAAAACGCGTAGA
>CAJNOI010000057.1:0-12532 GCA_905250115.1 Adineta steineri | reverse complement strand
G
Organism: Adineta steineri; assembly: GCA_905250115.1. Classification (NCBI taxonomy): domain Eukaryota; kingdom Metazoa; phylum Rotifera; class Eurotatoria; order Adinetida; family Adinetidae; genus Adineta; species Adineta steineri. The sequence goes on along the minus strand of CAJNOI010000057.1, from coordinate 12,531 downwards.
TTACATTTTTCTTCTGCTTGCTATTTATTCTTATTCATTTTTTTTATTATTTCATTATTGATAAAAACATTCTTTGAATAATATATTTACATATGTAAACATCAAATCACAGAGATACTTTGAAATTATATTGGATTATTATATAATACTATCATTCATAAATTCGAATTTCAAGTTAATAGATAGATTATTTTACAAAAACCTTTTTTTCTATGGTTAATATCGATCTCACCATCAAACTACGGGAAAGACGATTGGAATAGATTGCACGAAATTTCTTTCTTTCAAAAAGAAAAAGAAATTTTTGAAGTATTTGTTTTTCTTTCAAAGAGCTGAATTGAATTTCTATAGTTATAGATTAAATTTATATAAAAAGGATTGCTCATTTATTCTATTTATGCAATGTGTACTTATTACTAATTACAAACTTTTGAATAGTACCTCCTAAATTTCGTTTTGAAGATAAAATCTATACATATAAAGAGAAGAAAATTTTTCTTGCTGTATCTAGCTCGTTCTTTTGATAAATATGATTGATTGATATGGTAAAAATGACAGTATATATATATTATTTATTATAAATTTGTATCTAATAATACATAAATAAATCAAGATATGATTAATGTGAATCATTGATTAGAAAATTTTAGTTCACCTTTTTCTTAAGTATTTATAATTGTCATTGTTAAATTACTAACAAGAATAAATCTGTCTTATTGTTAGTCATGTGTATTGATTTTTTATATATTTTTAAGAAAGTCACTAGCAATTACTATTGCGGACTTTTATAATTATCGTAGAACACTGAAATTTTTGTCAAATTTTTCTTCTTTTCTTTCGGTGTAAATCGTTTGAGAGATGACCGCTTCTCATTTATATATATTTTCCCTAAAAATTCTATCTATTACACCTAAACAGATGCTACAAAATCTATAAACCTTAAATGATAAAATAATTTAATGTAAACAATTCTGTACTTTCTATGCGAAAAAAACAACTAATCGCTGAATGTCTCGCATGTCTTGCTTATAAAACAATATTCATAATGAATGGCAAACTTAAAAAATCAATAAATCAATTTTATCTTTAATCTAAATTTCTTTTTTTTCTTAAATTGATTAAATTTATTCAAATAGGCAATATTTGAGTTTGTTATTAGCAAAAGAAAATACTTTTCATATATGAAATTTAATCTATAACTATGAATTATTCTGAATTCTCTTTTTCTTCAAAATTAAAAATATAGAAATAATTTCTTTATTTATGGCATTCCAAAACTCAACTACATTCCCTAACCGATTATCACATATATTATATTCAAATAATAAACTATAGGAAAAGATGCAATGTGAAAAGTTTTATAATTTACAAAGAACTGATCATTTCTTAGTTACAGTTTTTGCTCTAAAATCGAATAAATCTCTAAGCGCCACAGCTATACATTTTCGTCAAAAATAGTTTATCAATATATACAGTAAACTCTTTTCTCACACTCTTTAATGAACAAGTTATAATTCAATATCTAAAGTTGATTTTAAAATATTTCTTGATGAAACCAACATTATATGACCAACAGATTTTAATCAAAATGTGTGATGTACAAATATACTGTCTTCTATGAATTAAACAGCTTTTCATCGTACATGTTTTATTATATTTTATTTTCAAATACAATATATATTAAATAATAAAAATAATCGATTATTATTTTCGTAGTTTTCCACAAACCGTTATTTTGATAATTATCTTTTATGAACAGTAAAAAGTTAAAACCCATGCAAAATGTATTTGCATATTAGTTTTGTTTTCTCTTCTGTTCTTATTAAGATTTTGATAATAGATAGCAAGTAGGCATGAATAATAAATCATTTTTGTTACCTGTCACCGTTTGTCCTTGATAAAATCTAAATTCTAATGACGATAGATAAAGGATAAAAATCAGAGAGGAAAATTTTAAATGCTTGATTAGTTTTTAATTGAAGACAAAAATAGTCGTCAATGAAAGTTATGATGGAATTTGATAATTGATATTATTATTATTACGAATAAAGATATTCGATGATTCACTGAGTAATTTTATATCATTACAGATACAGTTAAACAAAAATAAAATTCTAGATATAAGCATGAACGAAAGACTTTTTTGATAAAATGAAAAAAAATATTGTATTTGAGTATAATTCATGCCACTAAATATAATTTGATCTATTTTATAATCGTAGTAAAATAAATAATACAAAGCTCCGTCTGATAACAATTCTTCTAAAAACAATTCATGAAATTTAAATATCTATTTCAAATTTATTGCATTTGTAGAAATACGATTAATAAAACGACTACTTGATCTAAGTAATATATTCTATTCTTATCTCGGTGGTTTTTCTTTTGTTTTCATGTGTTTATATTTTTTTCTCTAGTTGTTTCTTATTAGTTTATTATCTCTTTATTTTTTCCCTATTATCTTATACACTGTAAGGACCTTCTTGTCGTCAGTTTAAGCGTAAATAAAAAAAAAAAATAAAACTTTAAATATTTCTTTTTATTTTTATTTTTTGATATCATTCATCGAAATATAAAGAGAACATTGTTGAGAGATATGCCTACAGGATTTGAAAACTTGCTGTATTATAATAATATAGTTTTAAAAAAGTAGATTATATATAGGATTGTGAGGTGTGTATCCTCTAATGAAATGTGGGTTCAATTGAAGAACGTCCTTCAGGAAACGTTCGCGGATGAAATTTCTTTTTGTTTTTCGTCCTTACATATATATTTATGTGGAAAAACGAAAAACAAAAGGACATTTTTGACGGATACGATCGTATGTGTGAAGAAAGAAGAGAACGCAAGGAAAAATTTCTCATATATATATATATATGACTGGAGAGAAGAAGAATACATCACTATCTAACAAGGATATATTAATATTTTTCTCGTTTATCTTATGTACTGTAAGGACGTTCTAGTCGTCAGTTTATGCGTATATAAAGAAAAGGATATATTATTATTAATACAAAATGAAGGTGTGTGATTGGGTGTGTACAATGAGTGCGTTATATTCTTCTTATGTATATCGATGCAGAAAGCAATGATTTTATCTTTCAATGTGATAGATTGATGTATTATTAGAATAACTCTGTGTACTAAAGATGAAAATTGTTTCGTAATAAATATAGAGACTAAAAAATAGATGATCAGTAAACTACCATAAAGACCAAGTAATAAGTTGTTATTTGTTCTAGTATGTATTGTTTTTATTTACATATGAATAAATATATGTGGCAGATGAGTTTGAAACAGGTTCAATATTAATTAAATAAGTATTTTTCTATATTTTATAGTTATAAGTGGGGACATCGATTATTGGCTAAAAATAAATTGTTCAATTTTTATTATATTGTATTTCTTTTCTATGATAATAACGTTAAGAAATTGATTTTATTGATGGAGAATAATATGATAAATATGAGAAAGTTTTAGACGTAGGTTTTTTTTCTTCTGTGATCGAGATTTTGTAGAATTGATCACGTGAGAAATAAACATGAATATTTTTAGTTAGATTATGTTTATTACGTGCGATGATAAAATCAAAAAAAGAAATATGAGAAAGAGATTTTAAAATTTATGATCATATTTCAGAAAAAATGAAAGCCATTAATTAAATAAACGTAAAGCAATAGAGACGTGTAATTGTGTATTATTTTCTTTTTAAATATTTCCATCTAATAAAAATATTTTAATTATAAAAACAAAACTCATCGATTTATCTAATTAAAAATGTCGTCATAGATTATGTTTAATCATTATATGTTTCATAGTAATGATCCTCGGTAAATAAAATACAGTTCATTTACACAAGCAACGTCAACATTTAATTTAGTAAATCTTAGCGAAACTTTTTAATATAGAATATTTATGGAAATAATAATTTTAGGGAAGCTATGTAATAATATATTATGAGGCAACCAATTATTCTATATCTTTATAATACCAAACGTCGAATAAATAAATATATGATACAATGAGTTCGTCTAAATTTTTAGTCGTTATTTTTAGTGTATGTTTTTTTCTAAAAGCTACTATACAAATAATCTATATTATTTTAATAGAAAAAACTTTTTCGATATTTTTTTGTTTTAATTATTTCGTGCATTCCAAACTCAACTGAATTCTCATGTCAACTGTAACATATATATTCTGACAAGATGCCGATGTGTCTACTCTGGGAAACTTATTTATACTTTGACCCAATATGGGAGCAAATGTATTTCATACTTTTTCCCACTTAAAAGAAAATATGCGTGAATTATCTTCTTATTTTAGTTCAAGCTATTAGTAATCTCATTTATAGGAAAGACCTATTTTTCTTATATCTTAATAGGAATTGTAATTAAAACATTACTGTTTACTGTGGTACAATTTGAGACGCTCTTTTTATAATCTCTCATTATTCGAAAACAGCGCTGTTGTTCATTACATTCATCTTTCAAAATAAATGATTATTGAATAAAATATTGATGAAACCTACTGATTCACATTCTAATTCTTGTTTGTAAACTATATTGAGACCATAGCTTCACTAGTCTTACAATCAGCGATAGAAAGGTTGATGTCAAAGTCAGAGAGTTATGAGCAGTTTTCCACAAAATCTAATCTCGTATATAAAACTGTTTATAACATTACCACCGATTCAAGTTTAATTGATCAGATGACGCTTGTATATATTGGATGGTTTTAAACTCATCAAAGTAGATCCCGTAGGAAATTGAAGTTTTGATGATACTTTTTTCCACAATCCGACATTAGATATAATCTTAATTTGGACGCTAACATATCCAAAATAAAACGTATGATCAATCAATAATTGCTAATTTATATAAAAATTAAATGTATTATATTAAAACCTCTTGATATATGAGTAAATCTTATAAAAAATAATTAGTCGTAAGATTTTTCTCGTATGCCATATATGAAACATTTTTTCCCTGTAAACATCTGTTTACTATTAATGACTGGGTATTTTTATTTTATGACTTTCGCAAGTTATTTTTTTTATCTATATTGCACTAGACTTAAGCAATATAGAATTATGTTTAATAACTTGAATGACAAAAAAAATGTTTTTATTTCGTCTTCTCGAATATTTTTGACAATAAACTAATTTCTTATATTACTTTGTTAATATGCTGATGAACTATTGAACATATACTATATATCTGAAAACTTTGTATTAGACAAGATTTAATTGATATATCTATATGTACTTAGTTTGGAATAGAGCTTAAATAATAAACATCAGATACATCTGTTTTTGTGTGGTCAGTAGGATCTATCGTGTGATAAAAGTATTGTTTAAATAGCCCTTCTATTATTCAAAAAGTACATCCAAGTTACCCACAGAGAGATGAAATGATTGAGAGGGAAAAAACCCACTGTCGCAATTATATAAGCATTGTGTATACTAATCGAAAGCATTGTTTAAAACAAACAGAACATTTGTTAAACGTTTTCTATTGGTTATTAATTTTAAACTGGTATTTTATTATTGCTTTCTGTTGGCATCTGAATATTATATTGGCGAATTGCTTACAAATCATATTCAGTCAAGCAGGTAATTTCATGTTCTCATTTTTCAAACTGTTTTATAGTTGTTAGACCATAGAAGACCAATGTATACGACATCTTTTGATGGCGATTAATTAGATGAATGAAGTTTTGATCATTGTTACGAGAAAGAACATAGCTTTCATCAGAACTGACAATACGTTTAAAAGTATTTGTAATCGTACAACAAAATATCGTTTCACTTTATCTCGATAATAAGTCGTTCCGATATACTGTATTGTTTTCCGTTTTGATACAAATAAGCGTAACTATAGTTTTAGAAACTATTTATAGCATCATAACCACAGTTAACTCACGTTTTGTTGTTCAAATCACGAATAATCGCTCAAAAGAAAGTAGTGTGACTGTTATTTTTATTACCCACCCACACCCTCAAGATCGCCTTACGTAGAATGAAATAGATGAAGCACGAACTGTGAACTCTTTAGTGACTTCAACGAGAACATAAAGCAGGTATATATACATATGAGCAAGAGAGAGAAAGAATGTGTACAAGGTAGAAAGAGGAATAATCTATGACTTTATAGATTATAACAAAGGTAATAACATGAAAGTGAAAAATAATCAAACGCAACGGTACTTTCGAAGAAACGCAAAAAAAATTCGACGTCTGATGCATCAGATCATTGAAAATTTTAATTACTTTTTAAAACGTCACCGGCCCCGAAAGGGTTAAAGCCTAAAAACATGTTGACGGTATGATGTAAATTGAATATTTTACAGCGACATTTGTCGATTGTATCATGCTTCATGATAAAACCCAATTTCGACGAAATATCATGACACTACTTTCCAAGGAAGTGGAGAATAGCACTATAAAATAAGTTAAAAGGTGTAAGTAACCTTCATTATCGTCGCAGCTACATGTCATAGTAAGTTACTTTTATTTTTAACTAGTTATAATGTATTCAGATTGAAGAATTTCCGATCTTTTGGAATCTATTATTCATTTGCAATAAAACCATAAATCGTCTTTTTTATTTCATAGAATAAAGCAATAAAAAAAATTGCAATTAATTGCATTTTTTCTTCAGACTATTTCGATAACTTTCCCGTAAATAGGAAATAATTATGAGTCATTATATTTTTATTAGCACTTTTCATCATCGCTTAAAAAAAGTATATTTAGAGTACACAAATTAAGTTGAATATTTATTTAGTACGTATTAACTAATACGAATGAAAATATATAATCTCTTTCTTCTACTCTTTATAGATACGCACCATTAATTTTGTAAATCACTTTTATTTCTTAGTCTTTTTACTATAATATAGTTCATATATAAAATCATACTATTCGATTGTCTTTCATTCCTTATCTTACCTTGATAGTAAATTTCTTGTTAGGCAGTATATATTACTATGTACAATGAAATTGTCATTTACATAAGATTTTATACTTGTAAAATATTTCCTTAGTTGCGGAATTTATTATATAAAATTAATTTAATATCTAAAAGTTAGTTAAATTGTTTTTACCTTCTAATAATTTACATAAATTATAAATCAATACAGAAACATTTGTTTCGTTTACCAATATTATACCTAAACAATAAAATCAATTAATCGAATAAATATACTTTACCATAGAAATAGCGCTATTTTATACGCCATATAAGTGAAATATAAAACACTATTGATAAATATTTATATATTTATACGAAATATCAGCGTGAATCGTCATCATTATGTAGTTTATACCAGAAAAAACTGTAATAGTGACGTAGTATTAGTAACTCAGTCCGGAACAATCATGATGCGTATGACTCATCGTAGCCTATAAAAACTACCTCTACATACCGTCATTTTAAGCAAATCGTTTATTTTTTTCACAAAGTCGAACTGACCTTTTAAAGACCGTGTAGTCCATTTGTAAGTATTGTATAGGTAGTAATACTAATTATTATTCAACATGTACCTGAGAGATTAGTTTTATTTTATTAAAATGTATTTCTTGTAGAGCACAGATTACTAAATTTATTTCTTTATTCCTTTCGAAGAAAGACAATAATTTTTACCGTTATAAAATATGAGTCATCGTGTTTGCATGTTTTTTTCTATTCCGTTCTTTTGTAATGACGAGTAGAAGCACATGTGTAGAATAAAATAACAAGGAAAGAACCCGGCGATAGTAGATTTATGGTAATAACCACCTTTGATACTATCAATATTATCCAACTATTTTCTAAGGGAATCTAACCACGTGTCTTGTTTATGTCGTTTTTGTGATTTATGTTAACGATAAGGGGAAAACCATCCTTTTAGCTGAGGGAAAAAGGATTTATTCCAGATAATGATGTATAAAAAGTGAATCGCTTAACAATAAATTGAAAATATTTGATTTAGAACATACAACCTATTCTAACACAATTAACTTACCAAAATTTCATAATTGTAATGGCAGCTGTACTTACTCCCGTATGCAACAATGTTCAGAATTTAACTATGTCCAATGAACCGACGTTTACTAATTTACAGAATATAAAAGTGAAATTATATCGACTGGGTACATTTCGTTCATGGAAAGAAAATCTTTATCCAACACTTTCAAAAGGACTTCTTGCTAAAGCTGGACTCTACTATATTGAGACTGAACATAAGCTAAAATGTCAGGCATGTAATTTCGAAGTAGATTTAAGCGCACCAGTCATTCATCCTATTGAAGAACATATGAAACAAAATCCTCAATGTGAATTTGCTTTAATTGGAAACGAATTGTCACCAAAAAATTGTATGTTCTATATTTATTGTAATTGACTACAATCTAATTTTTTTAAATATTTATTTAGATGAAAAATTATCAATGATAACGAATGATATTTCACAGATGGATACTAACAATGTCAATCATCAAACTCAGGTAAATGATGATAATGACGCGAGTAATGAAAATCAAAACAAATCATTTCTTAAAACATTATCTAATGAAGTAATTGATAAAATACGTTTTAATACATTTTCAAATTGGCCATTAATTACACCAACTGCACAAGATATGTTTCTCGCTGGATGGTCATATACGAGTATAGCTGATCGAGTTATATGCACTCATTGCAATGCTATATTTCATAAATGGACGGAATTAGATCGACCCTATGAAATACATCGATTGAAATCTCCTCAATGTCAGTTTGTACTAGCATTGGAAAAGAAAGAAGGAAAGACATCGACTTCTGCTATAAGAATAACTACTGAACCAAATACACAAGCAGCTGTTGAAACAGCTAATAATACGTATTCATTAGCAATTCATCGATATGAAACTTTTCAAAAAAATTGGCCACATACTAATGAAAATCCATTACCTTCGATTGAATCGTTTGTTGATGCTGGATTTTTCTATACAGGTGAGATATAAAATATATATTAATAAAATAAATAATCAATTTGAATATGATTTTTCTTTCTTATCTAGGCGATCAAACTATTGTCAAATGTTTTTATTGTAAAAAATCATTGAAGCATTGGGCACCTACTGATGATCCAAAAGTTGAACATGCTCGATGGTTTCCAGAGTGTTCATATATTCGTCAATATATTGGCGAAGATCTTTTTCAAGCTATACAAAGAAAAAATCGTGAATTAAAAGGTATATAATAAGAATATATTGAAAGATAATCTTCTATTTTTTTTCTATAAAATATAGCTCAATCAAATCCTGAAGAAAATATACATGTTCAAACTTCACAACTTCCATTATGGACAACCGATGAAATTGATAGAATGGTCAAAGCTCGTCTCGATCTACCGATTGTTGAAAAAATTCGACAAATAGGTTTTACTATGGCAGTTATTCGGTAAATATTTTCTTTTAGAAATGTATTGATTAATCTATTTTATTTTGTTTATTTTTCTTATAGAAAAGCATATGAAATTCAATTGAAATTTAAGAGTAAGTTGATCAAAAATGAAACGTAATTTAACATCTAATTCATATCTTCTTCTTCTTTTTTTGTAGAAGATGATTTTAAAACTGACAATGATCTTCGATTTGCTTGTCTTATACTTGATCTGCAGGTGAATTTGATTAAGGGAGATGCTGCTTATATACTTACTCCTCAAGATTGGATGAAAAAATATATTTACGATCAACAGCAGCCTCAACCACAAATTATACAACTACCAATTAAAACTATAGAAACTCCAAAAGTTATCAAATCAACTGTAGTGCAGCCTAAAGTAGTGATCAAAACAGGTTTGATTATTAAAAAAGAAAATTTTCAATTTATTTTTCTATATATTTGTTTTAGATGAAGAAGCAATGCCATGCGTACTTTGTCTGACAACGGAACGTCAAGTAGCTTGTTTACCATGTGGCCATCTAACAAGTTGTGTTGCTTGTGGTCATAGTTTAAAAACATGTCCACTCTGTCGTGCTACCGTCAAAGCATTTGTTCGAATTTATATATAAAATCATCAAATGGCTCTATTATCACTGTAGGAGAATTAAGAATCTATTTATTCAAGAAAAGAAAAATTTGATGTATGCAAATGGTTAAAACTAACAAAATTGGAATTGGTTACAAACGTTAATATCCTTTCGAAAGATGAAATTTTGATTGATTGTCATATATACGACCGAAATATTATACTTGGAAAAAGGTAGCAAAAATACAATGATCGAAAATGGATGGAAAGGTGAAGTCATATTTACCTCAGGGTATCAAGTATCATGATTTTCATGAATTATATTGTACAAAACCTTATATCTAAAATACACACTTATGAACTTTTAATTTTAAAATACGATATTATAAAAATTCTTTTAGACAATGCTATTTTTACAATAAGAATAGTAGTAATCATTGTCTGATAATTTTAGTCATATTATACATATATATCAATGAAAAGTGGCTGTTAGATTACATTGAAACAGGTGAAAGATGTAAATGTGTGTACTCAATGAAGATACCTTTTCGATTGCATTCGGAAACTATTAGTTTCTGAAAATATCCAAATATGTAATCTTTATTTTATACCTGATTCTTTCTATCTATTCAGATGAATATTGTAGAGTGTATCTGTAGTTTTTTTCTCGCGTAAACAAATATACATAGTCTGCTAACTTCTTCTACATGCTTGATTCTAATGTAAATCTCTTAAATAACCTTTCTAGAATTTCCCTATACTCCTGAAAAATAGTTCATTCATTTATACTCCTGTGAAATTTTGATTTTGAAAGTTTTATCTATTGCATACATATTATAACTTATTTTAACCATGATATTGTTTTAAGTATTCACCAAGAATAAATAAAATATTTGGAAACTTCATTATTAGTGGCGGATTTAAGAAAGCGGTCGCCCACCTCTTTAGAAATTTTTTTTGATTTTTTACAGCAAAAATGAACGAAAAAATAGGTTCACACTACTTCAGTTGGGCTCAAAAATAGTTTCTAGCCGAAATCGTCTCCCCCTACTTGGGTATCGCCTCTCCCTTTCAAAATCCTAGATCCACCACTGTTGCTAATATTAGATTGAATGAGTAATAAAAATACTGACTTTCGCCATTTTAATTAATCTATTCGTCATTCTTCCTATTAAAATCATCATACTCGACTAAAATCAGGCTGATCTGATATTTAGAAAAAACCGTCTAGACAATATTACATGACTAATTATACACATATAAAGTTTTTTTTCCAAGTTGCATATTTTCTTGTACTTCCTTTCTATATAAAATGAATGACTCACTTCCTTTTATACTTATGAAGGTGAAATATGAGTCTTCGTAAACAAGAAAAAATATCACATATAATTACGCCCGAGTATCGTTGTCATGAATATAACAGTTTAATCATTAAGTGTTAACATTAGCGATGTTTTTTTTCAGCTCTTCTCTCCTACACTGTTTTTGTGAGTTTCTTTTGTTGACACAATTATTTCTAGATAAACTATTCAAACAGAAGTGGAGAATTTTTTCAAAAATATCATGTTTTTTTCAAGGAGTAAAGCACACAGACAATACTATGTAGTTTAACGTGTTATATTTATATTCTGGATAGAGCAAGATATTTGCTACCTGAAAAAAAAGCGTACTCAGAAAAACGATCCATGCCTGCTGATATATTATGTTTTATTATTAAATGAAAGCAATGTACAAACATTCTTTCAAATCTATACAGGAAGCTTGATTGATTATTTATAGTATAAGCAATTCAGCGAATAATTGTAAATGATGTGTTAACAAGAAAATAAACTATGAAATTTGTTTAACTACAAAAGATACATTGATTTAAATTATGTTCAAATTCTATTGTTAGATATGATATTCATAATCATTATTATTTAGACTGTTCATAAATGTAATTATAGCAATATGTATTATTCAAATTTTGTTTTGTATAAAGGCTAAACTAATTGTAATATACAATCAAGTAGTTTTTTAATAGAATTTGTCGTATCTTGTGTGTAAAACTCAAGAAAAAAATGTAAGATACGCATTTATTGGAAGTCAACAACCGATTCAATAATTCTTTTTTTTCTTTTATTAAATCTTCTATTGATTATATATTTTAAAAATAAAACACTATATGTACAAAAGTAACTATCTATTATTTAGTAACAAATTAAACATGAAAATGAATAGTTTTTTGCAATCAATAGTGTCATTTTGTTAACCAATTCATATCCAATTAATAACTGAAGTTTTGTTGAATAAATTAATCGATGTTTTGACAACAATTTTTCATCCTGAAAATCTATTCATATAAAATAAACTGAAAATTATATATATATTTCGTCATATTTCAGCTAACATTATAGTATTCATAACCACGTGCCTTAATAGTTCATTATATCTAATCAAGGGCATGCGATGAATACGTTTATGTTGCCTTTCTTTTCTGAATATATATATGTAATAATAATAATTTCGAAACAAAAAGAAGAGAACTTACTTGATTTT
>CAJNOI010000056.1:537933-559466 GCA_905250115.1 Adineta steineri | reverse complement strand
TATTCCTCAGCTTTTCACATATACATCTTTGGGGTAACGAGGTGGTTGCACGATATCCTAGCGGGGTAACTTTGTAAGCGACGTGTTTGTAGTAGAATACCCGGTGTAATGGGATTATGACATCACTCAAATTCTTAGGTAACCGAACCACTTAATATTTATGGTGGTTATTTGAAAATTAAAAATGATAATTTGATCAATCGTGAAAAGAAAATTGAATTACTTGAATGTATTGAAAAACCTACTACTAATCATAATCATGAAAATGAACGATCAAGAATTAACCCAGATGGACTGTATTAACAGAGTGTGGAAATTGGTATCGAAAATTAAATCTATATGAAAAAGCTATTGGATATTTTGAAAAAGTTTTCTAAAATTTCAATATAAAAATTCATAATCTTGAGAGTATGGGTGTGGGTAGGTGTGTGGAGTAAGAGGATATAGATATACCTACATCCATACCCTCACTCACCCATCCACACCCACAAATAATCACAGGATTAATAACAAAGTTCTCATACAGAGACAAAGAAAACGGTAAGGAACAACACACAAGGCTTTGTGAAAATTCTGAACGTATTTTTTCATCACAAAAGATTATGGGAATAACTATATCTTTGGGCAATGCCTCGGATCATGACATAACTATTTGGATGATGTGTCCATCAGAGTCATATACTAGACGATACAGATTTTGAATTACAATTGGGCCATAGAAGACAATGGAGATAAGCACTCAAAGCTGTCTCTTCTTCTTTTTCACAAAACACTATGAAACTGATTCGTCGTGTCCAGATCTGAGTTCATGAGACCAATGCTTAACCTTCAACACTGACACAAGCAGATATTGGTACATATTCCATCAAGACAGGGCCCAAAATATCTTGAAAGTAAGTGGGTGAGGGTGTGGGTGTAAGTTTTAGATTAAAACAGCTACAGTCACACCCACATCCACACCCTCGTAAAGAGTTAGAAGCGTAAATATGTCTGAAAAGATCATTTATGCACATACATATGTATGTGTATTACTTTATCAGTCGGCTTTGTTCATTACGTTTGTATTATTTACAGAACTGTTCTCGGTACGCACGCATAAACAACTAAAAAATACAATTAATTTAAAAATAAATGAACAAAACATTCTTTTATTTATCAATTATTCTTTATAATTTCTTTTTGAGGTTTTCAATATTGTTCTTGACAGTTTTTATATCAGAATGAGTTGGAGATAATTTACGCTGGAATATGTCCAGAGCACGTTCAAAATATGAGAGTGCTTTCGAGTACTCTCCCATCTTGTCGTACACATTAGCGATGTTATTGTATGAAATAGCCAAATAAGGATAATTTGTAGGAAGAGTTTTTTGTATAGTTTCTAGTGCTCTTTCGTAAAATGAAAGCGCTTTCGGGTATTCTCGTATCATGTTACACAGATTACCGATGTTGTTGAATGAACTAGCCAAATCCGGATGATTTGAAGGAAGAGTTTCTTCATAGATTTTAAGTGCTTTTTCATAAAATGAAAGTGCTTTCGAGTAGTCTCCCATCATGTCATACAAAGCACCGATGTTATTATATGAAGTAGCCAAATCTGGATGATTTGAAGGAAGAGTTTTTTGTTTAATTTCAAGTGCTTTTTCGAGAGATAAAAGTGCTTTCGAGTACTGCCTCATGCTGTTATACATGAAGCCGATGTTGTCGTATGAAATAGACAATGAAGGATGATTTGAAGGAAGAGTTTTTTGATGGATTTCAATTGATTTTTCGTAAAATGAAAGTGCTTGAGGGTACTCTCCCATCTGTGTATACACAGCAGCGATGTTGTTGTATGAAGTAGCCATATGATGATGATTTGTAGGAAGAGTTTTTTGATACATTTTAAGTGCTTTTTCATAAAATGAAAGTGCTTTCAAGTACTCTCTCACCTTGCCATACACAAAACCAATGTTGTTGTATGACGTAGCCAATGACGGATGATTTGAAGGAAGAGTTTTTTGTCGAATATCAAGTGCTTTTTCGTGTGATGAAAGTGCTTTCGAGTACTCTCCCATCTTGCTATAAATAAAACCGATGTTGCTGTATGAATTGGCTAATAAAGGATGGTTTAAAGGAAGAGTTTCTTGATACATTTTAAGTGCATTTTCATAAAATGAAAGTGCTTTCAAGTACTCTCCCATGTTTTTATACACCAAATCGATGTTGTTGTATGACGTAGCCAATGACGGATGATTTGAAGGAAGAGTTTTTTGTTTAATTTCAAGTGCTTTTTCGAGAGATGAAAGTGCTTTCGAGTAGTTTCCCATCATGTCATACACAGCACTGATGTTATTATATGAAGTAGCCAAATCCGGATGATTTGAAGGAAGAGTTTTTTGATACATTTCAAGCGCTTTTTCGTAAAATGAAGTTGCTTTCGAGTACTCGCCCATGTTTTTATACACCAAACCGATGCTGTTGTACGTCGTGGCCAAATCAGAATGATTTGAAGGAAGAGTTTTTTGTCGAATTTCAAGTGCTTTTTCGAGAGATGAAAGTGCTTTCGAGTAGTCTCCCATCATGTCATACACAGCACCAATGTTATTGTATGAAGTAGCCAAATAAGGATGATATGAACGAATAGTTTTTTGATACGTTTTAAGTCCTTGTTCGTAATACCAAATAGCTTTTTCATAATCACCCTGTCCTATTTTGACACATCCGAGAGAACCATAATAAAGCGCTTTTTCGCTCTCATCAGATGTCTGTTGGAGTAATACGCTACAAAGTTCTTCAGCTTTATTAAATTGACCGATTTTAAGCAATAAGTTACCCAGTCTGTGCCATCCAGTACCACCAGCTTCTGTTCGTATCCGATCAGTAAGTAATCGTAATTGTTGATCATCATCCGATGTTAATTGTAATTCAACTTGATAAAGTTGATTGTTATCGTCCATCTGTTTAATTGCACTCACTCGAAACACGGTGTGCATTGAAAAGAGGATTTCATCCTCTTCCCTAAAATAGCTCAACTCTTTGATAGAAGCGAATGGTGCTGATTTTACATTGGGATCAACAGACATTACAAATAGAATGCCAACCATATCCACGTTTTCTGATGCACTGTAAGCAAGTCCGAGAGCTACGTCTTGCTCGGTACTAGTGGACAAAAAGTTATTGAAAGACAGTAAACCAGCTTCTGTTTTTTTGAGTTCTTCAAAATTTGCTTTTGACAAACCTTGTCCCCGGTAAACTATGAATGATTTGCCATGATCACTATTAACCTGTTTGTGGTATAGTTCCAGGATTTGTTGATGAAGATCATTAATAAAAAAACCCATATTAATAATAGTATCGCCTTCCATAGAGCGAAGAGCATAATTGAGCATTGAATAGATATTGGATGGGAAAGTATACCACCAGATAGCGGATTGAGCATGGTATTCTTTCTCAAAACGGTCGATATTAGTTGGTGAGACGCTGTTATTATTTCGACAGTAAGCGGTAAAATGTTTGATGGCTTGTTTGCCATGTTCCATATCAAGAAGAATATCCTTGAATATTTGGGTGTACATAAATGTTGGCTCCAACTGATTCAAATTATCAGTTGAGGCCATTTCATTTGCTGTAATAAAACTCATGGCTATCGAGTCTTGATGGTATTGTTTAATACCGAATTGTAATGCTTGACATAAATCATCGGTATTGGTATGAACCCTCTTGATTTTTTGCCATTTTTTTGTCGGTTCTTCACTTAAGGATTTAATGTTACCGAAGACATGAACACTATCCAGTTGAGGGATATCATTAATAAGGGGTATGATTTGTTGAGCCATACTATTTTCGACAACCAGATAAGACTTGATGTCTTCTTGACCATCTGTCAGAAAGTCGATGCATTCATCACGTTGCTTAAAGACGGTCACATTGTCGGCGATAGTTCGTATTTGTGTCAAACTATTTTCATAATCTTTGCTTGTTTCGTCCATGCACTCATCTAACCAAAGGATTGAATAATTTTGAATCACCCATCGCCTTAGTCGAATAACATCAGGTGATGTTATTGTTGCACTATTATTATTTATAAATGGATTTGATGGTAAAGAAGCTTCTTGATTAGATCCTGATCCACTCATTTGGTCCTTATGATAATTTGATGTTGAATATAAGCTTGTCAATAATTGTTTTTGTTTAAATGGTGACAAAACTCACTGCTCTTATTTATAACAGCAATGGCGTGCTTTTTCGGTTTTTTTCAGTATGCAAAATGTGCGTCTTTTTTGTCACGATTCGAAGAGAAACTACAGCCAGTCACCTTTTAAAATACTATTGTGAAGAGTAAGAGACAGAACGAGGTAAATAACTTTCTTAACAGCGTTCACGACACAACAAAGAAACCAAAAGCCAATGAAATAATTTCGTTTTCTAGTGATTCTTTCCAATTTTCTCTTGTCTCCATCTGCGCAATTACTCGATTATGCCGATGTACATGCAGCACTTTGTTATTGAAATGAAAGGGTAAAAGAAATATGATTCATTCAACGAATGTTGCTTCTCTTCGTCATACGTCGTTTTGTTATGGAATGGTCGCAAGGATTTTATTAGAACAAAAGGGACTGTATCAGTGAACGAGAAATAGCTATTGATTTAAGAATATTGTAAGAACTTTGTTCTTTTTGTGTACTCAAAAAGTGAGTACACTACTAGAATCGGTCAGTGTGGCCGTCCGGCCGGCCGTCCGTTTATTCGATAACGTTTGAAAGAATAGTCCGATTGAGCTGAAATTTTGTGCACAGTTTAATCTTATCTAGATCTCGGTCTAGTTCGAAGATGGGCTCAACCGGTTGTACCATTGCTGAGTTATAAAAGAAATTCTCATTATTGAACAGACCATCCCTGAGGGGGAGTACAAGGATTTCTTTTTCAAAAAAAAAATTATTCTCAAAATTATTCCAACATATATAAATCGACTCAGTTTTTAGCGCTGATTCCGAATCTAATATCAGTTTTGAACCAAATCGTAGCTTTATAACAGAACATCCCCTGAAAAAGGTCTCAAAATGCACAATAACTGTATCCAGACACCAGATTGTCTAGATATGTCTCAGATGACTAGTAGTGTTGGGGTTTTCCAAATACCTGGTTTTGTAGCTGGTCAAAAGGCCCGTCGAAAGATAAAAACCCCAACTCGATAGCTATTAACATTGGTGAGCTATTATGAAAATACTCGTGTCTGTATCTATCATATATCTCTTATAGATTCATGAGGTTGCTTATGATCGTAATTCCCCTAGATACAAACACAAATTCAATTAAAAATAACTCTTCTTATCTAGTGTTTTTGGAGTAGATAGAATTTGTGAAGAGCTCTGAATAATAATAGGGGGGGGGGTAAATATGGTGCGTTCGAGGTTTTCTCAACATTACACTATCCGAAAACTATGAAAAACTCACATATACTGACACTGCTGTTAGAACTGTTTATTGTTGACTAAGAATAAAAAAAACAGGTTAATGTCTATTTCCACTTTTTGCAGTACACATAACTCTCGGATAAAATCCGAGGTTACGCATTTATTTGTTTGAAAAGAAACGAATTTTGTACGAATGTCTTCAAAAAACTTGTATTGTAAGTAGTTTTTAAAAATTGTAAAACTTCATTTTTCACACATGATAACGTAGTACACCATCTATCTGCTTTACTAATTCCAGTTTTACAATTGAAGTACGGAATACTAGTTTTGTACGGAAAAGAAATTATCACACATTCATAATGGTAAAAATGACCAATCGTAAACGCATTATCATGCATTACCGATTTTATCGCATTGTTGAAAGTAGTTAAAAAATAAGCTTGCTCAAACGAAAGAAATAGTTGAAAGTTTATTGAAATGATTATCAAACGCTGTTTGCAGAAAAACTCTATTAAAGATAGAATTCATGCAAAAATTTTGCACCATCGATTTTACAACAATGAATGCATGCGCAACTAAACTAATGATCATTATATATTCTATTGTATGAAAACCTATGAAGAAAAATGTCGTTAATAGTATTTTGTCAGAATTGTGTACGATATACAGGTATTCCATATGAGACAAATAATTTCTTTTCGTTAAAATCGTTCCGTGAAAAGAAGATTTGTCAATAACCGATAATTACTTATTCTGTGACAAATAATTTTATTTTTTTCTAGCTTTATATAGAATGTAAATATAAAGAGCAAGAGAGGTGAATAAAAAAAGGACATTGACAACGATGCAAACAAACGTTAATGCAGTTTTATTATTGCTACCACCCTATTTTCGTTCTTGCATGTATGATCACTTATCAGAATGAAGAGAGAGAGAGTGTAAAGAAACGAATTTGAAAAGAAAGTCGAAGCTGCATATTTTTCCTCTTTTGTCACCGACTGTAATATTGCTTTCATTGAATAGATGAGTTAAATATATGGAAAGCGTATAATCAAGAATATTTTAATGGTTTACAAAGATTATATTATAGAAAATTCTTATTATCTAGAAGGCTGTTTATGTAAATCGTTTATTTTAATGGAAACTATTGTTCTTGTATCGGTGGTCTCCTACACCCACACCCTCATATGCTATTTTCCTCGGAAACTCAACTAAACCGATGAATACGAATTTTCTAAGTATGCTTCCTAATCGTATTAACGCCGTTTCTTTTGTCTTTTTAAAAACTCAAATGGTTTAAGATTATCCTCCCACTTCTTGGCTGTTAAACATTGCCTAATAATATAGTTTTTGGGATTTGTACTGTATAATTTCTCAAACATACCCACATTCTATATTAAATAACAATAAATTATAGACATTTTCCAGCAAAATTCTATTGGTTTTCTTCTCATATGACTAAGGAATGAACAAATTGTTGTCGTTAACGTACGCTCGAACATTTATCTTTGAATACATACGCTATGACATATTTGTAATTGATTAAACAAAACAGTCGATTGATCTCTTTGTTTTCATGGAAAATCAAGACGTAAATAATGATAATAATAAACATTCTTGTTTAATTCTGAAATCGTCTGAAGATATCTGACCAATTTATATCTATACTTACTGGAAACAAGTAAAATTACGATCTTTTACAGTATACCCATGTAGAAGAAAAGTAAGCGAAAAGAAACTTTTTTCTGCTATTTTTAGTAAAAACATGATATAAAAATAGTAAACTAAAGTAGTTTTATTCTTTTTGTTACTATTTAAAGTAGTTAAAAGTGCTTTGTAATTTCGAGGCTGAATTAAAAGTACTACTAATTACTTTAAATATTAATGACAAAGAATAAAATTACTTTAGTTCGCTATTTTTAGCCTTTGAAATAAAATTTAATATTTTTTTATACTTACTGTAGTACTTAATAATAAGTTTTGTTCAAAAAGTAGAAAAAATACTAAAATAATCATGTAAAAATTCTGATTCGAAAAAAGTGACTATTAAGTACTTTCAATAGTTATTTTTTGACAGGAAATAGTACTCAAAAGTAATCCTTTCTTACGTATTTTTCATACGTTAGCCAAAAAGTACTAAAAAGTACTAATGTAAGTCACAAAGTATTCCAATATAATTGAGAAAGTTTCGAAATTTTTAAGTGTATGAAAGTAGATATTATAATGACACAAGTGTTAAAAAGTACTTTATAAAGGAAAATACGTAAAAATACATAGTTTTGCAAGTATATGAATTAAAGTTAAGTATCTCAAAGCAACAAAGTATTTACAACTACTTTAAAAAGTACGAAATAGTGCAAATTTTCACTTAACATAGTAGGAAAAGTCTAATATTTGTACTTTGTTAATACAAATAGTAATAATAAGTGTTTTTTTGCTACTTTTCTTTACATAGATATTTTCTTCATAAATTTACAATGTTCATTTGTAAATGGTTGGTTCAAACATCTTCACAAGGGTGTTGACAAAATATAACTTGTTTGATACACCAGATGCGTTTTGGAACGTCGATGAAGCTGTTTTCACCAATGAGCCTAGTTAAGGATCTGTCATCATTAAGCGTAGCACAAAACATGAAACATCATCACAGTCCGGTACAGGACAGTCGCATACGACGTTATTAATATGTACATCAGCAAGTGGAAAGTAAGTTTTTGTTTAAAACGCCCACACTCACACCCGTATCAACGAAAATCTATTCGTGGATTGGTTTGAAAAATTATTTCTTATCGAGACAGCAAATATACGACAACCATTACTTCTATTAATGGATAATTTATCTGCTTATATATCTATCAAAGCTATCGAATTAGCTCAAAACAATCAAGTACTTTTGATATGTTTACCACCAAACACAACACATGGATTGCAACCACTTGACGTCTCAACATTCGAGTATGTTTTTATTCATATTTTATGCATGAAACTAGAAAATATTCATCTTGAATAGCATTTGTATGTCAATAGTCACAAGTATATATTTATTCTTTGATACAGTTTATTAAGAATACCCTAGTCGAAGTTCATTATGTCGACCTTTTTACAATGGATTCTGTTACGAAATTTACCTTTTCATAGTATGAAAAAATGATTATAAGTAATGTTTCGAGAATAAGACCGACAAATTGCATAAGAATTCGTTTTACTAATTTGCTAACATATTAGTAAATCACAGTATATGTTTTATACCCTTTCATATCACTTTACTCATAGTGAACTATGGATGATACTACAGTAAATGATACAAGAGTTCATGGAATAAAACAGATAAAAGTGATAACTGAAAATTGAACTTGAGAGATAATTAACATTAGTATATTTACCTGTTGAAATAGTAAACAGTAATCTTTTTGCATAATGCGTATATATATACAGTTTATAACGTTTTTCATATCACTATTTAACTATTATATTAATTCTTTTAGTGTTGTTAAAACGACATGGAAAAACATAGTAAAAACTTATTTTCAAAAAAAGAAAAGAAAAAACTATTCAAAAGATGGACTTTCCTGAGCTTTTTCCAGTTTGTTCACAGTTGCATCAGTTTCTGGTGGGTCTCCACGTGCTGGTATATGGCCCTTTGATGATGAAGCCATGAAAGAAAAAGTCGATAGGTTTTAGTTTATCAACAACAGATATTCTATCAGATTTAATGAATCTATTTGATACATATGTGAAATGCAACTATGTATATGATGTTGTATATGTTTGGTTCATTTCTTTTCGTTATATTTCGACGTTCTTCTCACGAGCATCATCTTCAGACGTTTATTTACATACAGAGCTCCTTTTTGTACATAAAATAAAAAATAAATTGATTATTAAATACGATGAAATAATATATTTTATCACTTAATGTTTCTTTTGTTATAACTTGATTTAATCCAAATTCTATAACCTGATGTTGTTCATTAATTAATTTTTTTATTTAATTCATAACCACCACCTAAGGGTGGGTGTGGGTGGGTATGATTGTAAATCGAAAAGAAACACTCCGCGCCCACACCTAAATCTACCAACACTCAAACCCATATCTACACCTACACCGACCCCACTCTTCAAAATTCTTTGTTTTCCGTCTTTCTTGTTCACTTTCAGTTTGGTTTGGGTGCAAGTTAATAAATTACAAAGGGAAGAATGTGACACACGTCTAGTATCGAATCACGCAGTAGAAAGAAAAAGAAATAGTATAATAACGTTTTTTTCTTTTTTTCTCTATATGCGTGCTGTTTATCAAACTATTTTCTTTTATCCCTGTTCAAACAATAAATTGAAGAAGAACGAAAAAAAACTACCTCTGCATTTATATAGAGAGTCATCACTTGCTAATCGAGACGTTTTATGGTTACAGTAAGTGATCAAATGTTGAGGATGTAAATATTTTCTTAGTCAAATGTAAATCAGTCACATACAACCAACGGGTTTAATTGATAATTGAGATGCTCTGACAATATGAAGTGATCGATCGATTTTTATCTATACTTTTTCTAAGAAATTTTTGCCAATCGGATGAGTGAAAATAAAATAATGTTTGAGACTACCAGGTAAATATCAATCAAATAATGTGCTTGTCAGTTCGTTTGATGAGTCCTTTGAACAGGGATATGGGTGTGGATTTAATGTAAGGATGTGGGTATTCTCTTAGCCCGTATCCTAACCCTCACACCCATCTCATCTTCTTTGTACCATTACGAATAATCGCATGCTATGTCGGTCACTACTTAAGTTTTGAGTTTTTCTCGAAAGTTTCTTTTTAAACGAGGTTTTTTTTGATAAATTTCAAAGTCGGTTAAACTTGTAAATTAACTGTGATGCGTATACGATTTGTTTTGCTATGAATTTGAGAAGCCCACCTGCTTCTTTTCTTTCCTATTACTTTATTTTTTATTGCTTGATAAAGGCAATACTTTTTCTTATCTCAGTCAACGCTGCTTTTGAATGACATTTGATATGATGGGTTTTAACAAAAGGATTATTTATTTGCGCCATAAGATATTTTATTTGCTGTCATTTTTTGCTTTACTCCTCAAATCTCTCACGAGATTTTTTTTCTGTTGAATTAGAAAGGTGTCTTAATACTGAATTAATATTGTTTTTTTGTTGCATTATTATTAATTTTTTTTATGTTCTAACCATTAGCTATTCTAGTCCGAGATTAACTAGTTATCCTCATTTCTATTTTTTTCTACTCTTGATTTCGCCTGACGTCGAACGGTTTAGTATTTTTGTTCCCACTATTTGTTTCCTGGTTTGAATGGCTATGATAGACGAATAACTTTAGAGATTATGCATGAGCGAGGGCTAGTCACAGCTGTAGGTTGGTACAGTAATCACGACGTCTTTGCTTCTAAGGAGACCATAGTGAGAAAATACTCAAGCTTAATTTCGTGCAAGAAGACAGCCATGTTTTCTTTATGATGTTGGTTTCTAAAGCATTTTTTAGTCTTCTTACAACTCGGATAGTTAGAAAAATTGGTACATTAATCAGATTTTTGAAAGAAACATATAGCTCTGTAAGGGACGGACACGATTAGATTTGCCGCGTCAACTTTTAGTGATTTTGAAATTTTAGAGGGTTTCAAATGTGTAAGTAACCAGACTTTAGACAAAACAGATGAATCGCGTTCTGAATAGTTTTGAAATTTCTCAGTCCCTTTGTTCTCTGTATCGTTCGAAGTTACTGAACTACTCTCAACCTCTTGTTAAGTCATTCTTAATGTTTAATTCCAGTGTTGCCAAGTCAGACGATAAAGCGAAGATCAAATTATAAATGGGTATTAGCACGGATGATGTAACATATAAATGAATATTCAGCAATTCAATAAAATAAGGATAATGAGTGGTTAGCAAATCGTGCGTTTTAAGTAAGATGAATGATGCCCTGTAGAAATACAATGGTTTTGTGATTACGTATTCTGAAGCATGCTCTACCATGGGGTAAAATCTCTTCGCCAATTGGCGAAGTTCCTGTGGATATTCCACATTGACGAATGTACCATTGGCGAAAATGAGTATTGACGATAAGACATAAATCCTCCTATCATAGATGGCTTCCATTGATTCATCTTCTCAATGAGCTTCAACACCTTTCCTTTAGAAATTGACTTTAAAAACAAAGATCACAGAACCATGAGCTTAATCGATTCAGAATTGTTTGAAAACTGATGTTTATCCGATTGAAGCCTTCAATTTCATCAGACAAATAGTTGCGACGTTCAGCGATTATTAGTGATGTAACGTACCATTTAACGGAGATGCCCTCGCGCATTTCGATCGCCAAAAACTTTTAGAAACAGACTGTCGATGAACGTACTCATTACCATCATCGAGTTCTGATGCAATCAGGTTCACAGTTTCTTTTCTCTTTTCTCCTAGAATAGATCTTAATTTCGGATCTACGTTTTGATATTTTGTTCCTTCGATCCTGTTTTGCGCTCGTTTTTTAGCATCGTCCTTCTATAAGTACGTAGTCCATTATCAGTCGCACAAACGAAGAAGTAAGTAACGTTGAGGTCAGTTGCTCATACTCGCTATTAAAAATGTCACGATACCAATAATCTTCCGCATCTTCTTTCCCGAAGAGCAAAGTCTTCCTAGCATGCACTCTTTGCTTCTGTATCAGCATGTTACTGATCCGTCGAAAACTTATCACAATGAATTACAGTAATTTGTTCATTAGAATGGTTTTCTGATATAGAAGATTGGAATCCGAGAACCAACGCACCATATGACCCAGGGGAGTACGACTCGGAGCAGGAGTATTGATAACCAATTTATAATTAAGTTTGCGGATAACTGCATTTTTCGAGATTTTTTCTGCAAAAAATTCGAGCTAGGTTAAATGTTATGTATTTTCCTCTACACACCGTGTCGTCAAGTAGGAGATTGCTATTCGCGATATAAGTTTTCTTTCTAACGGTTCAACGGGAATGATGCAAGATCGAAACATAAATGGAATTTAAAAGAATCGCAAAGCCTTTAATAGAAGCCCGAAGTTGATCATTGAGACAGCGGATTTCTATCGGAAAGAACTGAACGACTCTTTTGGACAAGGGTGTTAATGACGAGTTGGGTGTGCAATGAGGGTGATGCTGTTCTTTTCACCTTCACTCCGCACCCTCCTCCTCTCCCCCAAATCTACACTAGCACACCTTCATCGTCACCCACAACCACCCTCAAGATGAAAACTGGAAAGAAATCATGAGAGAAAATCATGAGAGAAAATCATGGAGAGCATATGTATCTCATCGCATTGTTTTCAAGAGCAGTGTTTAAGAAGTATTTTTGAGTCTTAAACGAATCGCGTTTCGTCAACCCACTCTCAATGAAGCATATCTCTTGTTTTTTTTGCACTTAGAATGGAGCAGATGTCCATGAATTTACAATGCCAATCGTTTATACGTCATTGTGCGCAGCATGCAAAGCAGGGTGTTGTGGCTAAACTCGACTGTGGTGTTGTTTTAGCTTGGACACGAAGCAACTTTAGATTTCTGAACGGATTCTTTTTGGCAACTACTGTGGTAGATGAACAAGATTTACGCTGGCGGTTAGATGAGATCAAACAATATATAAAACAGATGAAACCAAGTTTTGCATGGGCACTATTTATTGAACCAGAATGGCTTCCCCTCGAAATGATTGAACGATCAAAGGAGATCTGTTCAGTAGCTGGCTTTATTCTTGCTTCTGATTTCAAATGTATGCAGGCTAGAGATTTATTGCAGCCTGTACGATCCTTGCCAGAGGCAGAGATAAGTTTTGCGACTTGTAACAGCGACATCTACAATGCTGCATTATTGAACCTTCAAGCATATCATATGGAGGAATCTGTTGCTGAAACCATAGTGAATAATCACGCATTGGTCACTGATTTTGATAAACAATTCTGCTGTTTAGTTTCCATCAATAGCACACCAGTCGCAACTGCTACAACAGTAGTGTTAGACAAATGTTTATATGTGGCATTAGTTGCAACTTCCACGCAGCATCGTATGGTATGTTTGTGTAGCTTAAAAGACAGTACTCTTGAGTCGTTCATGTTTTCAATATAAAATTAGCAACGGAATGGTATTCATTTTATCTAAAACGTTTCGATAGGCAGACTGAACGACACTTGACATTTTAAGTGAATTAAGAAAAACACTCACCCACCGACCGATCCTGATGAATATTTTCCGGCATTTTGTCAGGGAAATCATGCATGTGTCTGAATCACCTTTATTATTTGATTCAGAATCCCAGTCATTTTGTTGTCTCAAATGTTGTTCTTTATTCATTAGAAAGTAATGCAAAAGTATTCTGCAACACTCTGTCTTTCATGTCTCAAGAGAAAGAACTGCCTGAGAAGCATCGAGCGCAGTATTTTTGAGGGCTATTCTTGTACTCTTATTAAATGATTTATCTCAGTCATCCGCTGGAATGGCAATGCACCGCAACACCACTAAACTGAAGTTAGTACTAGTGTTGAAACGGTTCATATTCTAAGTTTTTTATCAGTATGACCCGCTAATATAAATATATAATACGACGTTAATTTTGATAAACTTTGATTACAGTACATATAAAAGATAATGTGTTAACTTCGTTAAGAAATTGAGCGATTTTAAAAAACTTTTGACGAGTAAGGGTTGGAAGGGTTAAAACGCTGGTCCATTAGAGTGCTAATTGTTTGCAAGGATAGCTTTGAGTCTCGATGAGACAGGAAAAGTCGCATGGAAGTAAGCAAGATTTCTTTGGTGAAATGACTAAAATATGCCGATTGAGATCTATTTCTAAATATAAAGTTTTCGTCGTTTCGAACTCAATACTCTTCAGGAAACTTAACTTTTAAAAAAAGGATACGAGCTACAACTAAGATTGTTCTCTCATATTGACATCTGAGAACATTAGATTCTATTGATCTACAGAAATTTAGCTGTAGTGGCGGCATCTTTACACAAAGTGCTGTTTTATTAAAAATATCTATTTAGTGCTATATATATCGGACAGAGTGATACCTGTTGTAGGGGCGCCACCTTTCACTACCCTTCAAAACAAGAGGGATTTTAGCGTTCTGGCGCCATCGCTAATATAGCTCACTCAGCGTTCTCAAAAACATAGAATGCATTTGTTTTATCTTCTGACTGTGTTCACGTTTCGTAGTATCTGTCTATAAATTTCGTATCTAAAAATTTCAAGATTAATCTTTGATTATAGGTTTTCTAGTGGCACTCTACGAGCTCTATCTATCCATCTAAGAATATCAAAAGAAAAGCTTAGTTGATTTCGTAACTGATTGCATTTCAGAAGCTGTGCTAAATTTCTGGATATCCATCGAAAGTAATGCTCTTGCATGTCATTTTAGAAGATTGTTCGAACGAATAAATGTTTGGTATTCATAACATCAATCTGCAAATTACTTATCGATAAAGTTCCATGAAATAGCAGAAATACATTGAAAAAAGTCTGTTATATGATTTTCAGAACACCCCGTACATGCATTCAATCATAAATTTGTTTATAATATCTGGAGAATGTTAATCAGCTCGGCGTGTAAATATCAAATCAGAGCTAAACCCATTGAAAGCGCTTACCAAAACATAGTGAGTGATATTTTCGAAACTCGTCAGCATTATCTAATTCTTGATAAATAATTCTTCCGATTGAACAGTACTTGCGCTCGATTGTTTGCCAGGTTATTGTGATATACTGTTTATTTTATGAAAATAAGCAGACTTTTTAACAATGCTGAAAATTATCCATAAAAGCCGTAATTATACGGTTCATGATATCTAAAGATTTGCTACTGTACAATTTGAAGCATATCTATATGTTTCTATAGTTGAACTTTCTCACATGAGAAAGTTAGTGAAATATAGTTGCAGAAACTGAGCTAGACCTTTCACGAACTAAAGTCTCTCCCCTGAAATCGTAGAGCGTTGAACATTACGAGAGTACCGTTGCAGGTTGACAAATATCTAGGCTTCTATGTGAGTTGTACTTCTTTAAGTCTCGGTGAAAATTGTTGAGATGCTTCATGTCGCAATATAGATTTAACAAGTTCGTTTTACAAAAAGCTTAGTTCACTTTCTACTACCGTGAAATATGAAATGATTATACATAACATGTTTATAGCCGTGGTTGTGTATGAAACGGATATACCTAACCCGTAATCAGCTGCAGACACTTCATTTACGCTCATTTTTATGTATTCTCATGTCTTTTTAGCATGGTTACGCGGAAGTCGCTATGCGAGCCTCCATTGAGCATGCGCTGAAGAAAGCGCCGTACACGAAACATGGAATTGTACTGCACGCCACTGAATTGGGCCGATCGGTCTACAAACGTATGGGATTCAACGACATCTCCCATATCGAGATGTATGTACACAAACCGTTTATCAATGAATAGAATCATTGAAATTATTACGTCTTCAAAAACGATTTTTTTTCTTTTTACCAACAAGACACCCGCTGTTCTCATTTTATAGAGAGCAATACTAATTCTGTATGCAAATATATCTTGAGGGTGTGGGTGTGGATGTTTGTGGGGGTGTTGCGAAGGATATGGCTGAGGATTAAGAGAATATCCTTACTCTCAACTTCACCCTCATTTTTTTAGCAGTAGTTTTATATGAGACTCATACGAACGTACAACAGCATCAACCAGAAAAATACATATATTTTTAAAAAAATATTTTTTTTTCCACAGCAATATTCGCTCCGTTATTCTGCATCGATTTATGTATCTCATAAATAGATTGTACAATAAGCTGAGTATCATTCTATTTCGCCGTCATCCTTCATCTTTACTCTAATTTATTTCAAACTTTTGCACTCTGTGGTTCCAAAGATCAGCAACATACAAATTTCCTTGCCGATCAAAAGACAAACCTTCAGGATAGTACAATTGATTTGATTTTTTCCCTTCTCCATTTCCACCAGCAACGATAATTCCGTTCTCCGCTCCCTCACACCAACACATCACACGATGATTACCGAAATCTGCCACATATATTTGACCCAAACGATCCACAATCACCCCGCGAGGAGAAGATAGTTGTGTTAAACTGTTTCCTTGACCATTTCCACCAGCGACAACAACGCCTTCTGATTCATCTTTTAACCACTTCATCACGCGATGATTTTCACTATCCGATACATACAATGAACAGTTTTCGTCAACGAAGATAAAGGTAGGAAAGTTGAGCTGGTGGAATTGGTTTCCTTTGCCATGTCCACCTGCTACGACTATTGCATTTTTCTTATCTCCGTGCCATCGTCGCACTTCATGCTTTTTGAAATCAGAGACATAAAGAGATCCATTTTTATCTATGCCTAAACCCCAACAATCAATATCTTCAATGATAATTTGTCCGTCTCGTTTACTATTATCACGAAAGCATTGTAGTACCCTTCTGTTCTCAGAATCGGAAATGATCAATGAATTATCTGCTTTATCAATGAGCACGTCTATAGGCTCATTTAACTGGTTCAAGTGATTTCCACAGCCATTGCCACCTGCAACTATCAAACCGGTTATGGCATTATACTTCCATTCCATGATACGATGGTTTGAATTATTAGCAATATAAATAGTCTGCTCGTCATCGATAAATATGCCAAGAGGATGAGAGAGCTGATTCAAATTATCGTCTCGGCCGTTTCCTCCAGCAATAGTAACACCTTCCTTCTTATATGTTGCATCTAATTGAAAAAACAACAGAAAGAAGATGAAGTTTACAGTGAGTTTCGCTCTGTAAGAATGTAACGCAAGGAAACAGGAAATGAGGTCATTCCTGATCTAGAGCATAATTAATCTCTAGAGAAAAGAGATAGTTAGATCTATTGATAGCGCCACCATGGTATCTGAATTGTGCTAGAACGAGTTATCGAGTATAGAAAGAGCAAAAGCGATTGCAAAACACATGGAGCAGTTCCCACTTTAGAAAATCTCGCAGACATCAAATTTGAGTACATCATTATTATTCAGCTGAACGCATCTTGGCTGTCATCTCAAGTCTTACATGACCGTTTGGATGAAGGGAAATATTAATAAATGATTATCGTTTAGCGCTCCAATTGAAAATCGAACCAATAAAAGGATTAGTTTACTGCAAAATCGGCTCTGAGAAAGACCTATGATGCTCAGCAAAGCCTATACATTACATTAGAAGAGATACAACGCTAGGGATGCACCAGTTCTAGAATTGAAACCGAACAGAACCAAACTGGAATTGGTGCATCCCTATACAACACCTTTAAAATGGATGGTGCTGATAAACATATGACAGTATATCAATGAGAAAATGAATAACCTGAAACAAGCTATAGCTCTCTTTAAAAATATTAGTCAAGTGTTTTTCGTTAAATTGTTATATTGGAAACGAAAAAGATTTTGACTGATATTCCTGAAGGTGTGTTCCACTATTTCGAAAAATTTTAGAGAAAGCAAAACTCAAAATTTTCGAAATAAATTTCATTCGAACGTCTCACTTTATTCACTCTCTCTTACTTAGAAACTAGAACGCTGTTAATTTTTAAACAAAATAATGAATTCTCATCAATTCGAGTTCCGTATATTCTGTATGGACGCGTTTTCAGGATATTTTGCTAGGGTTTTCGGTTCGATAATACGATAACTCATTGCTTATCACAACAGTTTTATTAGGTCGCTCGAGTTTCCTTCAGTACACTCACCAATACGAGTGTTTGTTTTGCTAGCATTAGTTTCCATATCTAAATCGTTTTGCTTTTTGATTTCAAGAAATCTTTGATGCCACTTAATACTCATATCATAATCACCTGCTTGAGATGCGATCTCACCAAGATCTTCGCATAAAATGCAAAATAAATGGTCATCAATAGGCAGTTCATCTAATAGGCGTTTAAAATACTTCTCAGCTAAATCCAGTTTTCCCATTTTCCATAGTAGTTTTCCTAATGTTCGAAGATTCGTTTCTCCAGTTCTAATTTGCCGTTTCATATGCAGAAGGACTTGTTTTAGATTATATTCATCATCACTACATAAACACATTTCAATAATCCAAATATTATTCGTATCGCAATAAATATTTTTAAGACGAAAAATTGAACCAATCATAAAAAGCACTTCCTTTTCATCAGTAAAATTGCTGTATTTACTAATATCAGCGAATGGCTTCGTGGTGACCATTTGAGGATCGGCATCGATCTCAAACAATACACCTTCCAAGCTCATGTGAACCAGTGAGGTGATATCTCCCAAGAAGAAGAGAGCTGTTGTGCGATTCGTACTGGTCGAAAAAAAAGATTGTATTGAGATGAACTGCCCATTGTGCTGTTGGAGATATTTTAATTCATCGCTTGATATCAATTGACTTCGGTACACTCGCACAGGATATTGAAATTGATCTTGCTGCAACTGATGGCAAATATCTGAGATGAACTCACGAAATAAAAAGATCATATGAATGTTTTGGTTTCGTAACGCTGCGTTCAGAGTTTTGTAAAAAAACGATTCTCTCGTGTACCAACATAACACTTTATTAACAGAATATTCTTCCTCAAACTCCCGGAGATTCCTCAATTGAATATGATTACCATGGTATTCCGCCCTACAAAGATCGAGTAACTCGGTTTTATCTGTTTCCTTATACTTGAGTTGCAAGAGACAATCAATCAAAACTTGAGAAAAAACGAATTGACCGTTTAATCCAGTTGTCGATTTACCCCCGGCGACATTTGTTGTGAAGATATTCAGTAATAATGGCTCCTCCATCCCCCAATGGATTCTATGATCTTCTGTGATTCGAGAGACAAGATGATCTACTTCAAAAGTAACGCTTTTCACCTATTAAGAAATCATAACATTATATTTAAATCTTTGCGGGCAGCCCTACTTTTGCAAATTTGAAAGTCCATTGTACGTTGCTCTCTTCATCCATGCAGCAAACATAGATTGAGATAACTTGTCTAAGATGATGAATGACTGGTACTATTAATTGACCTGCTCGACCACTGACGAGAAGTATCAATCGATCTTTCTTCGACGTTTGTTCGATATACTGTTGACAGTGTTGTACATCTTGAAACTTTTTCAAATAATTTATAGAAGACCGAAGTTTTTGTTCAGCATCTTGCAGATCTCTAACGTTCAAACTCTCATCAAGCCAGATAACAGAAAATATTTCAAGGTTTTTCACGTTAGCGTCCCTTAGTATGTCATCAGTCAGTGAAACAGCATTAGCCATGTAATTACCGAAAATACTAAATTATATCAGCATATAGAATAGTATGTTGTATTGACTAATTATAAAAATGTGTTTTGTTTGTCAAAACAATCGTTTAGGATAGTTCCATGAGCAGTCAAACGCAAAAACACAAGTTGTCTCAGTTTTTCTTCCACAAAGTCTGCAGAATTAATCTGGCTTAACGACGTACTAAACAATATCAGGTTTTCTGGAAGCATGCTGAACTATACTCGAAATACTTAAAAAAGCACAACATTCTTAGCCTTGAGTTTCGCTTTTTTACAAGAAGGGAGGGGTTTCACTGCCAAATTATAATGCACAGAAGCGCTTAGAAAGCGAACTCGACTGCTAGCAGGTGTTTGTTCAAGGATTTTTGGGGATATGCAGTGTATTAGAAAAGTCGATTCCCATAATACATTTGCCTATTGCATTTGCATTCATAAGAAATTTTCTGGATTGTATCCACCTTGAGCGGTGTGAGAGTGAGGATGAAGGTGCAGTGAGTGTGTGGTGTGGATTAGAATTATAGTGAGGGTGTGGGTGAGCGTCAGAGCGAGAGTATGAGACTTAGGGCATCCTCTTAGCTCACATCCTCATTCACAACCACACCCTCCAAATGGTTTCGATCAGCAATATGTTTACCGGTGAAACTTACAGCATTTCATGAGATCTTCATATTTCGAGCTACTCGTGTATGTACAGCGTGCCTATGAAAAACCAATGATTCTTACCGATATTCTCTTGCAAACTGACATTCGGTTTAGTCGATTTTATCTGAATCGGTCTTTGAAAAATCAGCCTACTTTTTTTTATAAATAAAATACTCATAAGAAGGGTCGAAAAATTTAGTTGAGTCGAATATCTCGGTTAAAGTTCCGCTTGTTTTTCAAATATAAGAGTATTCAAGTATACGATAGCTTGTCAAGTTTCATTTTCTTCCAGACTAAGCATACAACAGGGCTTTCTGCATCGCAAGAGAATGATTTTCAAATCGGCTAATCGATAATTGAGACATAATTTAAGCTATGATGACGACTTCGATGAAGTAGAAACTTATGGTTGATTAAACGCTTGCATTAATCAGATTTTATAGACCAAAGTAAATAGCAATATTACTTATTTTTCACTGTAATCTGAGGAAGAAACATGCAGCTCAAGAGAAAAATTAAGTATTTATCGAGCTGGAAATGAAGAGAAAGAAATTTTAGTTTTGCGCTTATTCAGTATCGCAAACTGTTACTAAGTTCACAAAATTTCGTCTGAATCTTTTTGGAAATATATTAATATTCAAAAAAAAATTGTAACAATATGAAGGTTCTCTTTTTTGAAAAGCACTGTTTCAGAGTTTCATATTCGTAAGTTAGCCGAATGCATGAGTTGGATTTTTGTTTTCGCGGGTCTCGCATAAGTGCTAATAATATTAGAGCTGCTCTCATGCTACAATTATCTGTCAACAATAAGGATATAGCGGGTGAGTATTGATTCATTTTCCATCACATGAAAACTGCGCCTAAAAGGGACATTTTCAAGGAAAGAATGCAGGGTGAGTGTGGGTGTGTATGCGTGTAAGGATGTGAGAGTATACGTTTGGGTAATGGTGTGGGTGAACGTAATTAACAGATTAACACGCGCACTGTTCCCCTCACACACACACCCTCGTTTTGATTATATCGTAAAATTGTCTGTGACATAGATGAAAAAACAGTGCACATAATTAGGTTCAAGAGGAATGGTGTGGCTCTTTCTGAATATGATTTGTCAATAGGAATGCTTGGGAGATGGGGTGTGGGTGTGGGTGTGGGTGGGTGTGGGTGTGGGTGTGGGTGTGGGTGTGGGTGTGGGTGTGGGTGTGGGTGTGGGTGTGGGTGTGG
>CAJNOI010000056.1:478770-537362 GCA_905250115.1 Adineta steineri | reverse complement strand
TTTTTTCTTTTTCTTTTTCGTTTTCTTGTTGTGTTGCTATTCATTTCCAGTTTACTCATCCACAGTCGTACTTAAAATTCCAATTCTTTCTGTTGAATAAGACTATAATCAAAGAATTGAGGAAAAACATATTCATTTTATGATTAAACATGCAAACATGTTATTTATGTATATATATATATATCTTCTTTATATTGTAATAAGCAACCGATAAAACGCACGGAATGTGTCAGATGACTGGACAAAGTGCGAACGCCAAAACTTTTTTAAACAAAGATAAGTAGAAATATAAGCAACAAACATTTAGAAAACAAAACCAAGGCGACATTTTCAAGAGTACACAGAGATTTAGACTGTGAATATCACTGATAAGAAAACAGACAAGTATACATATACATGCACACAATGAAACAAATTTCGTTGTTCTAGAAAAAAACATAATAACAAAACATAAGAGAAGAAGACAAAAAAGAATCTTCTCTTATTTTTATTAAAAGAGAAAAAGAAGATTTATGTAGATTGTTGTTGATTATAATGTTTAACTAGAGAACCAATCGATGATGTACTACCACCACGACGTTTTAGATTCTCGAGTAATTGATTTGCTGTTGCACTAAATCGTTGTGGACATGATGAACCTAAAATAATTTTCAATCAATTAAATATGGATCGGACAGATCAACTATCAGATTCAGATATAAAAACAAACCTCTGGAAAAATATTAAAGGTGATACTCAAATGTGCAGTTTTAGAGAAGTCACGCATGTTTAATAAAGAAATCTAATAAATTCAATTCTGATTTCTAAAACCATCAAATAAATAATCTGTCTAAATACAGATATTTTTTACTAATAAACAAAAAGAAGAAAGCACACAAGAATAACAACATTAACTAAAACATAAATATCCATGCAGAAGAAACACCTATATTCTCTCTTCTATTTTTTTTTCAATAATCATGCGAATTAAGAAATGACTAAAACCCACGAATATACATATAAATCGATAAGACACACTGATTCTCTTACATAAAATAATTAATTTCGATACCGACGATGATAAATAACTGAAAATTATTGAGTATATTTTCTACTTAATTTATTTCTTGAAAACTTACCATTTGATGTTAAATTTTGTGGAACACCATTTGTTGTAACACAATTATTAAAAAAAGTTGTTGATGGTGGTAAACCATTTGAACTAAATTCAAGTGTAGATGGATTTTCATGACGACGAGCTTTTGCTTCTGCAGCACGTTGTGCAATAACAGCAGAAAAATTTGTATCTAATCTTGGATCCATCAAGGTTGAATTTCGTTGAGATGAAGATGAAGACGATGATGAAGATGATAATGTTACATTTGGTGGAGACGAACGATGAAGTGTCGTTGGTGATGGTGGAGGAGGAAAGCCATTTGAAGGAGTTATATCTTCGATGACAATGTTTTTTAATTCACCTGCATAATAAGATGAAGGTAAACGAGTTTTATTTGAATTTTCTAACAAAGAAAGAAAAAAAATGTAAATGACATTTAATCATTAATCTTTTTTTTTGATCTTTTCAAGGACATTTTCAACTTACCCTGATGAGATGATTTAATCATTGTTGTTTTCTTTGGTGATGATGATGATTCACTTTGAATTTTTTTCAAACGAGTTTTTGCTTGTTCAATTTGTGTTTGAAAATCGGATGTTAGTGTTTTTATCGGTTCAGATTTTATTGGAATCAGACGTATAGGTTCATTTGATGAATCAAAAGTAGTAGGAAATGGAGGCGGTGGTGGTGGCGCCGTCGAAGTTACTTCATTCTCTAGAATAATTGATGAAGTAGTATTATTATTGCTATTATTTGAATTAAGTGTTGCATAAATTTGTTTTCGATTATTTGATCGTTTTTTAATATCACTTGGTTTTGATGGTAAAATATTTGTATTAATTGTTTTAAAAGTTGACATATTTGTTGAATTTAAAGATAAAGGATTCATATAAATTGTACTATTATTTTCTTCCGTTGTTGGTAGAACATGATTACTGTTCATAGATGATAATGATGATTCTTCATCAGCTTCATTTGATGATGAATTTGAATTACATCGAACATTTGTTGTTGATAAAATAGGTACACTTGTTGTTGATGGTGATCCACGATTTAATGATCGTAATGTATTATATCCTTGTGGATTTTGAGATGATGGAAAACATTCATAGAGAGAAGAATCACGTTCGGGAACTAACGGTTTATTTCTTAAATAAATATTGATTAAACATGATTATT
The DNA here is from genome assembly GCA_905250115.1 of Adineta steineri. NCBI lineage: Eukaryota > Metazoa > Rotifera > Eurotatoria > Adinetida > Adinetidae > Adineta > Adineta steineri. Next base: position 535,087 of record CAJNOI010000056.1, on the reverse strand, counting down.
AGAAGAAGAAGAAAAAAGAGTCTTCTTACTTTATATAAATGGAATTATTACCACCATTTGAAAGATTTTCATTGACTTGTTTTGACATTGATATATAATCTTCACAATTATTTGATGATGGAACACTTATACTACCATAATCATATTCACATAATGCTCGATCAAGATCTTCTATTAATGAAAAAACAAATTATATAAAATAAAATATTTTCTATCTTTCGATCAAATATTCTAACCGATAAATGAATGAGATAATATCATTTAAATTCGAACTACTTTCTCAATTGTAAATCATTATATCTTACATAACGAAGAAATGTTCAAAGGATTAAAATACTGAAATGTACGGAAATGATCGTTTAATCGTAAATCCAATAGAAATTTCATTTCATTCTCTTTTTAACTATTACTTTCAATCAGAATATAACTACCTACTAAATTGTGAATAAATTTTTTTTTCTTTCTATTTCATATTGATAAAACAAACATGCATAGTGATATGTGAGTAAATGAGTGACATGCATACGCGCCTGTTTTTTTTTAAAGTGATCATTACGTGCAGCAGACGTTTGTCTGTTTTGTTTTTTCGAAAAAAAACATGAAATACCTAAGAAATTCTTATGCTCTTTTCTTTTCATAATCAACGATCCTGATTGATGAGAAGGATTAAATAAATAATGAAAAGGCGATGATTTCGACGATGATGAAGGAACTAAATTAATTTAGGTTGTAGATATATATATATAAGATTATAAGAAGCATGCATTTCAAGAAGTATTTTATTTAATCATAATATACATACCATTAAATTGTTGTTCAAGACCTGGCCGAAGTGGTGCTGAAAAATAAATTTTATTAAAATCAATAATTATTTATTTATAAAATTATACCTTTTCGACGATAAGGTAATGATTGCGAACAATTATTATTATTATTTTGAATTGTAGGTGAATCTAATTGTTGATAATGAGATGTATTCGCTGTTATAACTTTTAATGCTAATGTATCTCCTGCTCGTTTTATTAAATTAACACATTCTTCATGTGGCATTGATATAACATTGATATCATTAATCTATTTGTGATTTAACAAAAAAATTAGAAATAATTTTATAAAAAATAACAAAAACATACTTCAAGAACATAATCATTTTGTTTAAGACCAGCTTTATCAGCATTACTACCTTTTTCTATACTATCAAGAAATTGTAACGCGGGAAATGATGGACTTGGTTGAAATAACTTTCCTGCAACTAACATAAGAATTATTTCATTATTATTAATAATATTTTTTGTTGAATATATTTTACCTCGAGAACCTCGAAGAACAAATCCAAAACCTTTTTTTCCTCGTTGTAAAACAATTGTACGTGGACTATATGCATCATTATTTATCATTAAAGCTGATAGAGCATCACGACTTATAACGATTGTATCATCATTGATCATTTCACCATTTTCTATAGATTCAAAAAGACAAATATTGAAAGAAGTAAAAATAATATAATGATACATACTAAAAACACAAATATCTTGAACATGATTACTTGGAAACCATCCTTCAATATCTTTACATTTTCCTTCTAAATATCCTTGTTCACCAACACTTAAAACTAAATCAAAAAAAAATAATAAAATCTAAATTATAATTTTTTTTGAAAATTTACTTTCTACAATATCTCCTTTTTTTAATAATAATTCTCCAGGTAAATTTGTTCGATAAGATTTAATACACATACATTTTCTTCCTGGTGCTGCTGCATATAAACGTTTTCTTTTATATGTATAAGAACCATTCGGTGCATTTGGAGAACCTTTTGTTTTTTTATAAAAAATAAAATAAAAATAAAAATAAAATAAAAAAGTCTTACTCGAAGATAAATGTGATGCACATTCACTTCCAAATCCATGATCACTATTAACACTAAATGATTTGGGTGATGATGATCGACTTGATGGATGTTGTTGTTGAAAATAATGTTCAATAGTTGGTGTTGTTATTGGTGATTGACTTCGTCGTGTTGAATTATTTGAATTAAATTTGGGCATACTTTGTGATCGATTTGTTGATGATGATGATAATGGTGTTGTATTTGATGATGAACGTGCACGATGTTTATTTCGTTGTTGTTCAATATAAATTGAACGACGTTTAGGATTAATTAATGGTGTATCACGAAATGGTACAACGTGTTCAGATTTATGTGTTTCAATTAATGATGCAATGGAATGATTTTGTGAAACTAATGCAAGTTCATATGCTGTTTTATTTGTTTTATTTACAATATTTATATCAGCACCACGAAAAAGTAATACACGAGCACAAGCTTCCTAAGAAATAAAATATCATTAGTTTTCGTTGATGATAAATAATGTATCTTTCGAATATCAGATATATTCATATGATTCAAGAGTCACATTCATACTAATCCTCTCTCACTTAATCAATGAACTCCTCTCAACGGGCGTATTTCATTGCATAAAAATAAAAAAGCTTTTCTTCCTCCGCCTATCGAACGAACAAATACACACACAAACAAGTACTCAACCCTTTCTAATTTATCATCGACTGTTACTTGCATACGCGTTCGTCGGAGAAAGATCGATAATCCTTAAGCAATGTTTGACAAAAACAAAGAAAAAAGAAAATCTTCTAACGCCCAAATGATTTAAAAACAAAAAAAATGAACTTTAACTTTTTTCTTCTTCTTATTTATCTATTAAATCTTACGAAAAGATTATCTTATTATAAAATCACCTGATTGGTTGCTGCACAAATATGTAAAGGTGTATTTCCTCCAATATTAATTGCATTTATATCAGCACGATAAAAAAGTAAATGTTCAATATGTTGAACAAGACCAAGACGACATGCTTGATGTAATTCAGTTGATAAACTTTCATCATGACAATTAACTATTGAATGATCTTGTAATAATAATAAACAACAATAAGATGAATCAATATTTGTTTCAACTTGTTTATTTATTATTGAATGATATAAAGGTGTTAACATTTTTTCATCATAAATATTTGGAGATGCTCCAAGTTCAAGTAATGTCTAAAGTTTTTTATTTTAAAATATGAAAACTCAATTTATGATCACTTACTACAATAGCTTCTTTTCGATTATATATAGCTGATTGATGAAGAGGTGTTAAACCTCCATTACGTATTCGAAAATCTAAATGAGCACCACCATTAACTAATGTCATTATCATTGATCGAGGTTCAAGTAGATCAATACATGCACTTGATAATGGTGTTTCTAAAACAATTCAATCACTAGTTTTTTCATCATGTTAAATAAGTTCTTAAAAAATTGTATTATTGAGTGATTTTATCCTACACCTTAATTGACATAATAAATCACAAGTTTTTATGATGTGAATGAACACTTCATATTCGGTACATTAATCATAAATTTACAAGTAGAAAATGGCATTCTTTTAACCTTCATAACGTTAGAATTCGAAACTAAACTTACCATCATCAGAGATGTGAAAATTTGGATCGAAACCTTTTTCTAAATATCTTGATACTTTAGAAATTTGATTTGTTCGAACAGATTCAATAAATTTTTTAACATTTATTTTTAAATTTATATTTTTTTGTACAAGATGAATTGCTTTATAAACACGTCGTTTATATTTAAACTAATGAAGACAAAGAAACAATATAAATATTATTTTTAAATAAATATTTTATTTACCTCAAGATAACTAACAGGTCCACTTAATGGATATTCTCTTAAACAACGTGATTCATCAAGAAATTTTCCAGCTCGACCATTACATGGTGGTAAATATAAACCAAAATTTAAACTATCAGTTAATTCCTATGAAATTAAATATTAAATATAAAAGTTTTTTTATTTATTATTATAATAAAGATTTACTCGAATAAGAACTTGTAAAACTTTTTGTTTAGCACACCATACTGTATCATCCAAATTGAATTTTAAGACTTTCTATAAAACAAAATTTTTATCTTTATATATATAGAAGAGAAAGAAGTTTTTACCTGTAAATGAAGATCTTCAACTGAAATTCTTATATAAATAAAACTATTATCTTGTTCAATTCCACTATCATCTTTTTCATCTTGTTGATTTTGTATTTTATTTCTTTGTATTCTTTCACTTTCCATTTCATTTATTTATTTAATCATCTGAAAAAGAAAAGCCTCTTTTTAGTTTTTTTTATTGTAAGTTTCATTGTATAAACATTTATTGAATGGATGTTTTTATATAAACATTTCTGTAAGTTCATTATGAGGACGGGGGTGTATAGTCAAATGGTCACTCAATGTTTATAAAGTGACTTGTCTAGACGATTGCTTTTTTTTTCTTCTTATTCACCTTTTCTAATTAAGATATATTTCAACAGAAAGAAAAATGAGATGTATAAACATATTCATGGATAGAAGAATGGTTTCATTTTCTTCTTCAATGACAGATGGATATATATTCTATGGTAAACAAAAGAAAGTACTCATTTTACTTCGTACAAGGATATTTTTTTTTTGATCAATAAAAATGAAAAAAAACGATTTGAATGATGTTTGTAACCCTTTTCATCTCGATTTCATTCTGTTAAAAATGCCTTTAATGTGAACTAAACTAATAAAAACATTAATTTTCTTTTCTATAAATCTAAATATGTACTAACACCTTTAAAAAAAATTCATTAACATTTAAATAATTATGAATAAACTTACTTGGTGATCTATCGCGTAGTGGATTTTAATTTATGTATAAGTTTGAATAAATAGAGATAAAGATATTTTTAGTTTAGTCACGAAATCGAAGAATTGAACAATTTATTGTTGAAAAAAGATCCTAAACGAACATGCGTTATTGTAATCTGATTCCTTACTTCTTCTTTTTTTTCTTTCTGTCCCATTCTATTTCTCTTATTTCTCCTTCGATTTATTTACTTTCACTTCCCCTAACCTGCTCAATCGAGCTTCTGTATGAAGATGAGAAGAAGAAAAAGAAAAAGAATGAACTTAACGGTCAATATCCAGAAGAAAAAGAAAACAGAACAAAACACTTTTCTAATACCTATCTTCTAATAATATTCTTCAACAATATCTTCATCTTTGTTTGATATATAAAAGAAAACATATATCTTAACCTATATGTTGGACAAAACATATGTATATATTTTTCACTCCTCAAGGTATATATATGTATATGATGAACATCAACAAAAACAATACTGATGAATGTACGTGATGTTAATGTTCGATAGGAGAGATTGACCGATAGTCTGTCACGCGTGTATGGGACGAAAAGAAAGAAGTGCAAATAAAATTCAAACGAAATAAAGTGTGATGGTCAACTAAACAACACGTTTATCCGTTGATCAAAAAAAAAGATAATATATACAAAAAATCAATTTCAATTTTCATTTACTTTTTTTGAAAAAATAAAAATTACATCCACTTTACCTCTTCATGTAATCCTCAAATAAATGACAAAAAAATTCATATATATATTTATTATCAGAACTGTGTTTGTTTCCTTTATTGCGCACACTCCACCTTTATGTTGATTTTTAATCTTCAACATATGTGAACGAGTAAATCTGATAAGCTTGTTCAATATTCATATTTATTCAATCACAAACAAAAAAAAAGAATATTATCAAATGACTTTTCTTTAGTTGCTAACAAAATTATCTTTAGATTTAATGAAAAAATGTAATAAATTGGTGTCGATTAAAATCCGTGCGAGAATTCATTAGAGTATAAGTACAAGGTCTACAATGACGTAATCTTTCCTTTTCTTTTCATATATATAAAAGATGATAATAAGTTGGTGACCTGTTCTCATTTATATCGTTTCTATAAACCATCTGTGTACTCTGATGGAATTGAAAGAGATTGAAAATCTTGAACTTATTAAAAAAAATTACGTATACCCAAAAGAACAATTATTATAGTGAGTCTAGAAAGAAAACGAAGGTCGAGAGATCTTCTCAACGTATGTACATATATACATATACATATATATATATATATATATATATATGATGAGAACAGTCCCTCGAGAGAAAAAAATGATGACATGAATGAAATAGAAAATTACATCAACGAGAATACATAAGTGTATGCAATTTAAATGTTACTTTTTATTTTATATCGATAACTATATCGAATTTGAAGCGAGAAATAATAATTGAAATTGAAGTATTATTATACTTTTCATTAAAATAATATTTTTAAAATAAATCAATAGAAAAAATAATGTATTTCACTTACTACGAAGAACAATTTGTAGAAAAAGAAAGAATTGAGATGATTTTTTTCACAACAAACAAATCCTTTGCTCAATATTGATGATCAATTGACAAATAAAGGTTGCTCATTAACTGACCTATCTAAAGTTTGATACAACTATTCATGTCTTTTGTTTCATATAAAAGGAAATCAATGTATATTGATATACGAAAACTCAAGGAAATCGATGAACAATATAAAGACAAGAATAGGAAAGATAGATTTACGTATTGAAAAGAAAGATTAATGACAAAACAGAAAATAATTCTGTAAAAGATAATACTTTACCTATATAGTTAACGATTACATTCCAACTGATGTGTTGTGACATATTCAAATCATTTTCTTTTTTTTCTATTTAAAATTGCGTGTCCATTTGAAGAGAAGAAGAAGAAGAAGAAATAGAAGAGAGTAAGTCAAAAGTATATGTGAAGCGAGTAGACGTAGTTGAACTGTTCGACCGATCGGTGTAACGAACAAGTGTGAAAGAGAGAGAGAGAGAAAGAGATTTTTTGACCGACGGTGAATGAAGAAGAAGAAAGAATAAAAATTTTTCAAATCATAATTGTATCGTTTATACATTTGGCACCGTATAACGACGTCATTTTCAATCACTTCAAGTTGATGCATGTAGACACACTAAAACCAATCCGATTACTAATTAAACTAAAGAATTCGAACATGTTATTTTTCATAATGATGATCTTATGTTAAAATACACATTTCTTCGTCTAGAATAAACCGATCATATTGTCATTGATTTGAAGGAAAATCATTTTTTGTTTCTCAAGTACAGAAAATCAGATTTCCCTTTAGATTGTTTAATATAAATAGTCGATTCTCATACTACATATTCTTTTTTTTGTTATAAGAATATTACGTAATAAAATTGATTTTATCTATTCTCATTCGTTTTCTTTTTGTCAACTATGGCTTTGTCGAGACAGTTGACGAAGCCATAAACAATATTTATTCGAATAAACTCTGCAATATGATGAACAGGTACACATATGTAAACACTTTTAGTTCCTATAACATAGATGATGCAATATTTTCTTTTAATATGTAAAGAAGAATTTTTGTTGACAGCTGTTTAAAGTAAAAAATGTCAATAGAAAATCTAACAAAAGCGAGGTATTCAATCAGTTATAATAATAATAATAATAGTAGATGATTATAGATGAAATAATTGTTTTCACTCTATCAATTTAAATATTGATCGTTCATCTTGACAAGAAAATTGAAGTGGATGAACTTAATTTCAAAAAATGAAGAATTGTGATCATTATAGAGATAAATTTTACCTGAACAGATAGATTGCTTTGTTTCATTTAACATTGATATATAAATAGATGATATGATCCTGTCAGTTATTTGACAAATAAATCGATGTCGTCATAGAAGAATCTCAAGAAAACCTTCATATATATATAATGATAAGAATGTGTGATCTTTTTTTTTTTAAACTCATTTTTCATTCGTTAAGTAAAGACAAGATATTTTTTTTTCAATTTTTCAATCATTATGATGAATTAAATTTTGATTACATGAGTCGTAATTCATCATTAATACTTAACACGTAAGATTGTTATGGACATAAACATATAAATCAATTATATAATGTTATTATTTTCATCCAACAATTTTCAATAGGTTTAAATTTTACTTGTTCATTTTCTCTAAAAGAATATTTATCATCATATGACTACGAAATCAAATAGGATCGATATATTCCTTAAGATTATATTTTATAACAAAAATAATATTGATACTGGTAGTTTTTCGAGAATATTCATTTCTATAATAATCCTTGAAAATGAAGAAAATATTTTATATGGATAATTTATGTATGAATCATATTCGAATATTAATTGTTTCTGCTTGCAGCAAGAGTAATCAACATGTATTAATCAAACATACTGAAGTGCTGATCTTTAAAAAGAATCAATGATAGTCTGCCTAAAACTAGTTTAATAGTCTCCAATAGAAATTCTTTTATTTGTACACTTCTATGATTTATATTTGGTAAAGAGACAGACGAATAATAATTATTTACATTAAATAAGAATCGATCAAATATATTTATGAATGACTTTACTTCAGTTTTGTTTTTAAACAACTGGATTTTGTCTTATATTAATAATTAAACATGATAATACTCGATAAAGTATTCAAATTGGTTCAATATATCAAAATAATGTGTAACATTAAGAAATGACAACTATTTCAATGATAAAGATGTGCATAATAAGGGTACATTTATAGATCTTTATAAAACGTCAAAATATTATTGTGTAGTTCGAAACATGTTGGTAATAATAGTCGATAAACATACTTGAAAAGGAAGTATTTATTTCAGCTTCATAGAATCTCAATCTGCGATCAATTTTTTATGCATCGATGCATTAGACAAAAAATAAATTCGATCTCATTAGATTATTTTTCGAGAAATATATCGATTGTTTCATATTAATTATTTGATCTAAGTTCTTTATTCCTTTTTAAACATTTTTTTCTTGTGAGATGATACATTTCTTATTAATAACGATATCATACAATCATTTATTATTATGGCAAAATTTATCATTTGTTTGACATCGAATATACAAATCATTTCTTATCTAACAATAGACAATTGAATATTTTGTAAACTAAAAAATTATTTTTATCTATGAATTGTTAAATAAAACACATTGAATATAATTATAATGACTTGTTTATCCAGACAAAATTATTTTGATTTCATCATTACAAATTGACTAGAACAAAATATTCTTGTTCTCATTATAGATTACTCGCACCCATTTTCTTCTCTTTTGTTTTCCGCTAGCAAAAAAAAAGAAAGAGAGAATAATTTTCTCAAGAGAATTAATAAGCGAATTTTCGAAATCAGTTGTCTATATTTATTATTCTGATAATATTAGATTGACGATAACAACAACAACAAGAACAATTTTGAACAAACTCTTAATAGGTATTCCAGATGGTCTGTAATGATTCGTAAAAGTATTGATTCATTAGAAACAAATAATGATCAACAACCATTGAAAAATTGTTCAAAATTAAAAAATAATTTTCATGAATTATTAAATGAAATTGAAAAAGAATATAATGGTATTTTACTTGAAAATGTGGCTTTACGAAAGGAATTAGAACATAATAATAAATCTGGTACAATAATAACAAATAAATTTCGAACAGGAGATATTTTTCCAATGATTAAAAATCGAGTTGGATTTAGAAAAAAAAAATATTCGCCCAATAATTTAATTTTTTCATCAAATAATCAACATCAAGATATTATTTGGGATGTTCAAGTTAGAATTTTAAATTCATTTTTTAAATAAAAAATTATCTCTTTTTTTATCTAGATTGGTGGATTAGATAATTGTTATATTGGATCAGCTTCAGCTGATAAAACCGCAATTATTTGGTGTAGAAAAACAGGTTATCCTCTTTTACAATATCAAGGTCATTGTGGAAGTGTTAATTCATGTCGATTTGGATATTTTGATCCTAATTTAGTATTAACAACAAGTGGTGATCATGAAATACATATTTGGAAAATATCTCTCGATGAAAATATTAAAATTCTATCTAGTCCATTATTAAAATTAAAAAGTACTGATATTGTATCTTATGCTGAATGGTTTCAACATGATCAAATTGTATCAACTTCATGGGATAAAAGTGCAACGATTTGGAATGTTAGAAAATAAAATATTTTCTTTGAAAAACATCTTATATAAATCTCTTTATAGATAGAAATGGGTAATTCACTTCGTACACTTTATGGTCATGATGGAGAATTGACATATGTTTCCTGTCATCAAACAAAACCACTTATTCTTACTTCATCACGTAAGTTAATCAAATAGGAAAAATTGTTAAATGATTATTTATTTAAGGAGATGAAACATTTCGATTATGGGATTGTCGAATTTCAAATTCTTTAATTGAAATATTTCATGGTCATACAAAAACAGTTAATTCAACTTTATTTATTTCGGATAATCAATTTGTTTCATCATCTGATGATGGATTTGTTCATATTTGGGATTTACGTTCAACAAATTCTTCACCATTTCTCTCATTGGAATGTATTTCACCATGTAATCGTCTTTCATTATTTAATAATATTCTATCTGTACCACTTGATAATCGTGATATACGTCTCTATTCAATAATAACTGGAGAAAAACTTTATATTCAAAAACGAGCACATAAACGAGCTGTTCAATGTTCATCTCTTGTTCAATCGAGAAATTCAATGGAATTATTTTTAGCTAGTGGAAGTCTTGATTGTCAGATGCATACATGGAATATACAAAAATTAAAAGAAAATCATCGATAGGGATTTATTTCAATATTATATCGAATAAATGTATTTTCATAATAATTAAATAAAACAAAATTATTCTTCTTTTAGATTAGTTTATTCAATCTTACTTGATAGAAGTTTTTTTTACAGTCTAGAATAATATTTAAGAATCAAACGGGTTTTGTTATTCATTATTCTGATTTATGATAAATGAAAAATATGATAGGATCAGTAGTTTTATTTAATCAAGTCATATTGATATCATATCATAAAATGCATCTGAATACGTTCTGTTCATCTGTATTTACGATATAATTAAAAACTATTAAATCTAATGTCACGTTAACAAAAATTGAAGTTCATTGAATAGAAAAGAAAATAAAACAAAGTTCATATTATTTATAGTGTATGATTATTGATAAACATCTGCTAGTTGAATATTTATCGCTTTTTTTTCTCTATAATTGAAAGTCAAATTTTTATAATTATACTTGTTTAAAATTATGTTTTTTACATAGAAAAATCAATGTAAATAAAAATGTTGATTAGAAGTGATCGCTGCTATCGATGGAAATGAAGTTGTTGTTATTCGTTGAAATAATATTTTAACTGCTAGACGAAATTTCGTTCCAGATAAATAATAAATACCAAATGCAAAGACATTTTTAATAAATGTACTTGCATAACCAATAGAAAAAATAATATTCAATATGCCAATAGTTCGACAAGTTTCAGGTGGAACATAATGAACATATATATGTAAAAATAATGTAGGAAAAATAGTTAAAGGAAAGAGTATATCAAGAAAAATAAGTGTACGCACTAACAGAAATTGATGATGATGATGCGATACATTTAAAGATGTACTATTTTGTTCGACATCATTTATATTTTGGTGGATACGATGAGTATATCGTATAATACGAATTAAACATACAAATATAATAATTAAAGGAATGAAAGCAAAGACAGATAAATGAATTATTGGCCAAATATATCGCCAAAAATGCCAATATATAGATTTTTTTGATTCACATTGACACCATTGATTATCCAGATAACATGAATTGGGTGAATAAGATGAGACTTGAGTGAAAAAGAGTAAAAAATGTACGTTGAATAAAACAGATAATATACACAATCCCATAGATATAAATAATGCTGAACGTGGATGACATAGAATAGTCTTTGCATATGATTCTTGCGAAAGAAATAAACAACGATCGATATTAATACAAGTCAATAACCAAATAAATAAATATCGAAGGAAATAAATTAGAAAAATATTATAACGACATAATGTAGGTAAAAGAAACACTACGAATTGAGTACTGTCAAGTATGTATGGAAGAAAATAATTGAAAAGTACATCATTAATAAGAATGCACATGTTGATCACGCATAGAATCGTAAAATATACATAGATCGATATATGTCGTGCCCATTTTTTAAATATAATCAAAGATATTAAATTACCAATTAAACCAATAATAATAAATGAAATTGACCATATTCGATAAATCCAATGAGCTATTGTAGTTAATCGATCGAACGTAGTTAAATCTAATGAAAGCGACATATTATTAACAGACATATTTTTCTCTGTGAACAATTATTCTGATTTCAATGTAAATTATAAATGTAGTATTTATGATTACTGTATACGAATGATTTACGATAGAGTATAAGTTCTCATAGTGACTATTTAATCACCAGATGGTTATAGTCAACACTGAAAATATATACTGAAATAAATCTTTTTATATAGTATTCAATAAATGTAATATTATTAATGCATCTCTACAATTGATATAGTAGATCTGAATATTTTGAATTCTTAACAAAAATAAATTGATATATACGGCCTGAGAGTACACAAAATGTTTTTATTGACCATTGAACTTGCCTATTTTAATTAGCTCTATACTTTGTCCATTCTCATATGTGGTATCAGAAATCATTCAAACTCGTAAAGCTTCACAGGACTGAAAGTTCGTTCCATGATTTATTAATTCAATACAAGCGGAAAATACAAACTTTTGTCCTCATAGAATAAATAATTAAAGAATGTACTGTAAAATAATAAGCCATTCAAATCACACATTGAATTATATTAAATAAATAAAAAAAGAATGTTTTTCTTTGTTGCACCTTTTTTTCAATTACATAAAAGTGCTTACTGTACATATTTGATCTCCGAATCTGTAGTTGTTCCCTATCATTCTTTATTTTTACTCGTTTGAAAAAGTTGTTATTTTTTACTTATGAAAGAAATGTTGTTTCTTTGCATCTGCCTTGTCCTAGTTTGGAACGTGAATGGTGTGCATTTTCTCGGTGGTACTATTACATGGCGCCCATTAAATGCATCAGCTACTGGATCACCTGTAGCTATCGTTATTACTCAAACTTATTCATGGACTTATACTGATATGAAGTGTAGTAATAGTTTAATTGCTTCGAACGGTTACATTCCACCATATAACAATGTTAATTTAGATACACTTGATTGTATAACTAATTGTGGTACTGGTTCTGCTGGGTATTCTAGTATTGGTGTTCTTCCTCGCTGCACTGATTATTCGAATGTTGGTGATACTTCTATTGGACAACGTGTAGACACAGTTTATTTAAATGCAAATGATGATTTTTCTGTAGCTTTTCAAGATACCGCATGGCGTTCATTAGCTACAGCTTCAAGTGCAGCTTGGTCGATCTCGACACGTATTAATACAAAGGTGAGATCTGATAATGGTCTCTATAACAATGCACCTGTAGCCACTATGATGTCTCCAATTAATATTCCTCTCAATCAACCAACTGTAATCAATGTTCCTGTGGCTGATGCTGATGGAGACACTCTTCGATGCCGTTGGTCAACCAAATCGAATGGAGTTGATGAATGTTCTGATGTATGTCCACCAGGTTCACTTCCGGCAGGAACAGTTATTTATCCTAATTGTACGATCATCATTACAGGTACTCATTTAGATGATTGGTTTGCTGTTGCACTCATGGTTAGTTTCATTAGCTTTTTTTTACGGAGAAACTAGTTTGTTATATATACATAGGTAGAAGATTTTATTACTCCAACAAGTACAACTCCACTTAGTTCCGTACCTGTTCAGTTTCTAGTTCATGTAGTTGCTCCAGCGGCGTGTACAACTGCACCTGAAATTGTTGGTGTACCTACCGAAGAATCTTGTACAACTGTGATTGTTAATCAACCATACACTTCACAAATACTTGCTATAGATAATTGTGCTCCATCTGTCACTATTTCTGATATTGCTACACTTTCCTTTGCTGGTATGATCAAAAGTAATCTTGGTCAACTAAGTTCGACAGTTTATTACAAGAACTTAACATGGACACCAACTAGTGCTCAACTTGGATATCAAGTTATGTGTGCAATGGCACTCGACAGGTTTTCAATCATAATAAATATAACAAAAACAAATTTGTTCTCTTTTTCTCTCTAGTGCAAGCGTACAATCAGCACAATATTGTTTTAAATTTTATGTAGCAACTACATATGTATGTTCATGTCCTGGTGATCCATGTATTACAACAACGACAACGTGAGTAAACAAAAAAAATCATCTTTTCATCATATTTATATTAAATTGAATTAAATTTCTATTAGAACAACAACATCAACAAGTACTACTACTGCAACGACATCGACGTATGTTACTATTTCATTCATTTTGTATTTTGATTTATCTTATACATATCGATTTTTTTCTAGGACATCAACTTCTACTACTAGGTAAGATAAGAGTATTCATAGAATTTCTTATATTATATTAAAAAAAACTTGTAATTCTAGTACTTCTACAACAGCTACTACTAGGTAAGAGAAGAGTATATATAAATTGCTTTATATTATCTAAAAAAACTTGTAATTCCAGTACTTCCACAACATCCAGCACTAGGTAAGAGAAGAGTATACATAAATTGCTTTACATTATCTAAAAAAACTTGTAATTCCAGTACTTCTACATCATCTACGAGTACATCATCTACTAGTACATCAACTACGTACGTTCTTTTTTCATATGTTTAATAAAAAAGAATTATTTTAACATTGTAGGTCAACAACGAGTACTACGTCAACTACGTAAGTTTTAAATTATATTGTTCTTATCATAAAATCAATTCTTATTTCTTTTAGTTCGACAACATCAACAACGTCAACAACATCAACGACAAGTACTAGGTAAAAATTCTTGTTATTATTTATATAATTAACATTAATTTACATATATTTTGTTAGTACTACATCTACATCAACGACTAGTACTACAACAACAACTACTACAGCAACACGTTCGTATATGAAATCATTGATTAATAAAACAACAAAATATATTTTTATTTCAGCTGCACCTATTGATTGGCCAGTGATTGGAAGTATTATTGGTTTACTTGTTCTTGCTGCTTTAGCCTTAGCCACTTACTTTTGTTGTCGTTGTTGTTGGTTCGTTTGTTTTGAAATCGAAAATTATTGTTCTCTATATTATTATTTCTTGTTTTAGTATACTTGGTGATAGATTATATGGTTTGAAAAAAGAAGGTGATATTGAACTGTATCATATTGAACGATGTATGGATCCAGATTGTTCTTGGGCAAATCTATCGATTTCATCTAATACTATTACGCCTCCTCCAAAAAACTATTCTGTTTATCGAATATCAGATGATAGCAACTGTAGTAGTCCTATGTCTCCAACAATGTTATCATGTTCGTTTAACAACACAAGCGACTGTTTGATTGAAGATGCTGATGGAACGGATATGTTTGAACTTTCAACTGATAGTTTTTCTCCAATGCTTGAAGAGCATAATCGACCTAAATCAGTATCTGCTGTATCTATTAAAAAAGTCAAACTTAGTGATCGAAAATCTGCTTTAGAAAATCCAGGAATCAAATCACCAATTCATATGTCAAACGCTGGAATGGATGATTTACCTATTATCAAAACAGTGAACAGTGGAAATATGAAAAAATCACAAATTATATCTGTAATAAAACCAAGATTATTTAACTCAAACATACACCCGCAAATAAACAAGATAGTTGATTCTGATGAAGAGATGCGTCCTAAATCTAAAAGTACAGATAGTGTAAGGATTATTCGAGTAACTAATGTTACACCGAAACCATTAACTGATCAATCAACTGATGTTAAATCTACTTATTTAGATGGTAATGATAAAAATGATGAGCCATTTCGTTTATCTACTGATATAAAAAACGATAAAGTAAGTGTTCAACGTGTATCATCTGCTAAATTACCAAGAAAATCAAATGAACTTCGTGTATCACGAGTTGGTACAACTGATTCTCCATTAAAAACAACTGTATCGTCTATTCCGATTTCTCCTTTACCAGTTAAACCTAATGATGGGACACGAAATTCAGTTCACGTCAATCGTATATCGACAGCAAAGAAACCGACTATAACCTTAGAGAATGAAACAAATTCTTCTACATCAATTTCTCAATTAGCACAAAAAAGGATGAAACACAAAAATCCTAAAAAGAATGCTGTTGAATCGCATGTTACTATTGGACCACCCTCATGACAAAATACTGCATAATGAAAAACAAATGTTTAAATAAACTACTTCATTTTGATATTTTTATATAAATGTTATTAATTTTGTTTGAAATTGTTGTATATTGATTCTGTATCTATAATTATTTTTGGTTAAAAAACAAATTGAATAGTTAAATTATTCAATCTCTTATATAATATTCCAAATATTTTGTTTAATCTTAATCCAATATGATAGAAATAGTCTAATAAATAAATGACGCAATTCATCTCAGAATTTTTTCATAATAAACTTTCTATTTCGATCATATTGTAGATGTTCTTTGAAGGAAACAACAATATTTGTCACATGAGCAAAGTAACAAAAGATTAAAGTATACGATATAGTGCATCCCTTGTAATTCATTTCTTTTATGCATATCTATATCCCTGCTTATTAATAGAAACTATGATTGATTTTTTTTCTATTAAAATATTGAAGACATAGAATAACGCATAATTCTATTAAACTAGAAAGAATCTCTATTTTCATTATTAGTAAATTTCATTATGTTAATGAATTAGAAATTCCAATATGCGCATCGATATCTAATAATAAAATATTCATGTGACCTCTATTCTTTTCAAAACTGATTACTTCATTTATCAACAAATATAAATATCTTCTTTTTTTTTTTTATTTTATTTTAATAAAATGTCTACAGAAGAACGAATGTTTGATTTATCATTGATGAGTTGGAATATTTTAGCTCCTTGTTGGGTTAACAAAGATTGGTATCCATCTTTATATGAATTAGCTATTGATTATAAAACAAGATATAATATTATTTTATCAAAAATATCTTCAATGAATTGTGATATTATCATTATTCAAGAAGCACAACAAGATTTTATTTGTTTATGTAATGAAATATTTCATGATAATTATATATATGAATTTGCTCCAAATAATCCAACAATGAGTTCAATTTCTAATGGACTTTTAACATTAATTAATAAAAATTGCAAATATGCAGAAGAAATAAATATTATTAATGAAATTCTTGATTGTGAACGAGGAGAAGCAATTCAAATTATTTCTATTCATTCAAAAAATATTCATTTAATTAATTTACATTTAGATTATATTCATTCAATATCACAAGCAAAACAAATAAAAGAGAAATGTAAACAATTGTTAGATAGTTCAAGTTTAATTTCGATTATTGGTGGAGATTTAAATGCAACAAAAGATATTTATGATCAATTTCAATGGATTGAATATAATAATATATTTAATGAATCAATAAAAGATAAGATTATACCAACATATTATCCGGATTCATCTCAAAAAAATTCTAATTCATCTATTGATCATATTTTTTATGATCCAAAACAAGTTACATTGATTGATTGTGGAAAAGCTTGGAATGTTCAAAATCGATCAGCTGAAGAGACTTTAAGAATGTTTGGAAGTGATCATATTTATATTTGGGCGAAATTTTCTTTTATTTAACATATATATAGTAATTAATAGTTCAAATGTTGTTGCACAATTAGGAAAAGAATGAAAAATAAATCAAAGAAAAATGAAACAGAAATAATAAATAATTATCTGATATTTTTTATTAGTTTATAGTGACGTTAAAGGCGACATGTAAGCTTCATATTTTAGCTCCAAAAGAATTGTGGTGACACGCTTTTATCTTAGCTAAAACATGCTTTCTTGTAATTAAAACTGATTCGACATAATTTAAAATAATATGTACTTGGTTCTGTGCACCAATGATGACTGGGCAGGAAGTGACACAGTATCTAGTATTATTCTTATTAAGAGATTTAGGATCTTTCAATGATTGATACTAAATCGTTTCATGAAAATTAAAAAAATTCGAGAACATTTCAATCAAATATTTAAATATACTATATAATAATTAATCAACATTTTCAAAAGTAAAACTACAGAATTCAATCTTATATGTTGATAAATATATCCATAATAAAAATGAAGACATAAATAAAACTCAGAATGTGATCATTTTAATTATTTTGAATTCAGGGTTCCATTCATCCTCAAGATATCTTTTGTCATGTCACACAATATATAACCACTGTGTTAAAAACGACTTTCTTCTCATTACTATTTATTTTTTCTTACATTCATATAACGAATTCATCCGTTAAAAGATAATTAAATTTTGCTCGATTTGCCTCATTCCATTCATTAAAAGATTGAATTAGCACGACATTTGTTCTTTCTTCCCATATTATGTTTGATCACGAGTCAGTGACCAGAAATACAAAGTCCTTTATAATTTGTAATTATCATTTTTTTTCCTCAAAACTAAGAACTAACAGTATAATAGAGTCCATCCTTCCAAATTCAAACAACAGTTTATAAATGTTAAAAATATCGTATGTAATTATTTAAAATTTTTCTAAATGTTTATGTAAAATATCCAATAATAACTTGGATATTATATTTCTTTATAAACTTTTTGATACTATTGCATTATGCGTACTTGAAAAAAAAACGATTTAATAATGATAAACTATCCTGTTTGTTTATTACCTTTACAATATGTAGATACAATCTTAGTTATTCCACTATTAATATTATCGTTGTAATGATATCTTATTTAGTTTCGTCTTGCGATGTAAATGTTCTGTGAATGTAAGATTAATAATAATTCATAAAAGTATCTTTCAGGTAGCCTATGTCTATATGATATAGACATATTTTCCAGCGGTTTTACATTGCTCAGGAGACAATGTGTCAATCATTTGAATGAGAAATCTTCTAAAACGTATGTCTGACTTAGTCTCAAAGTAAAATTAAGACAACTGTCATGGATTGAATAGGAAATATAGTTATAAATAATATTGAAATCAATCTTTTTATCTATAGATTTATAAAATAACACAACGATGAACAGCACTAATATTGTTGTTAATAATGGTGATGCTGATCAGATTAGTCGCATCAATTTTATAAACATGATTATTTCACGATATGGCATAGGTATTATTTGGTTGATGGGTAATATTGGATCAGTTTTAACCTGTATAGTTTTTTATCAACCTACGTTCCGTAAAAGTGCATGTTCTATGTATTTCACCGCTTCAAGTATTTCACAATTACTGGCTTTCAATTTTGCTTTACTCTATCGAATGCTTCAATACGGTTACAATGTTCAAACTGTTACCACAGATCTTTGGTTTTGTAAGATACGTTACTATCTCTTCTACGTTCTTATTGCTAATTCACGTTATAATATCATTATGGCTTCGATTGATCGATATTTTGCTAGTTCTCGAAGTGCTCTTCGTCGTCACTGGAGTTCACCAAAGATTGCTCTACGTGTTATCGTTGGTAATGCAATTTTCTGGAGTCTGATGTATATCCAAATAATTATTTTCTATACGATCATAAATAACAGTTGTCAAGCTCAATTAGGAGCGTATGGAATATTTTTTAGCATCTACATTTCGATTGATAGTGGAATTCTTCCTGTATCTTTAATGATTATTTTTGGTTTATTAACTGCCAATAATGTTCATCGGACTGGTAAAACTATTGCACCGACCACACAGAATCTCAATAATAAATCTGTTCGACCTGGTAAAATTTCTATGAAAGATGTTCAACTTCATAAGATGTTGGTCAATCAACTTCTTCTTTTTATATTTCTCAATATACCAAATCCATGTTATCTGGTTTATCGAGTGTTTACTATGAATAATTACAAATCGTCACTTCAACTTTCAATTGAGACATTCGTCAGTAATATGACATATGTTGTTCTTTATCTTGGTTTTGCATTGACATTTGCTAATTTTTTCGTATCATCAAAGTTGTTTCGACGGGAATTTTTAAATGTCATTCAAAAAATAAAAATATTTCGTCGACCTATGCGACTCGTGCTCATTGAAGGAACAGCAACAACCAGAAATGGTCTGAGAAGTAATTCACCATAGATAAAATCAACAGTATGAAGGAAAACTGTATTTTGCTTAATGTTTATTATTAGTTGCTTTTTTTTGTATCTATCTATTTAAAACATATAACAATAAAATTGAATTCGAGGATGTGGGTATGTGTAGTTTTGTTAATATCTACACCCCCACTCTCAAGATTATTTTTGTTTATTGATTTTATTTTATTCTTGTTTATAATAGATTAAAAAAATTTATAAAAATCATCGTCGGAAGTCAATAAATCACTGGAGAAACTATTTTCTTAGGTAGTATCGCTGTTAATGACGCCAAAAAGATTGTAAAACGAGCATAATAATTTTTCGATGATCACTTCTTTTTATTGTAATCGAATATAGATCACTATCAAACTGAACAAAATAGTCCAGTCGATTCCTCGATGCATTGTTTTGGAAGAATTGGTCATTGTTGAAACTGTTGTAGTTGGTGCAGTGAAGCTAGTAGATCTAAACAAAATTATTTTAGAAAATATTTCAACTCTTAAAAATTATTATATTTTGTAATCATTATATGATGAAATATTAACTCACCCAGTGTTTCCATTCGTTGTCGAGACAGTGGTTGAGTGAGTAGTACTAGCCGCACTTGTAGTACTTTGAAATGTTTGTGGATATACATAAGGTGCATAATTGTATGAAATTGAAGTAGCAAAACCGACGCGATTCTGACCGATATCATAAAGTGAATAAAATCGTGAAAGAAAATAATCACCAAGAATCCAAACATTAGTAAGAGGTGAAACACCAAAAACACTGTAACAAGTAAAGCTTGATCCACTATTCACTATTATAAAATATTGAAGTACAGAAAGTGTAAATTGTTGACCACCAATTGTAAATGTAATATTTGGAAAACCTTGTTGAGTACGACTTGAACAACTTACAGAATACTAAATATATAAAAGTGGATAAAAATTTATGTTTTATATTGAACAATATGCTTATATATCTTACCAATCCTGTACTAGCATGATAAGTAGCGCCTAATGCTGCATTTAGTGCATTAATTTGACTAGTCGGTCCAAGAATTAAAGTTGTTCCAGTATCAGCAATAGCATTACAATTCGATGAACAAATCGTAGTAGTACTACCAGCAGTTATACTGTAATAAAGAAATTATGATAAATCAATCATTATTCTCTTTTATACTTGTTAGCATACCTATTCACTTTGAATTGCCAATAACCTTGCGTACTGACATTTACATAGGCAAGTGATCCTGTATACTTGCTTGTATCTGCACCGCCTAAAATTAATTCACCACCGGGCACCACTGATGAATCTCTAAAAGAGATTTTATTATAAAATATTCGAAAATTTGACAACAATAGTTATTTACAAAGAAATAGAATTAACTTACGGATTGAAATAGAAACTAAATACTGGTTGTGGAATTAAATTTTGCGCATACATATTATAGAATAAAGGTGTTTCACCACCATTTGCAAGATCTGGATATGCTAATCCTAAAAGACCATCAGAAACGTCATTGAAACCTGACATGTTCAGTGCTTCAGCAAAAACTTGATTAACCACAGAAAGACCATCTACCTAAATGAATATTAAATTTAAAAAATATTTAAATCTTCCAGATTTCTATATATATATATTTACTGTGACAGTATCGCTATCAAGGTAACCTTTAACAAAAGAACCATCGCCATAACTGATGGAGAAACTAGCACCATTCGCTTGATATGTACTAGACTTGTTTGCATTATATCTACTGTGGTTACCTGATGATAAATTTTGAAAAAGAAAAGAATATATATTTGATGATATTTTTTATCGTATAGAAACTATAAATGAAGCTTACCACATGAGGAAAGACATCGAATTGATGGAATCCACAGATCTGATGAACCTGTATCAAAATCGATATTAAAACTCTGTGGTGGTGTACCAATACTTATAGTTCCCATCCAATAGGACTAAAAAAATAATTGATTTAGTTGTTTTATAATATTTTCCATTTAATTTACATTCATTTCATTTATAAGATTTTCATCAACTGATGTTGCTTTATTTTGTATACTTGCTATTTTTGAACTAGTTGTGTCTGATGATGATGATGATGATGATGATATACGTTTGCAACTGATTCTAGAAAGTTTTATTTATATGATATGTTATTAAAAGAATAATAATAAAATTACTCAACAGTCATGCTGCATATCATAGTCTATAATCGAATTTTAGAACGAACTTTAAAATGAAGACGTACGATGACAAGAATAATTTTTTTCGATCATACATTTTCGTCTTATTCTCATACTGAATTAAATAGGTATCTTGAAAAATATTCTATTGCTCATCTTATCTATAACTACTGACTAATATTAATTTAATATTGAATTATATTTCAAATCTTTTCTTTGGCTCTTTTTAATAATATAACCAATGTCTCTCAAATTAATTGATATGTTCCAGATGTTATTTTATAGAGAAAAACAATACAATCTTACATATCCTGTTAATCATCATTCTGTTTCATATCAAAGCTTGATAGATTCACTTTTGGAACTGGAAATGCTTTATTCGAGATTAACGTTAATTATAATTTCAAAATTCTAATTTATTAGTCATTAGAGAAGTTCACAATAGAACAGAATATATAAAAATAGAACTTACCTTGTTAAGTCAGCATTGACAAATATGTTCATAACCATAAATACTAAATAAAGTTGCACGAGTAGTCGAAACATGATTGATATTTCTTTATCAAACTGAAAGAAAAACATATTTTACATCGATATATATTTACTAAGGTTGTCAGGTCATGAAAAAAATATTCGCATTTTCGACAACAACAGAATTTTTAATTAGTCTTTATAGGATTGTTGTTTGATCACAATAATAAGATGGGATTCATATTGAGTAAATAAAAAACGTACTTTTTTCAAAATAAATAATTATTCTATTTGATTAAAAAAAGATCATGCGAAATAAAACAAATATTTACGACTATGTAAGACTTTTGTTCATTTCTAATAACTTCTTTTAAATGTATGTTATAATTTATGTTAGAAAAAGACATTACAGTATCAAAGAACTTCCTATTTCACTATTAATACTTAAAACAATAGTCTGACATTACTTAACTTGACTTTATTAACGACAAAGAAAAAGGTTCAACTAATTTCATATAATAAATATTTTTTTGAAACAATGAGGAATATGCTTATTAAGGATTCTAAATCTAATACTTTTTGTAATTTATTATTTAACATTTCTATCAATGGCGTTTATCAATAGATGTTATATATATATGTGTCAATGCAATTATTTTTGAAGGGAAATTAAAATTTTATATTACAATATAAAATGTCTCATTTGATAAATTTTTTACTGATGTATCTGTTTATTGGATGCGTATAATATACTAACAAAAATCCTATAGATTTCTACTAATTATAGTTATAAAACCTACTAGATGGTGTACTTTTTATTTTCTTTCTGTATACACTTATTTTTGTATTCATGAGTAACGAGTTTTTTTTTTGAAAAGAATTTATTTAAGAAGAATTTCTACGGATATATTTTGTATGTATTTATTCTGAATAAACAAAAAATGTACTTTTTTTGCAAGAAAAAGTCATGGAAAGAGAACGAATAGAGAACGATGAATCATTGTATTATGTTGATATATTTTCTATGTGATAAAGTAGATTTTTCAAAGAATTTAAAAAAAACTGCTAGTATAGTCTCTTCAGGATTAAACTACAAAACAATACGAAGTCCATATTTAACGCTTATATATTTCAATGTCTCTTGTCAATTTTGACTGAGTATATTTTTGAAAAGTATAACTATGAAATAATTTCTATAGTGCATAACGATATTATGAACAGTTTTCTATCTTGTATGTACATGTAGAGATAAACGTAAATAAATTTTATATAAAAACAGACAGCAATGTTAACCTACTGGTAAACTTTCTAGTAATAAAAGTACATAATAACTGGATTTAATATGAATAGGATATTACAATGAAAATCATTTAATTTACATATGAATAGAATAAGTTATACGATTGAAGTGAGGGTGGGTAAGAGTGTGAATGTGGTTGTAGAATGAATATGATACTCATACCCATACCAAAAATATGATTAATGAATATTTCAATCTTTGTCAATTTTATTTTATTGAATCACTTTTATCAGTTACGATTGTGATTCTCTTCAAATTGTATACTCTTTTTTGTTTCTTACTGGAAAAAAATAGTATCATTCTCGACGATAGTGAATAATTTTAATAGCGAATTATTCAAAATATTTTTATAGGATCAATATCAATAATCTTGGACGTAAGTCAAACATATTTTCTATTCGATATGCATTCAATATTTTGAAGATGACGATGTAGATCTTAGATTTAACTTCCATTCATACTATCACTCACATGCATATCTTCAATATTTGTTTACAGATTCAATATCTTGTTTGTTATTCTATATGCCATATGAAAGGTTTATATTTCGATATTTTCGTTGTGGATGGATTTATTATCAATATATTTTTTCTTTCTTTATTGCTGTTAGACCCATCTATTACATCAATGCCGTTATATTTTCTTGTTTTATTTTCTACTTGATTGCGCACGTTTTCAGCAAGTCATTCAGTATGTAAGTACACGATAGAGATGTGCAGAGGCCCCCTACCCTGTCTATTCCTAATACTTACCGGCATACCAATATTTTGATGCGTAAATGTTAGCATCGAGTTTAGTGTAACCAGCTTGCCATAGTATATTTGTTGCTGTTATATATAACCGTACGTCCAAAACATTGAAAACTAAAATCATAATATTAAGTAGACAAGTACATGGTATTTATTTTAGTATTCGTATCGCCTACATATATTCACGCACTAAAAAATGTAAATCCTCATTTGCATCGTCAGCAAGTGAAACAATAGAGGTATCAGGCGAAGTAACATTATCAAATTGATTGGAAACAGTATCTTCAACGAGATCATCAACAGCTAGAAAGATATTTTAGTAAATACATAAACGAATTGATCTGTTGATCTACACAAGAATATAAAAGAACAATACTTTTCAAGAGAGTGGGAAAATGTTTTTTTACTTTTGAGTTTATGAATTCGCTACAGTTATAATACAAAAACATCTTTGAAAGTATAGTAATGACGAAAACATCATTGATACTATTTTTTTGAAAACTATCACTTATAAATTGATCAAACTGGTGTATGTAATAATTGTCTATTGTTCATCCATTATTACAAGGACATTTCGCGCTCTACGATGAGCTCGCAGGGGTTATAAATGCTGATTTGATCACACTATAGTATGCAAAGAAACCTATAAATAGTATATCTGAGTTTATATCGACATATGTTATATTTTTGAATGAACTACCACAGTGTATACATATTGATTAGAATTATTATAGAGAATTATATACGAAAGAGAATAATAAAACAAAGCAAGACGAAGAAGAAAAGAAAGATTTAAATAGTAGAATATTGTTAGCAACGAGCTTGCGGCCATACTCATAAAATCGTGATGTATCAGGTAAAAAAGAAAAAATAATTGGAATAATAACATATAAGTATAGTGTAAAATATTTGTATAGAAATATTACTGATAAGCAATGCTACTTTGTGTCACACAACTTTTTTATCCGAATAACTACAGAAAAATAAGTAGGAAAGTCTTTACTTAAATTATATACCTTTTCTCTATTCATCTAATGATGCTAACAAAAACAACAAAAACTAATCATAGAGAACGATTAAAACGTGATTTATTACTGAAACGTTCTTTTTCTTTGAAGTAATGCAGTACAGTATTCAATAACGCCTGAAACTTTACCGTGTGACCACAAAAACTACGAATAAAAAAGCAAATCTTACTACAGATATAATATACTCATTTTAGACGAAAAAATTGATACGTAGATGTAAGTATATTATATTCGCTGTTCACCTGTAATCATCTATACACGCAATAAAATATTATTGTAACTATTTTAAAATCATTGAGAATGAAGAAATGTAAATGCGGGCATGGAGCAGAGAGTAGACGAATTTATATAAACCTGAGTTCACAGCTGTACACTCTCTTATCCCATTCTCTTGTAATGTGTTCAAAGAAAATATATCGTTACAAATAACGTTGAAATGAAAAAAATGTAGAAGATAAATTGAGAAAGGAATTGATCTAAACACTAAACCAAGTGAATAGATAGATAGTGAATTCAGAGTAAACAAGACAATTATCGAAAGCTGAATAATATAAAATAAAATATATTAAAACGCAAGTAAATTTTCAAATCCTAAAAGATTAGAAGAATTAAATGTATCATTCATCGTTATGTCAAAATACATATTTTCAATTATTCTCAGTAGTATATAGTCCGAAAGACGTAATTCCGACGAGTTTTTAAAATAATGTCAATCAATCAAAAATGCACATAGATTATTTTTTTATATTGATCATTAAAAGAACTTTGTTTTTGACTTCAATCGAATACTGACAATATTTTTATTAGTATTTTTGATTATAACGTCGTCATTTTCTTGTCAAAATATTAGGAAAAAAACGTTCGATAAAATCTGATATGAAAGAATAATTTGCGTTTTTCATTTATTAATCATAAAATTAACCTAAAATAAATATATAATTTCAAGTAATTGAAGAAGCAAAATGAAAATATCTATTAATGACTTGTTTTTTTTTAATATTTATGCACGAAAATATTTTCATTTAAAGTATTTAATGTGCATGAAATAATATTTTGTTCAGTATAAAAATCAATTTTTTTCAACCTCCTACGTCCAAGAAAATATTTCTTTTTTCTCATTATGTTGTAGACCTGCCAATCAAAAAAAAATGTCATCGATGTTATCAGGTACTCTTGTGTTCTACCTACGTATTATACTTGTTTTTTTCCTCTCGATATGTAGGTAATCAAATATTTACATCACACGCGATTGTCAAAGAGAAAAAAACGTAGTAGGCTGTTAATATTCTTGTTTTCGGTTCAATAGTTTATCATAAAATTGTCATTTGACGTATCTTATAATGAAAATCAATGGACCAAATCAAAATAATAAATACTACCAACAGATGTATTTTTTATCACATATATAATAATTACACAACAGACTAGGTAATGTTTTGTTTTTTTACGAAATTATATCAATAGATTTTTTGAGTTTTGTCGCAAAAAATAAATCGAAATACACGATTAGAATAGAATTATTATATTCCACAGATTTGTTTTTTCTATAATAGTTTTATGAGACAATAAGATCGATTGACTGACAGACTAGAATCTCCTTTTTTATGCATGCATCAATAATTATGACATGATCTAGAAACGAAAAAGTACGGAATAAGTTTTTTTTTCTTTAATTTTGATTCGATTTTCTTTCGAAACAGATTTCCACATCTAATATTGAGTAACATTTTTTTGTAGTTTATGCAAATATAGTCGACTGCTGTGATAATTAATATATTAGCAGAGCTATATTTATATTAATTGTGATCTTCTCATATGTATTTCTCTTTCATTCACCTTGATTAATTTCTTCTTTAACAGGTAACATGTGTTTGAATTTTTCTTTAATTTCCTTATATAAAAGACTTGTCTGATGATTTGTTTTAAGCGTAGTTGTTTAACTTGATCGTGTCATTACCTTTTTTCTTAGTTACGAAATAACTATGAAAATTTCATTTTGATATTTACTCTTCTAGATGGAATATAATAAATTAAATGGATGGACCATTGTCCTATTGATTATTAGCATCGGTGGTATTCAAGCACATATATCAGAAGACGAGACTACAACAGGTAAGAATATTAGATTTGATCAAATAAATATTATTTTTAACAAAATAATTCTTGTTCGATATAGTTGAAAGATCATCAAAGAAGAATGTCTATGCATTGATTATGATTGATGTTCAATATTGTTTTATAAATGGTTCATTAGCATTATCGAATGGTCCTGCTGGTCAAGATGGTGCTGAAGTAATTCCTGTTATCAACGAATTAATTGATAAAGTTCCATTCGATGTTTTTGCTTACTCATTGGATTGGCATCCAGCAAATCATATATCATTCTTTGAAAACCTTGAATCTCGAAAGGACTATGTATTAGGTAGTGACCACGAGAAATATCAAATGTTTGATGCAGTTACTTATACAGGTCCAGGATCAGAAACAACACAAATTTTATGGCCTGCACATTGTATTCAAGATACAGACGAAGCTAAACTACATAAAGATCTTATTCGTTTACCAGCAGGAGACAATGTTGTCTATATAAATAAAGGTAGAAATCCAAATATAGACAGTTATTCAGCATTTCTTGATAATGATAAAATTGAGAAAACACCATTGGATAATGAATTAAAAGCACGAAATGTAACACATGTATTTGTTACTGGTTTAGCACTCGATTATTGTGTTGGATCAACAGCAATTGATGCTAGTAATTTCGGTTATAAAACATATGTTATTGAAGATGCATGTCGTGGTGTTGATGATATTGCAATTGAAGCAAAATTAAATCAGTTAGAACAAAATGGAGTAGAACTTATAAATTCACATCAAGTTGAACAGATTATCAACAGTTTGAATTCTCAGCAAAACGTCATCGATACTTGCTCATCTAATAAACGTTATGATATTACTGACGAAAATCAAGATGATATAAATATCAATAGTTGTCAATAATTATATGAAAATAACTTTTAAAGACTATACTCAACAATTTACAATTGAGCTATTATTTCATATTTATTTTATCTTCTTAATAATTTTTTTCTCATTTCGTTATATTTATGAACTTTTAATAAAGTCTCTTGTCAAGATCTACAACGATCATTAATTTCATTTTATTCATTTATATAGTATCAAATGAAAATCGAGAAGCTGTCTCATTGGAGAACAGTAGAATATCAGATTTGACATCGTTATACAATGATCTATCTTTGATTCGATTCATGTTGAAAAAATTGCATTTAATTTGATCAATAATTTTCTATGATAATACTTTTATAACGAAATACATATATCGTCGGATTTTTCACCATATCGATCATTAGAATTATATATTTATTCTTTGAAGTATAAAAGTTGAACATATGGTGAAAGTTATTTTTCCTTTTATCAACATCCTAACCCTTATCTGCTTCAATTATTTAATTGAATTTATCTACTTTTTTTATATAATATTCTTCACACAGAAAAGAACTTATTCTTGCTAGATTTCATTCAAATCATAATGTATTTACCTATGAAAATATAACATGTCACACACAAATTTTTAGCTTATGCAATCTATTTCTTATCTTAATAATAACTGAACTCAAATAACATTTAAAAAAAATTTCTTCGTTATAAAATAGACGTTATAGTTTTTCATAGACAAATAAAATATATAAACAAGCAATCTTCGAAGAAGAGAAAATCCATTAAAAATTATTTCACACGTGGGATGAAGTATACAAAAAAATCGCTTCGTCATAGTTTTTCTCGTTGATAGCAACTGCTTATACTACAGTGTAGTATCCAGCTAGACAATGAGGTTATGAATAAGGAGGATGATTTGAATGGATGTGAATGTGTACAAATTACAAAGCCTACATGCTTGTCTGCATTCTTATCGATATTTACCATCGTTTCACCTACGCTTTGTTTGTTCTTATTTTTCTTACATTTGTCATAGTATTACAAACATACAGAACAAAATTTTTTTTTTCTTAAATATTATCAAACACTTCCTTAGCGTTGTTTTTAATGACTTGATTTATTTCAAATCTAAGATCAAATATAACTTATAAGCATAGTTCTTAGCATAAAACTTTTGTCTATTTAACTAGGCTAAAAGTATTTAGAATATCCTTAATTCTATAGAGAATATTTATATAAATGAAATATGATTTATTCGTATCGTATGCATCTTACAATACACTGGTAAAAACATTCGAAAGTAAGTCTATTAGAAAAAAAATTAATTGAGAACATTTAGATTACGCAAATTAGTAAAATATGGTTTCTCGAGTTCTAAACAAAGTTTGGTATTGATTCAAATTGTTAGCAAAAATTCTTGTAAATATTTTTATCTGATTCGTTTTATTGAATTCTAATATAAATTACATTTATAAGTGAGAGAAAGAATATTAGATAAACGCAACGATCGACTATAGACTTAATAAAATATATTTATGTCTACTTTACAGAGTCAAGACAATAAAAATGTTCCACTATGTATTATTCATATTGGTCTTACAGAGTGTGTCTTCTCTACCATTAAATGATGATAATAAATTACTATCATTAATTTTAAAAGAAGATTATACTGATAATGGATATACAGTTGTAGATCCGAAAACAACTATATCGATTATGAATGAAAACCTTATATCGTTTGATCCATTAGTTTTGAATGGATATGATGTTCAACCATTAATTCGACAACTCATTGAAAAAAATCGAGAATCTATCAGTTTAACAATTGAATCAAATCCATCAAAAGGATATATTATAGATAAAGAGAAGAAATTTTTAAAATATTTCACAGAAAATGGTGGTGGATGGAATAAATTATATGAAGAAAATCCAAAAGTATACAGTTTAACATCCGTTTCATTACCCGTCTATGATAAACAAGCTAATTTAGTCTTAGTCTACAAAAGTTTTTCTCAAAATTTTCTTGCTGGTGAAGGAAATCTAATTATTTATTCATTTGATGATAGTAATGGAGAATTGAAAGAATTATCCAGAAGAATGATTTGGGTTTCATAACTGGGTTACAATGCAGCAAACTCGTCCGAGATCAATGAATCGCATTATATCATAATATGCACTTCTTTTGAATAAATCAAAATATAAACCTAATAAAGGCATGCCATTCTTATATCTAGAAGCATTATTTCGCTTATCTTTCAACGGAGTTTCTTTTATAAATCATCAATAGATTGAAATAATTTTCATTATTATAAGCGGAAAAAGTTGAAAATGATATATATAACATCATATTAACTTGATTCATTTGATACGAATTCAAATTCATAAACTAATTATATTTATTTATGATTCGAAATAAGTTACATTTAATTGAGATCGATTGTCTGAAAATGCTTGAAGCATAATCATATTTATATTTGAGCATACCTTCATATGCAATGTAATAGAATCTTGACTAAACGGAATAATACGGTCGCAATACTGAGACATGTAATACATTAAAGTAGGACGGAATACGCTACGACATCTGTATACTGTTCCTATACGGTCGTTTACGACAGACAATATTCGACCTGGGTTTAGTTGATCAATTAAATGATTTGGTGGATAGAATGTTCGAAATATGTAGCAAAATATCTGATGTATCACTAAGTTGCACCATTTATCTCACGAAGTTCAAACAAGTCATCAATGATTATATAGATGATTCTTTCGACAAGACAGATGTTGATCAAGCTACCCAGGTGAAAGGATACGGTGTCGTAAACGTCCTCAAACGGCGAGAAACGGCATTCGTTCACAGCCGTTTCCTGCACGAATTCAGCCGTTTTCTAGTCGTTTCCTGCCTTAAACGGCGCCGGAAACGGCCTTCAGAATCATCGACCTGGGTAGTTAGTAATGTATTCGGTGAATTTTCCAAAACAGCTACATTAACAATAAATTAAGTATTAGAATTATTATTGGAAAAAGGAAAGAGGAATTATATCGTGCATGGTAGTATCGATAGCTTTATTAGTGATTTAATTGTCCGTGAATACACATCACACCATTTTATCAAGTACATTGAAGGCGAAAATCATGTTGATCTCTCCATTAGCAATAAAAAAAAAGACGTGTTGATGAAATTGTTGCAATACAACGTACGTTATCGTTCAAACTCAAGTGAGAAAAAAAATCTTATTGTTTGAAAATTAGAAATATTTAAATATTATTTTTCACCTATGTACACTATCGATTATAACTGGTTATGAAGATTATGCTGTTATCACCGAAAAAGTTCTTCAAGTCATAGCATGTTTTTTTCCTTTCTTTTGATTGTTATTTTATATTTTATATTTTTATTTTGAAAACAAAGAAAATAAATGTGGAAGCTTCGGATTGTATCCGAGAATTACGTGTACTGCAAAAAGTGTATATGGAAATCATAGGAAAATATTAGTATTTTTGTAATAACTCGTGAATAGCCCAGCCAATTAAGCTCATCTTCGAACTCGACCGAGATCTTTATGAGTCTAAACTGTGTAGAAATTTCATCAATATCTGACTCTCCTTTCGCAAGATATCGTGTAAACGACCGACCGAACACACTGGCCGATTCCAGTAATATACTCACTTTTTGAGTACACTAAAAAGAGAGCACCCGCACGGACTAAGGGGCAGTTCTTTAGTGCGCTCAAGGATGAATTATTTTAGACAGATTGATCAACATCAGTCTATTGTGAACTTCACTTTTCGAGTACATACAAATAACGTTAACTCTACGGAGAACAAACGAATATCACACAGCCACACTATTAAGTTATATGGCTTTTTCATGGTTTTTCACAAGTGTGATACTAAAGACATATCAAACGCAGCATATCTACCCCCTATTATTTTACATCATTTTCAAGCTCTTAATGAGTTCTACCTACTCTAGAAAAAGTGTTATTAATAATATGAAAAACAAACAAATATCGCACTGACACATTATCAACGTATATGAATTTTCTGTATTTTACCCACCCTATTATACAGGGACAATCTTGTGTGCAACCAGTTTATCCCTATAATTTAGTACTATCTTGTAGCTTGTGAAATTCTCTATTGAATGCTTTATAATAAGTGGAATTTTATTCGACTCTGGTAGAAAAATTGCTTCCGAGAATAGCATTATATTATTTTTCATCCCAAAAGAAATATAGAAAAATCATAGGGAAATATCAGTATTTTTTCAATAACTCGAGAATGACCAGGCCTATTCTGCTCATCTTCGAACTCGACCGAGATCTGTATGAGACTGAATTGTGTACAAAATTTCAGCTCAATCGGACTATTCTTTCAAACGTTATCGTGCATACGGCCGGACGGCCACACTGACCGATTCTAGTAGTGTACTCACTTTTTGAGTACACAAAAAATAGAAAATAAAATTTCGATGAATCTAATTACTTGTCTCCTCATTGTCTTTATCAAAAGAGCAAAAATGAACGTTCAAAGGTTTTCTCTAGTCAATAAAATGAACGTTGAGGATGTGTTAAAACTTTTAAACATATAAACCAAGAATTACAAGAACATATTATTAAATAGTTAGGAGGATATTATGATAAATATCGGCGATTTTCTTATGATACAGATATACATATATGCATAAATAATGACAGAAATCTAATCCAAAAATAGAATATTGAAAAAAATATGAAACCTTTCATTATGTAAATGAAGTATTCGACCTATTTATCATTGAATTATTTTATAGATTCACTGTATGCAATTAAATATTTTTTTAAACAAAATAAACTTGATTTTTATTTATCGAAAAAAAACAAATGAAATAATTTTCTCAAATAGTTAATATTGTATATATTTAAGGATGAAGAAAAGTGCTATATTAACTTTATTTTTCATGTGTATGGGTTAATGCGTATATTTAACTTAAAGAATAATAAACAAGAAGAAAAAAAAAAGAACCCGATTAATTTGTAGTCCAAATTTCATCAACATGTAACTCTAACATTTCAAGTCCAGATAAATTTTGAACTTGTTTAATATAATACAAAAGATCACTTGTTAAAAGACCATGTTGTGGTCCACCATCATTAGCAATTCTTAATTGTCGTAAACGTTTTGCTAATAATTGTTTAAATATTGAATTAAGACGTGTGAAAAGCAAAATAAGATCACTAGGTGAAACAATACGTGCAACAGCATTATAAAAAACAGCTATATGTCGTGTTACAAGTGTACGAAAACAATCACTTGGCATTGGTGCACGAACTTCATATGATGATAATGTATCATCAAATGCAGTTTCAATTATTGATATTAATTTCCCATGAATTTCATCAATATGTTCAGAATATAATTTTGTTAGTTGTTCAAATTGTTTATTCGATGAAATTGATGATATTGTTGATGAAGATTCAGATGAAGTCTTTAATAGAAAAAAAAAATAAAAAGTTAATTTATTTATAAAATCGAAAATTTCGATTAGGAATGACTAATCTATTAATGCAGGGGATTTCATAACTACAGAAGTTATCATTTTGTATTTTAAAACTTCTCTCATATAACGAGATCTATGCAGATCAAGAATGAATCAAAAAAAGTTCGTCTAGGGAAATCTATTGAAAATCAGAATAATTATACAGAGATGGGCAACTCCGAAGGTGAGCAACTCCAACTCCACTCTAATTCCATTGGATTTTTTTAGGTTTCACTCCAACTCTAGGTAAAAAACCGTCAACTCCAGAGTTGGAGTAGCCCATCTCTGGGCTGTAAATCAAAGATGATCTAATTGTAACACCTGTAATTGATCAAAACGTAATTTAATTAATGGTAAAGTAATTTTAATGAATTGTAAACATCTACATGTAATAGCAAGAATTTTAGCTGAAATCGTTTTGATTCTTCCTAATCTAACAGCTCCAGCACCTAATACTAATTGACATGTTTTTGAATTAAATAAATTAAGTAATTCAATAAGACGATGTTGAACATCATTTATTGATGATGAAGTTAATAATTGTGCACATGAACAATAATCAAGTACTAACATAAATAAATGAAGAGCACTATTTGATAAAACAAAATGTTCATTTTCAATAATTAATGTATCTGAACCATTTGGATTTATTGAAGATGTTCTAGAAAAAAGTTCATCAACTGAATTTTGAATTGAACGTGGCACAGCAACCTACAATAAAACAAATATTTAGTTTTATATATTAAAAAAATAATATCGTAATAATAACCTGTTTCCATTGTTCATTATCTAATGTATCTGATACACGTTGTTTTCTTTCATCATGAAAATGATTTAAAAATTTACTTGTTTGAGATTGTAAAAATGTTTTTAATGGTCGTGAATTATATTTTTTTTCATATTGATTTATTTTTAAAATAAAATTATCAATTAATTTAACTATTTGAGCATATTCATCAAGTGTTAAACGTTCAACTTGAACTTGATAACGTGTACATTCTTGTGTTAAAATTGTTATAAGACGATCTTCAACTGTATCATATAATTCATATAATAAAGTTATTATAGATGAATTTGTATTTTGTTGATGTTTCACAAGTGATTCACTTATTAATTGACAAACATTTGAAAGACGATTAAGACCTTGTTCAGTTGATGTTAAAACAATATTTATTAATCGAAACCAAGATATAAATGAACTTGAATTTGAATTTATGGTTGATGAATAGATGTAACGAGTATTGGAAGAATTTTCATCATTTGATATCGATTGATCACTAAAATCAACAATATTTTTAATCTTATGTATAAACGAATTATCGACAAAAACTAAGAATATGCAATGAAAATATGTATAACTATTCAATATTTTTAAAATCTCATTATAACAAACTTTGTCAAATATCTGTAACTATTTTGTCTCTATAGTCATTTATATGTATTGTAAAACTACCTGTTATTTTTTACAATTGTTTTGTTATATTTGTCAAGATTATTATCTTTTGAATTTGATGTTACGGTTTTTTCAATAATATCAAATATAAATGATTCAAATTTCGAACGAATTTCATCAATATATTTTTCATCTTTAACTCGAATTAATCCAATGAGCATTGTTGTAAATTTATCTTCTTCAACATAATCACTTGTTAATGGTAAATCTAAAATCAATCAAATTTTTCTTAAAATAAAAATTTTAATTATGAAAAAAAAGATTTTACCTTGTTGTGTTGTTAAATGTTGATTTAAAGTTTGTCCAAATTCTTGTCTCATAAGACTAATATTTAATTTATAAAGTTCACTTAATTGTGTATCAAAAAATCTCAAAGATGATAGATCATTTAATTGTGTTGATATAATATCTCTTGTTTGATCAATTAAATCTAATGCAGATAAATAATCACTTGTTGTTAATAATGCTTGAACTTGCATATGTGTTTGTTTAACTATGGATAAAGATTCTAAACGTTTAAGAAGTTGTCGTTGATTTTGTCGTTGACGAAGTAAACGATAAAGACGAAGTAATGTTAATAACGATTGGTTATCATAGTTTGATAATTCACAACGAAGTGATGATATTGCATGACGTGTTGTATTTAAAAATGATTGAATTTCATCATGAGAACGAACAGCATCATGAAAACAATGGGATTTTGTTGATAATGCACGTGTTATTAATAATTCAACTTCATCTAAATAATGGGTATATTTATCTTGTAATAAACGTGTCGCGGAACTTATTGAATGTTTTGGTGATGAACTGTTCGACACTGTATTACTAAATTAGTAGATAAATATATTAGTTTATTTTATTTTTCCAACGGAAGTCTTTTACAAATTTCAATTATAAAAATTAAAATAAAAATATATACTGAGAAACTATTTATCAGAAACATGTAATAAAAGGACTTTTTTTATTGACTTCGTGAATACGAGTGTTGCTTTACCTTTATATTATAAAGACAATCTTTATTCGCAAAAATAAAGATAAAATAAAGAATAAAGATTTATTTTCTATCGAAACATACTTTTTCTACTATGTGACATATGGAAATGTTGATGATGATAAAAAAGAGTATCAATAAATGTATTCTGTTGTTATACAGGATATTTGCATATGTACTTACTGCATGAGAAAATATATCTTTATTCTTTATTTATAAAGTAAAGATGAAGTAACACCCCTACTTTTGATAGAAAAGAATAATTCTTAAACCCGATTCATCAGAATTAGTTATCTACGTCTAGATATTTCTAAGTAAATGCTGGATATTTTTCTACTATTTTGATACGATTGTTCTTCTTTGTATGAATGATCGAATAGATCGAATGTGAAAACTAACCTAACAGAACCATTTGATGTTGATTTTGTATTATTAGTTGATGAAGTTGATTGTCTTCTATTATTTCCTTCTGATTTTTCACTACTTGTTGATGTTGTTCTTGATTTTTGTTGTTGTTGTTGTTCAAAATTAGTTGGAGATAATGAGCGATTATTTGGAATCATTCCTGGGAAAACCATATTAAATGTTGAGCTATCACTTAAAGTAAATTGTGATGAAAGAAATAATTGTGGAATGTTAATAACAGGATTTGTTTTTTGTGGAAGATTAGTATCATTTGATGATGGTTGTCTTAAATGAGGTCGACCATATTTTTCACTTTTACGTAAACTTTGAAAATATGTTTCAAAATCACTAAGATTATAATCACCAAGACGAGCTAATGGGTCAGGTAAACGATCAACAAATGAATTACCTTTAACAATAATAAAAATAATAGTAAAATAGAAAAGAAAGTGTAAGAACAAACCCCATGCTTTTGTAAAAAATGTTGAAATTTCTGCACGTGTTTTTTTCGGATCATTTAAAACACAAGCTAAATTAGATTGAAAAACTGGAGCATTAGAAGATGTTGCTGTTGTTGTTGTTGTTACAGAATCTCCATCTGTTAATTGTTTTCGATTATTTGTTGAAGATGCCAATAAATGGCTCATTGTTAAACTAACCATGACATTGATTAAGAATAACAAGAAAACTAAATCTAAAGTATAATAATACAATAATTACATTGACATTTATTTAGATTCTTTTATAAAAAGAAACAAAAACGAAATCAGATAAGAGAGAAAAAAAAACATTTTTAATTATTATTTTGTTGTCCTGTTGTTCCTTGATTTTGTTGTTGTTGTTGTTGTTGCTGTTCATTCGATTGTGTTGATTCAGTAGGAGCTACTTTAGGTTTAGGAATTTTTGATAAAATTTCTTTTAATTGTTTTCCATCATTCGGTTGATCTGCATCATATGTTGTTAATAAATCATAATATTTAAGTAATAATTTCACAACTTCATAAATTCTTTCAACATCAATTTGTGCATCAATCATATATTGTTTAAGTAATGCCATTTTATCACGATATGTTGCAGCAAGTAAAAGACAAGCAAGAGCTATTTCATATGGTGGATATAATAATGGTGCATCTGTTTTTAATGAATCATTTATTATACGCCATGCTGTTTCAAATAATTGTTGATCTATTTGAAATTCACGTGTATACATATCTAATGAACGATATGGATGATAGATTATTAAACAACAATCCATTATTTCAAGTAAATAAAATTCACATTCAAGTATATGTTTGATTTGATAAGGATATTCATTTGGACCGCCTAAAATTTTTCATCAAACATTCTTTCTATGAAATATTTTAGAAGAAAAATAAACATACCAAGTAAATGTGTATATTTTTTATAAGTACTTGCAGCTGCATTACAAACACGTTGATGATTTAATGTCGAAAATTCTTCAACTTTAGCAGCAAGAAATAAACAAGTTGGACAAAGAAGCCATGGATCAATACTTTTTAATGGATATCGAGCATAGAATCTTTTTAAATAAACAATTCCTGTTGCTATAACTTGTTGGCGAACTTTATATTGTTCACCAATAGATTGAATTATATTCGAATAAAAAATAAGAATTTTCGAATAGTCATCTTCTGTTATTGATGTACCATTATTATTTGTTGACCATGATGATATATCACGTAAACGAACTGACATTAATTCTTGACGATCAAATAACCATTGATCAAATTGAGAACTTTTCCAATAAGAAGATGCCATGCTTATCTGAAAAAAAAATTTTTTTTTTTACAAATACAAACATTCATTTATTTTCATCATACAAAAAAGATATAGACATGAAACTACCACGAAGACGATATTGTTTGATAGGCAACAATTTCAACCAATGAAAATTCACCATTATAGAGAGCATCAATTTAGGGGAAAATATTGTTCAATATGGTTGACGATAGTAACGAAATTTTTTACATCTATATGATAATGTAGAATCATTTATTCTTAAGATGTCATTATTTCTACCAAGCTTTTACAATCTATTATAGATTGTTCAACTTCTATATAGTATATATAATATATTTGACATTAACTCTTTCAATGATAATTATCGATTAATACTTCTTTTTCAAAATGACTGCTTTTAAACAGTAAACTCTATCTTTATCGACATATACATATATATAATTGTGTCAGCCTGATGACATCATGAATAATTATATATTTATACAGTTTGAAAAAGATGTATGATATAAAAATAGTTGACATAGAAATGTTCACAACAAATACATCAATTGATAGAAAATGTTTATCCCTGTGCCATTATCTGATAGAGTACGATGAGAATTTCTTTTTTGAATTTTGACTTTAGGATTAAATGCAATGTTCTATATTCGTTTTTCTATCGGTTGAGTATAATTCATATATGATTAATGTTTTTTTTAATATATTTACATTGATAAATAAAATACTAAGAAAACAACAATAAAAGAATATTTTTATTTATATCCTTTATCGGCAAGTTCTTGACGAACACGATTTAAATATGTTGGATCAGGATAACCAAAACTATTTGAAAAAAAAATAATTTCAAATGAATGATTTCAATAGATAATTTATTTACCGATCCGGTCCTCCACTGATACTTGTTTTATGATGAATATCATTCCATGTAATAACATTCTCTTGACCAGTTGTTGTTGATCTTCCTATTGTAAATATATGTTGATCTCTGAATGCTTTTTTTAAAAGATCTAAAATGTCTCTTCCTTCTTTTATATTTGGTAAATAAGCTTTACGTGTTGTTCCACTATAAGGTTTACCAGGAGATGGATTAAGAGGTCCTTGAAGACCAGGTTGAAATGAATAAGTTATTTCAATTGTTGGTAATCCAGGATTTTCATATCGTTCATTTTCAAATCCAGGTAAACGTACTGGAATATGTTTAGTTGTCATATGACCATTAGGAGGTTGAGGACCTTAAGAATAAATCATTTAATTCTTTTTTTAAAGATTAATTTTTTATAAATTTAACCTTGAGAAATTCCATAAACATATCCACAACTTGGACATGATTGTATTCCATTAGATTGAAACCATTGATCAATACATACTTTATGAAAAGAATGACCACAAACATGAAGTTTACGATAATGTGAACCTAAAGGTTCTAAACATATCATACAATCACCAGATTCTTCTGGTTTTGAATTATTAGGTTTTTTAACTTTTGATGGTTTTACACCTAAATTAAAATAAAATATACGAATTTATTATTTTATATAAGTACGAATATTAAGTGCCGTAAGAAATTAAATTGACTTACCCATGCTTCCTTTTTTAAGCTTGTCAACATTTAAACTACTTTCGTTTTAGGAAGAAAAGAAATGAAAAAAAAGACATTCAATGACTCATTTGACTGTAGTTTTGTCAATAACAGAAGTGTGTTT
This sequence comes from Adineta steineri, assembly GCA_905250115.1. Classification (NCBI taxonomy): domain Eukaryota; kingdom Metazoa; phylum Rotifera; class Eurotatoria; order Adinetida; family Adinetidae; genus Adineta; species Adineta steineri. The sequence goes on along the minus strand of CAJNOI010000056.1, from coordinate 494,448 downwards.
TTGTTTCTCTTCTATTTCTTAAAAATATTTGTGAAAAACAACAACTGACCTATAAGTGATTGTTGTTCAGGATCAAAATCTGATTCCGATAGTTCAATTACATCCGGTTTTTCATTAGATTGAATCATTGCTATATTATTTATCTTGGATTTTTGAATTTCTTCAAATTTCATTACCCACGTTCGACATGTATACAGAGTACGTTGCTCTTTTGATGAAAGATCATTAAGAAGATTTCTATTTGCAGAATTGAATTTACGAAATTGACACAAAATACATCCTTGTGAAAAACATTGTGAACAACGATTATGATGATTTGGACATAAAGATGGATGATCATTGGAATTTATAGCACTACAACAAACTAATATCATCATAAATATCAATCTTATCTATGAAAATTATTATTGATCTATTTTTTCTTATATCATTTCAAAACCAAAAAACTATCTATATTTTTTCTATTTAACTTACCAGAACAGATTTTATTATCACGTATAAATTGTTCAGCATGTTTATACCAACAAAATGGACAAGTTGAATGACATATTTTATCATTTAAAATACATGTATTACAAATAATATGTCCACAATTAATTAATTTTCCACGATCAATATTTGTTTGAGAACACCAAAGACATTTTCGATTCAATGAAGATGAACTAGAATCTGAATACTGATTATTCATCTAAAACAAATAAATTTACATATATATATATATCTGTCAAGTCGAATGTTATAGACTCTATCAACGGTTATATACGAACATTTACATGGTATAGACATTCTGTATACGAACGTATTTTCCGCTTTTACATGGTACAGTAGTACCATACACATATTTTTCGTATACGGTTCTTTACGACAGTACTATTTTCTGTGAGCGAGCGTAAAGGACCATATTTTGACTCTCTTTTTGCCTACCCCTACGTGATCAGATACTAAACTAAAATACTCTAAAATAAACGAACAGAATATAATTATACGAAAATACTTACTTTCTATTTCTTATCACATTTTGAAAATAATAATCTAAAATTAAAAATAAAAAGAATTATTCTATAGTATTTAATATTCATTGATCTTGTACAATTATATATAAGATACCGTAAAGGATTATTTATGACCATGGATGTTCCACTTGAGCACATATTATAGACCCTGAACTTGTAAAGCAAGCAATGACAGAAAAATGAAACAATATCAAATGTCCTATGATTGGTAATCTGATTTTTGTCAGAGGCTTGAGATAGCTTTTATGTGAGTAAATTGATAAAATTATTCTCTGTTGAATCATATTTTGAATTTTTTCTTAAAAGAAAGCAAGTAAGAATAGAGGGCGCTATTGTTTGATGTTATAATAAAGTTGCTTTATGAGTATATAGAGAACATACAATATTATTTGATAACTTCTTGCATCTTGAAGGTGAATGTAAAAGTGTAGAACAATATCCACATTTATTCTTCTAATGAACAATTCGATTAACTAACCAATGCTTTCTATTTATTTCTTTATTTATTTACATATATAAATCAAAAACAAACAGTTGTTGAATAAATAAATATATGTATGTTTGTTAACAGTAATATTATAATTGTCGCAATAGTTCAAAGCCTTTGTTAACTTCTGTTTGTGTTTCTTTCAAAAGTTGTATAAAATCTTGTCGTGTATTATCATCATCGGATAAAATTTGAGCCATCTCTTCAATTTGTGGATAATTTTGACTTAATTTTGATAGTACGTTACGAATATCTTTTAAAGCCATCTTCATATGATTTAATTCAGCTTCATGTTGTGCTACATGTGCTACGATTGTTGGTGCTCCGGCGGCAATAGTTATCACTCCTGTTGAGACAAGAAACGCTTTTATGTCTTTTGTAAAACCAGTACTCGAATAAAGACCATATACCATGCCGATCCCGAAAGCACAAGTGCCAATAATTGTAAGAAGACCAAGAATATTTCTCCATCGTTTAAGTGTTTGTTGATATTTTAGTTTTTCTTCAAGAATTGGATTGAGTTTTAAAAACTTTTCTATCAGTACTTCAACATTTGAACACATGTCACGTATTGTTTGAATATTAATTGATTCGACCAATTCCTTTGCTGTTCGAGCGCGAGCAGCTAATATTAATGCTCGTGTTAAAAACTTTTGGCTAGCCATCAATAATTTGTGATATTCGATAAATGTATCGTAGATTTGATTTTGATGTTCTGGACTTAATAATGATAGTAGAGGTTTCAATGCATCTTGAAATTCTACAAGAACTTCACTTGATGTTCGCACAATATCTCTCATTCCAGCTCCAACCGTATGAACAACATGTCGATAATCATGCGTTATAACCTTTGAATCGTCATTAGCTGCAACTGTTGCTTTTCTTGTTTGCGTATAAGTTATGGTTGCCATATCCTAATATCAGTATAAGAAAAAGCATAATGTTTATATTTTTCTCAATTCAAACATATCGAATTATATTAGACGATAAACTAGAAATTTATGTTTGTATATTTGGTTTAGATGTGAGAAACTAAGCCAATAATGATACTGTTATATCTCTTTCACTTGGGAATTGTCTATGAAATAAAACGTCCATAAATACTATTTTCGATAATCATCTATTACTCAGTGTCAATAGACTCTTGAAGATCCTTTTCCAACATAGTCAATGAATAAATGGATATAATTCTAAGCAAAAGTTAATCACTGAACTTTTTTTTGTATCTTACCTTAATAATGACTGTTGAGCTATAAATTATTTGACTAATAATATGGTTTATGTTTTTATGAGATACTTCTGTTTATATAAAATAAGGAATGGGAAAAAACCCAGTCGTTTAGTGAACGAAGAAAAAAACAACACATTATATGAACACTCGGAGCTTCTATTAGTCTGTTCTCTTTCCTATCGAGTGAGATGCGACAAAACGATGACTCATCATTGCATTGGCTTCTATACTTTGTCTTTTTTCCAACTCATTATTATTGATGTACGACCAAAATACACATGCTATCATTCTGCAGTGTATATGAGTATTGTATTTACCACACCCTCAACACATAATGAATTTATCCTTTGTAAATCAGTTTTTATGAAATAAAATCATACTAAGTTCCAAATTTTTATACGAAACAATAAACGTAATTTTGATTTGGTATATATTGCTAAAAAAAGACAGGAAGTAACAGAATAATTGATTCCATTTAAGTAAAGTTTCTTTTAAATCTAGGAAATTTATATTAATTTCATTACATTAAAACAATTTGTTCTAAACGTTCAATCACATTCTGCTTCTAAACATCCAATATTACCATGGTATATGGGTGCAGTTTTGGATGTGGATATTGGAATGAGTATGATACACCCTCACCTATCCATCCTTCACAGTCGTGCTGGTTTCAGTAAAGAAAACGTCGAGTTTTAGTATTTTTGATATTCTGACAAAATTAGTTTCAAAAATAGAAGTTTATGAAGAAGTTAAATGAAATCTATAATTGACATGAAAAACTAGAAAATATTGTTTATTGAATTTTTCTCAAATTCATCAAAGTCGAATGTAATTTTGCTTGCTTTATAGATTCTATCGGCGTTATCGATCGAATTACATCTCTTTAGTTGGCAATAAATTTTAACAGTATCGTAAGTTTGTTTTCTAGTTGGGAAGTCAAAGGACACAGAACGCATTGCCAGATTCGTGATGCTTTTGTAGTCAGGGCATGATTGACAGACTCCTGTATGAAATGGATCATATCTTGTAACATCACCATAGCATCGATGACATTCGTTAATTTGAGTCCGATCACAATATGTCTCATTTTGAAATTCAAAGCATTCAGCTGATTTTGCATCGAATGGAGAGATAACCTTGAGTATTGGAGATATTTCTTTACGAAATTGATCTTCAATAACAAGTGAACGAAGAATTTGCTTGAGACTATTTTCATCATTACATTTATCTCCAGTGTGACAAGACCATATAACAACATTTTCCAATATTGGAGACTCTTGGTCAGGTAAAACTCTTGTAATAATCGCCGCAGAAACATCTCCTGTTAAATCAACAGTATTTTTCTTTGACGCAAAAAAGAAACCATTGATCGTCAGTTGAGTGCTATTGACATTTTTATTCCAAAACACGCGAATATAACATCTTCTGCCTTCAACAATTTCACATCCCGAAAACGAAGGAACTGTTTCGCTTGTAACAATATAATTAACAACAATGTCTTGTTTACACGAAAGACATTGTAACGATGAAATAAACACAGGTGATGTTGAGAGAAGCAAAAGTAAAACTGTAAAATACTGCATAATCATGCACGTTTAGTAAAAATAATGAATATGAAGTTAAATGCATGTTGGCTTCCACTTTTATTCTTGAAGCTTAGATAAGAGCTATGCCAACAATAGATAGAGAATGTGCGTGTTTGTTAGATGTTTGTCAAAGCTGACGCATATTAATAATAGATAAGTGAGATCTACAGTTCTTGAAACGAAAAAAATGTTCTTACCTTTGTTCTATATAATGCGACTGTAATTGTTTATGGTAGCAAATTTGACCTATATTGAGATTTGTTTTAGAATAAAAAATGAATCGAATGCGTCGATGGCTAGCAACATCGTTAAGATAGAGAGGTATGAATTCTACTGCTCGAATCGTCTAACAAATGAGCATTTGATAAGTAGGAGTGTTGATGTGAATGAAGATGAGACTATAAATATGAATTATAGACTGATCTTTCACTCACATTCATACCCATTCTCAAGAATTCTTGTTAGAATGTGAATAGAAAGATAAATGTTTATTTAATAGGCAAAAGTTTAAGTGCAACATCTTCACAATGTTCAGAAAATCATTTGTTAAACAAAATAAATCGAATAGAAGAGCATATAAAGTGTATAAACGGTATGAAAAATCAGACAATATTGTTTGATGTAATTTTATAGAATTCATCAAAGTCAAATGTAATTTTGCTTGCTTTTACAACTCTATTGATATTATCAATTGAATTGCATCTCTTCAGTTGGCATGTAAGGACAATTTCATCTTCCGTTCGTTTATGAGACTTTAACTCAAATGAAGAAGAATGATATGCTGAATTTGCATAGTCTTGTGTATCAGGGCATGTTTGACAGAATTCTACATCATTTGATGAAAGATCATTGCTAGTACTACCATAACATCGTTGACACTTATTAAGATCTTTTTGAGGACAACTAGATGTACCATTGTGAAAGTCAAAGCATTCTGCCGCTTTTGAATCAAATGGAGAGACAGTCTTAAGAAGTGGATATATTTCTTTACGAAATTGATCTTCGATGACAAGTGAACGAAGGATTCGCTTCAAAGTTTCTTCATTGTTGCCTCTATTAATTGTTGTGCAAACAAATACAAGAGAATGTTCAAAGTTTATGTGCTCCTGATGAGGTACAACTTGCATTTTCACTCCTGTAGCAAGAAAATCGGGAGTGTCTACGACATTTTTCGCTGATGACATAGATGCAAGATCGATTACGATCAAAGTTCGATTGTTATTTTGATCCCAAGTGACTTTCATATAACAAACAGACGCATTAAATAACTGACAACCAGTAAACGTAGGAACTGTATTACTTGTCACTATGTAATTAAGTACAAAGGATTCCTTGCAAGAATAACATTCTAATGATAAAACTGGCATAGATAATGTTGAGAAGATCAACATTAGAATTGCGGGATAAAACATGATTTTGTCGTTTTTGTTAAAATAAAATGTGTGAAATTAAATGCATTATGGTTATTTCTTTTCTATATGTAATCTAGATAAGAACTGCACAAACGATAGATAGAGAATGTGTTTGCTTGTTAGATGTGTAGCAAGACGATTATATTTTAACAACATGCAAGTAATATTAAAAGTTCTCGAAAAGAAAAAAATGTCCTTCGCTTTGATCTATATAATGACTGTAAGTATTTCTGTGAGAAGAGAAAGTAGGTCGAATATTTTGATGAGTAACACTATACTTTTATGGACGTAAATGTGAGGAAATAAAGCATCTTAAGGATAGGTTTGGTGGCGGTTAAAAAAGAAATATCTTTTCTCATTGAATCCTTAAAACTATCATGAAATTTAATTTTAAATTCGATTAGTAAATTAGCGACTCTCCTAGTTATCTACGCCACTGAATTTTCTGCAGATTTCTAGACTAAAAAAGATTGAAGAGATTTGAAATATTGGGTAGGAGTCCATGTTCGGTATTTATGCTTCTGGTCGAATAATGGAAAAAAAGAAAATATCCGTTTGTAATATAGTTTTAATTATATTTAGTGTGTTTTTATTAATAAAAAATACAACATAGAAGAGATTCAGATTTGGAAAGAAATATGTTACAAATATTTTTGGTTGTAAGTATCACAGAAACCGTTTGATTAAAGAAATCTGGAATGTTTGTTACTCGGACAGCACTTTAGCATTGCTTTTTGATGGATATGCAGGTACAAAGTTCACTTCTTCTGCGGTCTTCTCCGCTAACAGTTGCTGTGGTGATTTATATTTCCTTTTGCATGCTTCTTCAATCAGTTTTTCTACCAATGTCCAATCATAATCGCTCGTTGGTGCGACGACAATGAGATCGTTATTTTTATCAAAAGAAAGCGACTTTAGATGATATTCAGCTTGAATACGGTTGATATTCACACCTTCTTTACCAATGAACAGGCCAATACCATTTTTTGGAAATGTAAAACGTCTACCATTTTTAGGCAAATCATGATTGGGTGCGACATTTTGTGAGCGTGTATATGCGGTGATAACTACCCCATTTTTGCTCACCACCTTATCGATGTATCCATTGATATGACTGCGTGGTTTCAAGAGTTCTGCAATAGGAATTTTTCGTTCTTTCGCTCGTTGAGCCGCATGATGGCTCAAGCGAGGTATATCAAGACAGAAGTCACCATCAGAAGCATCCATCCATCTTTTGTATTTTTTGCCGTTGCCCATCAGTTTGTTGCGAAGATAAAGTTTCTTAAGGTAATAATGCAGTTGCAAAAATGTTAGATAAAAGTGTTTTGGTACTTCTTAAATAGTGATGTGTTCTTCTTCTCTCTTATATACTGTTCTTCTTCTCTTTTGTCGTTCTTAGTATTTTCCCTACGATATATGTGAGGGACTTTTCCTTTCCTGTCATATATGTGAGGAATATTTCCTTACGTTTTCTTCTTTCTTCACACATATGAACCATTCCCTTTTCTCCTGTCAAGGTTTCACAGATGACGTTCCCTTCTTGCTCGTCATCACCTAGGGAAGATTCCATGTGTGGATAGTTTGCCTTTGTTCACTGTCATCTATATAAACCAACTGATTCCAATAAACGAGATCAACTGTGGGAGTCAGGATCATCTACGCCAGAGTTATAACCGATTCGGACCGGCGAAGGAGGTTGAACCGGGCGGTTCTCATCGGTTTTTACTGGTCCATTTCAAGTAGTTAAACCGGTCAGTCTTTGCCGGTTTAACCATTTTTAGAAAAATCCACATGTGAATCAATAAATAATTAGTTAGAAATTAATCATCTTGATTGATTATTTCATGAGGAAAAGAATTACAATTTTTTTTTTTCTTTTTTCTTTTCTTTTGAATAAAATGTTCTATTAGTCAATGCTCGTGCAATACAAATTCTATATTTAGTTTACGAGCGGCCTTGCTGACCTCCAGAATCGCAGAACAGCATTCTTGAAAAGACAAATGTAGAATTGCATATACTCAGAAAATAATTTAAGATAGAATAGCAATTGTATTAGCTGTAAAAGTTATATGAACTTCCCGGTTTTTATCGGTCCAGAAAGACTTTTAGATCGGCCGGACCAGATCCGTTGAGTATTTTCCGGACCGGTCACATCTCTAATCCACACACTACACGTTTTATCAGAGAAACTACGTCTCAAAGTACTTCTTCCAAATATACACACTGCCTCACACTCACTCGTTTTTTCCGGTAAGCAGTATGTGTATAGGGTGTGTGTATTCCGAAGAAGAACCAATCATTCAAGTATGCACACCCCATCTATCGATATATATATAATAATATAATAAACAGAAAAGAGTAAAAAAGTATATTAGTTAATATTTTCTTTCAATCTAAAACATGCACGAACAGATGACGTTGCACTATGAATATGTTACTGAGGATATCAGATGTGAGAATGTTTTATGGTTTATGCAAGCTTGATGTTGGGTGTGGGTGAGACAGTCGATGATCAAAAAACGAGCGTTTACCAACCCACAAATAATCATAATCCCGTCAACACTCACATCTGCAAGATAACAAACTATTGCATCCGAACGTGTAACGTGGCTACCAAAAAATCCACCATATTTTTCCAAGATCATAAAACGGTAGTATGATATGCAACGAACGAAATAAAAACAAATATTGAACTAGCAATTGACAGTATATAAAAGAAATACGTCATCCACACTTGTAAAGTAGATAACAAAAATACAGAGACAAAATAATATACAAAGAACGAAACAAAAAAAATATACTTAACTGATGATAAATTCTGTAGATAGCAAATAACACACGTGGACTCATCGCATAGGTAAAAACTCACTCAAGCTCGTGATTATGATAGACGTATGTTATTTTGTTGTATATAGCACAAAACATACAGCGTTTATTATAACATAAGTGTCATAAAGTTATCGTATTCTGATGAATCCAATTGAGGATGTGGATTAATGACAAGGGGGGGGGGGGAATAAGTACGAGCAATCACGATCAGTTTCCATTCACCTTACATCTAGATCGAAACCTGTGATGTAGTGGTATTGTTGTGATCGCTCTTTTTCGTTCTATACTCAACGATATCGGAAGTACGTGAGGAAATGAAAGAGAACCAACATTCTTTATTACGAGAGATATATCATGCCATAACAATTGTCATTGGATTTTTTCATGTATATGTTGTAGGCAAAATTTAAATCTTTTTTTTATAGTTGAAAGAAGGCGAAGAAAGAGAAATAATCTAAGTGTGAATAATTTTTTTATTTTACAGTACTTTTTAAGAAACATCGTTTAGTTCTAGTTATTTAATCCATGTTTAAGCATCCATCCCTCTTTGAATAACATTTGATGAAGCAGGGAACATTTTCTCATCATTATTAACTCGAACGATCGTTGTATCCAACTCCATTATCTTTTTACGATGAGTGAGCATCTATATACCAACTTATTTTTAATACAACCCCTTACTCGGATTTTTTTCTCTTACTCAATAAGTCACTCATTGTATACTACATCTATTCTTGGTTCTAACCTAATTTTCTTAGTTGTGAGAATAGCTATAGTTAACAGAAGAAAAATAGAAAGAAAAATCGATCAACAAGCAAAAACATTTTAATTCTTTTAACTATAAAAAAATATTTGAATTTTGCCTATAACATATACATGTTCTTCTTCCTTTCGTACTTGGTTCTTTCCCTTTTCTTTTATATGATATATTATCTTTTCGTTCTATGGAATATTCCAATACGTTACTATATATATATATATATAAACATATATCTGATCGTTCTTGATGTGTGTATATCCATCTATCCGTCTTCACTATTTTTCTCTTGCTGTTCTCTTCTGGTTTATTTAGTTGAAATAAACGATTATTTCATCTTGCCTTTCTATCGTAGAACGAAGAGAAGATAAAATTTTTATAAAGATAATTACTAAAATTTATTAAAATTGTAAAGTATCTTTATTGTTATCACTTATAAACATATATTTTGTTCTCTCTTTCTTTCGTTCTATCAAATATCTCTTCTATTGTGTTGTATTAGTTGAATCTTGAAATATTTTCCTTGAGCTTTAATAATAGCTTATGAATTTTCAAGCAGATAGTATTGGGCTAATTCATATACACGTAACATCTAGTATCAATACTTAATGTTTTAGTTGAAGTGGTTTTGTTTCATACCAACAGTTCTGCTGATAAAATTATATTTTATTTTAGAAATTTTTTGTTTTTGATCTTGAAATGGAACAAACTAAACGGCAACGGCGAACAAATAGTATTGTTAAAAAGAAAAAGAAATTAGAAGGTAAAAGTAATATTCTTGATTTTCTGTTTAATTCATATCTGATTTCTTTTTTATATAGTAACAACATTGCATTCAAATAGGTTAGTTAACATGTATAATTTTTCACATTAATTTTTTTATCACATGTTTAGTTCTACAAGAACATTCATAACACGTTTTGAAGATCTTCCAAACGAAATAATCTATGAAATTTTCGATATACTTGATTTTTGTTCTGCTTATGAAATTTTTTCTAATCTTAATAGACGATTCCATCAAATTCTTGTTTTGTCTACTCTTTCTATTAAAATGCATATTTCATTAATATCCAAACCGACTTTTCAACGTCATTATAAACAGATTATTATGCCTAATAAACATCGAATCAATTCACTTTGTTTATCGAATCCATTTATTGTTGATTTATTTTTTCCATCGTCTCAAATCATATCCAAATTCCGTCGACTTGAAACACTTATTATTGATACTACCACAACAACAAAACTGGCAAATCTTCTTAAACAATTAACTAAATTACCAAATTTATCTTCATTGACAATCATTCATCGTCATTGTCTTTATAATATCAACGATCTTTATCTCCAAATATTTCGTCTACCTGCATTAAAATATTGCAAACTATTATTGTCAGAAAATTCTAACTATGGATCACTGCCTATGTCAGTCAATGAGACCAGTCCTATTGAACATCTTGTTATCAAAAATAAATTTTGTTTAAATGAGTTAAATGCTCTATTATCATATGTTCCAAAACTACGTTATTTAGCATTGAATCATTTATATAGTTTGCCGGATGAACAAACAAAATCTTTTTCAAGTTCATTAAATGATTTAACCCATATTTCTATAAAGAATAGTCGTATTCTTTTCAATGAATTAGAATTATTAGCCAAACATTTTTTTCATCGACTTCAAATTTTTCATATTTCAACATATTTCGACGTATCATTTCTAAATGCAAATCATTGGGAACGATTAATCTTATCCTATATGCCAAATTTAATAGTCTTTGATTTTATGCATACAAACTCGCTGAATGACACTACTCAATTAAAATATGAAGATTTAATCCAACAATTTCAATCTTCATTTTGGTTTGAACGACAATGGCTTTTTACGTATACATTTTATTGGAAACGTGCTGAGCGTCATGTTATCTTCAATTCATCTCGTCCGTATAGGTAAAAATAAAATTTTATACTTGTCAATATGATAATGTTAGTTTTATTTTTAAGAAAATCTTATGTATTGTACTCAGAATTCAGTAAACAAATTGATTTATATCAACAAGAAAATAACTTGGATTCAGTTGAACGTATTTGCATTCAAGATGAACAAGGAATGATAAATTGTGTTAATCATTTTTCCAATGTTACAGAATTGACTCTTTTCTGTAATCTCAGCCAAAGTCAAGATTCTCTTTCGACCCACTTTAATCTTATTTTTCCAACGAAACAATTGACTAAACTCGTTATTACTGTTACCTCTATTCCTTTTATGCTGATAATTAAAGCATTAAGTTTATTACCGAATATTCATACGTTAATGCTTACTTATGAATCATTCTTTGAAAAAATTTCACCATCAATTAAACAATGTGACTTATTTCAATTAGTATGTGACAAAAATACTATAACCAATTTGATGATTTGCGACAGAGTTACAACAAAGAATATTCAACTATTTATTATTCTATGTCCTCAAATACAACATCTTACGATAGATATTAATAGGATGTATTCGGAAACAGCGATAAAGTTTTTATTATCAAAAACTAATAACAAGACAAAACATCTGTTTTCATTATGTGTGAAAAATATAACACAATCAATGGTTTATAGATTGAAGACTCAGATCGAATCACAGAAATTGCTTGCCAATTATTCAATGAAATTGGTTGATTCTGAACTATATCTATGGTGGTAAAATTTTGTTGATAGTTATTTATTTTTATTTCTGAATATAAGTCATTTTTATTAATAAACAGGAAACATATTTATCAATGGCTAGTATTTATTTGTGCAATAATAATGACTGAATGAGCAATAAAAAAATCCTTTTCGAGCAGTTTTAAATTATGAAATGGATAATAATTAATCCATTAAATAACAATATTAATTTCGTATTCCAGTAATAAGAAAAAAAAATGTACTATTGTAGCAATAAGACTTTTTTTGCTTTACATGGTCTGTCTCTTGAGGGTATGGATGATGTTGAAGTGAAAATCCACACCGACCCACACCCACCCTCGAGGAAATCTGACTTCTTGATTAACTTGCCATAAGCTTCACTTCTTTTGAGCTCGGTTCGGACTTTTTTAAAAACTAGATCAATTCGCTTGGACAATTTTTCGACAGAATTCGGTTTGATTCCGAAAAATCACGAATCGATCCCACCTCTAATATATACACATAAACAAGATGGAAAAATAAAAAGAAAGAAAAGTACTTGAACGAGTCAACGTTTGGAAAATACCTCAGATAAAAAGGAAAAAAAACAATATACATGTGTAGATCCTGGATAAGCCATCTATGCGATACAATGAAAAGAATGAAAAGAAAATATCCAACACAGACGAACAATACTGTAAACCCCCGTTCATAACAAAAGACTACCGGGTTTTCTATTATGTTTCTCAAAGCAAGTCTAAATTTTGCTGAAAACCCCACCAAAATACACATAATTTGTATAGAATTTTTTTCAGAAGGGTTATTTATTAAGAGGGAGTTTAACACCTGGATTTATATTGCTCCTTATTCATACGATTTATTGTTAATTTAAATAAATTATTGCTCATTCAGTATTATTATTGCTCATTCAGTATTGTTATTGCGCATTTAGTATTATTATTGCTCATTCAGTTTTATTATTGCCAAATTTCATTATTGCTCATTTAGATTTTTTTATTGCTCATTTAAATATAAGTCTTTATCAATTTGTATCATTGTCAGTCTTAACTGTTCTTAAACCATCTTGAGGAGAATGCGTTGAAAAAAGTGAATGCGTTAAAACATTTCTTTTTCGTTTTTTTCTCTAATATTTAAATATGTGGTTTTTCTTTAGCTCGTCACTCTTTCGTTTCACTTAATATTTTTACAGTTTTTTTCCGTTCTTCGTTTTCTATTTCTTTTATCTGTTATTCATCTCAAGTATCTTCGTCACGAAAATGTCATTATCTTCATGTCTCAAATTACATTCGCTACTGAGATTGTTAACAGAGGTATATTTTTTAATAAACAGGTAGAAATGAGTTAGAGGTTTTAAATTCAATTCGTTTTTTTTCTGATGCTTCTTCTTGAGTAGTGAAACACAGTGAGTTAATTCATTTGTATGTTTTGCTAGAAGGAAGTTATGGTAGGTTCATTGATGTTTTGACATATATCAGTATTTGAGCAGCAATAGTCATCTGTTAAGATAAACTTTAACGTTATAGAAGAAATCGTCCTGATTTGAAAAATCACTATCTTAAGAATCATGTACTGATTTTGTCTGATACATTCAGAACTTTTTAGTATTCACAAGATCTATATATAAGCAAAATTTCATATCTAAATTTCCATACTGCCTACTGTTGCTCAGATATCAATGTAGGTAAAAATGACAATAAATTCGATTCATTTCAAACTACGGCTGTTATTTTGCTATATAAAGTATGTATTACTAAGATTACTATTTTAGAATAGGAAAATCGTTAAACAAAAATGGCAGAAATGACAGATAACGATAAGAAAAAAATACCAGATGGTGGATGGGGATGGGTGATAGTCTTTTCATCTTTCATGATCCATTTTGTGATGGATGGGTAAGTGACGTTTCTTTCATGTCTTGTCTAGCTTCATACAAATCAAATAGGATAACATATTCGATGGGCCAAGTGTTCTTAGATCCCATGATGAACAAACTTAATCTCACTCGAGCTGCAGTATCACTTATTTTCAGTATTTTGCCGGCTTTTACACTTGGCATAGGTTAGCTATGATTGCTCTGAAATAAATTTGTTTTTTTCTGAAAATTTTATTTTAAATTTCTAGGACCGATCGCATCAGTTCTCATTAATATGTACGGGTGCCGTCCAGTAGCTGTAGGAGGTACTTGTATTGCCTCATTGGGATTTTTTCTTAGTCGGTGGTGGGTCAATATTTGGTTCTACTATGTTACGATTGGCATCATCGGAGGTATGTTCTCTGATATCCATATACTGACAAATGACTAGTATAATAATTCAACTGAAATCTTACAAGGAATTATTCCTTTTACAATAGTGAAAGAAAAAATATTGATTCAAGTCGATTTCATTTGTATATGAATCGTTTTTTACCTCCTTATTTATATGTAAATGTGTTTAGGAATTGGTTTTTCACTAATGTACATGTCAGCCATACTCTCTGTTCAATCGTATTTCGACAAAAACAAAGGAACTGCTACGGGCATTGCTGTATGCGGTACAGGCGTTGGTACATTTGTTCTTTCCTATGTCATGGATGGAATCGTCAATAAATGGTCATGGCTCAGTTATTCAAACGCACTTCTAGTTGAAGCTTTTATCATCTTAATTGGTCTTTCATGTGGCTTCGCTATGGTAATTCATTACATTCTTTTTTCTTAATTTTCAAACACAAAAGCCGACAGAAATACAAATTTAGAGATAGCGATCGGGAAGTCTTAGAGTAAAAAAACCGTATGTCTTCGGTGGAGTCTACGGATTCAGCAGAATTTGTTTCCCCCTCCCCCTTTCAGTTTTTGCATCATTTTTCAGGATAGCAACAAGTTCCTTTTGTAGAAGCCTCTACCACACGAAGCTAGCCAACAACGACAACTAGCACGTAAAGCACGTGCAGAAGCCGAACGAAAAAAACTTGCTTTACTTTCGATTTTGCAAAAAAATTCTGTAAATTCCGAGAGCAATGCTGTGAACGGTAAACTCATTTTACACTTATTGATATTCATTCATCAATCATTCTCTTTAGCAATAGTCGAACCGATGCTACCAGTTGATACCGATGAAACATTATCAACAAAAAAATCCTTCTTTAGCCGAATAGCTGATGAAATAGATCTCAAACTTCTCAAAAACGCTGCATTCGCACTATTTGTCATATCCAGTGTTTTGGCAGGTCTAGGTTTCAATGTAGTTTACAACTTTGCTGATGACCTGGCAAATGACTTGAAAGTTATAAAAGATCAACGAACGTATATTGTTATGTCGATGGGTTTATCGAATATTTTCGGTCGTGTCATGCTAGGTAATCTACGTGATCGAATACCGGTAAGAATCTTCTTCTTGTTATGAAATTTTGTATTGAGCAAAATCGATTTTGCTTTGTAGAAGAATCAACTTTACTTGTTCATTATAACAACGATTATTTCCGGCATTGCTATCATAGTTGCTCCGTTATGTGGTTCTTCTATTGCTCTTCATATAAGTTATGCATCCACGTTTGGTTTCTTTTCGGGTGGTTCAGTTACTTTGCAAGTGCCTGTTCTTGCTGCTGTAGTCGGCGATGAGAAGCAAAATGTTGCATTCGGTGTTCTTTCACTATTTGGTGGGTTTGCAGTTGTTATCGGAACACCTATTGTTGGTGGGTATTTAATTTTTTGTT
>CAJNOI010000056.1:380434-478670 GCA_905250115.1 Adineta steineri | reverse complement strand
AAGTACAACTTCGGAAACGACGTCAACTACAACATCATCATCAAGTTCTAGTACAAGTACAACGTCAGAAACAACTACAACTACAACTTCAGAGACAACTTCAACTACAACAGAAACAACATCAACATGTAAGTCATAGATTCGTTTTAATGTTCTTATTTTCTTTCTATTAAATTAAATTCAAAGGCACTGAGTAAACGTAATAAGGTTTCTATGTCGAGCAAAACCTACTTTATTTATAACTGGTAGACTATAATGAAATAGAGAAATAAATAAATAAAAAAAAAGAATCACTATTAAAACTGAGAAAATATAATTAAGAAATTCCTTCTTTGAATTTATCATAATCTGTTATTTTTTGTTTCTTTTAAAAATATTTTTCATCTTATTGAATAACAAATATATGTATGAAAAAAAAAAACATTCAATAATTCATACGAAAACTAAAACAAATCCTTCATGAAATAATCTATGTTGTATTTAATATAGCTGCTATTACATTGACAACAGATACAACTACGACAAGTACTGCTACAACTACTACATCAACGACTTCAACATCAACGACAACAACAACATTACCAACGTGTAATTCTGCATGTGGTAATGATACAACCATTTTAAGTGTGTCTCTCTTTGCACGATGGAACTTTGAAAATGTATTCGATGATTTAATGTTAACCTATAATGGAACATCTACTAATGGACCAACATTTGTATTAGGTTATATAGGTCAAGCTCTTTCTCTTAACTCAGCATCGAATCAATACTTGTCAACTTCATTTATTCCAATAAATTCCAAAAGTTTTACTGTAGATGCATGGATATATCCTACTAGTTTTCCAAATACGAAAGGTATTCATACAATAGCTGGTCTTTGTCCACAACAAACAGCACAACAATGTTTTCAATTTGGTCTTCGTTCCAATGTAACTAGTACAACATCAACAGGATATTTTGGTCTATGGGAAGCTGCTGATCTTCGAGGATCAATGTCTATACCTGTTAATCAATGGACACATGTTGCAATTGTTTATTCAAAAAGTAAAACAAAACAAGTTATTTATGTTAATGGAAATTTAGATAATTCACGAGGAACTTCAAATGGTTTTAATGGAACATCTGGAACATTTTATATTGGAAATAATTATGATCTTACATCAAATCCTTCTTATGGAACAAATAATTTTCAGGTACAATATATACATTTTAGTGCGCATAATTCTACTAAATACATTGAAAATTAATTTCATTGTCATTTCTTAAAGGGTTATATTGATCAATTAACAGTAAGCAATGGAGTAAGATCAACATGTGAAGTTCTCAATGTTGCTACAATGGCCTGTCGATTATCGTTCGATGATAGTACAAATTTTCTTGCTGATTCTGGTCCAAATGGTGTTTCAATAAATGCATACAATTATATATCAGTCAGTGGATTAAAAGGAACTCAAGCTATATCATTTACTACTTCATCATCATCCTATCTTCAAGCAACAGGTTTTCGCTTTCTTTCATACAATAATGTACCTTTTTCTATATCTCTTTGGATTCAACCAATACTCTTACAAGGAACTCTTGTTGGTTCATCATTAGGTTATGATCCATTGACATTTGCATCGAATGGATCTCTTATTGCTCGTGTAGCTACAGTATCAGTTTCATATAATATTCTTCTAGAATTGACACCCATATGGTCTCATATAGTTCTTACATGGTCATCATCAGGTGGTCTTAACTTGTATATTAATAATATTCCTGTTAAAAGTGCATTACCTTCAACATCAACTGGAAGTGGAGCATCAACAAATAATTTTATCTTAGGCGGTGGATCTTTTTCAGGAACAATTGATGAATGGCGTCTTTATTCTAGAGAATTACCTTCCAGTGATATATGCGCGATATTTACAAATTAATTTATTTTTCGTTGATATTTGTTTCAACTGATCAAAAATTTTACTTGTTAATATCATTTAATTCATTTACCATCTGACAATCTTTGTTCTATTCATATTATTTGTTCCAATGTACCGATTTTTTTGTTTATTTTGTGTTAGATATGATAAATAAAAGTCTAAACTATGATATTTATCGAAACACGGATACATTAATATGATTGTGATATATATGAAAACGATTGCCTCTTTAAAAAGTTCGCATACAGAGACGAGAAAAACATCAATAAACATTAAGTTAAAGTCAATAGGGAAAAAGCTAACAAATCATGCATTCACACATGTTCAATGAATTCTCTGCAAATGTTCTATAACGTATAAGTAAATCAATATATACTTCTCTATTGCAAATATATATGAGTATTTCATAATCATCGAACGAGACACTAGTGTCATCTATATCTGTTTTAAATTGAAAGAATTTTAGATTTTAGTAATAGGAATATTTTTTTAGAGAAATTTATTAACTCAAATAAATCTAAAACTTATTCAAAAAAATTTCGAGAATATTCTTGTTTATATTTATGTAAAAAGTCATAATAGTCCTTTTGATTCGTGGATTTATTCAACAAATAGGAAAAAAGCGCTGAACTATATCTTTGTCTGATTATACTTGTGACTATATTCTATTCATAGTCAATCATTGAAATATTTAGTTTTGAAATAGTACGAGAAAATCTTGATAAATCTCATACGAGTTTTTTTATCAAGATAAATAATTCTTTATTCTTCTTCTAAATTATTTGTTTTTGTATATATATAATGTAAGTATTGAGATTTAAATAAAGGAAATTTCCAAACAAAAATTTCTTTAGGAAACGACATCACGAAGATAATCTTTATTCATCAACCGATAGTGGTGGTGGTAATGTTACAACACATTCTGTACCAAAACGAATGGCAACAAGATCGAATGCTCAATCAAAGTATAATTTAAAAATATTAAAAATAAATTTAATTAAATAAATTAATTTTAGTTCGACAAATAATTTACCAGTACCTGGAAATTATTCTCCTCCAAGTTCGAATGAATCTGATTCATCATCGTCAATAAATTCAATATCATCATCAAATTCGATTCATTCTCAATTATGTACATGTCCGAATCTCGATTGTGTTATTCATGATCGTCGACATCCAATTAATGTTCCTCTTGAATTAACAACAAGTTTAAATCCAACTTATGCAAATAATAATCTTTTACTTTATTATGCACATCTAGAACGATGTAGACGATACGGACAAAATATTCATCAACATACATCTTCATCTTAAATTTTATTTTTTTTCTTTTTCTTTTTTTTTTGTTCTTTTCTGTATTAGCGCATGCTAAACAAAAAACTACATATATATATACATAGAACTACTTATGAACAAAATCGAGATTCTTTTTAAAAATTATAGATATTTAATATGACAACACCTACGACACCTTTTGCAACACCTGGTGATCCATTTGCCAATGATGATGGAGTATTTACTGGACGAAAATTAGATACAATATGTTTATTTGATGTTGATGGAACAATAGCTTTGGCAAGACAAGTAATTACATACTGAATATATCAAAAATTCATTATCATTTAAGAATTTCATTTATCTCTTGTATTAATCGAACGATATTATTTTATTTTATAGCTTTTTTTCATATGCCTTAAATTTATAAATACTAATCAAAAGTATTACCTTTTCCAATCCATCTGTTAATGAAATTCTTAAGTCATAATGATTTTTGTGATACTTTGTAGAACGATTTTTTTGTAAAAACAAAATTCTTCTTCTAGTTAATAACACCAGAAATGGATGCATATCTTCAAGAAATTCGAAAAAAATGTCTCATTGGTCTTGTTGGAGGATCTGATATTGTTAAAATTGCTGAACAAATTGGTGGAACTAAAGGTTTAATATATAATTTAAAATTTTCTTCTCAAAAACATTATTTTTCTTAGCAATAGCTAAATACGATTATGTTTTTGCTGAAAATGGTCTTGTAGCTTATAAAAATGGCCAACTTTTCTTCGAAGAAGTTTGTTTAAAAAAAAACAAAATATTTGTTTTCTATAATTATTTTATTTCAATAGAATATTCAAAAACACATTGGTGAAGATAATTTACAAACATTCATTAATTATTGTTTAAAATATTTATCAGAAATTCAATTACCATTTAAACGGTTCGTTATTATTTGTTTTTAAGAAATAAAATATTTGACCAAAATTCTTTTTTTAGTGGAACATTTATTGAATTTCGTAATGGCCTTATCAATGTATCACCTGTCGGTCGAAATTGTACACTGGAAGAACGACATCTGTTTCATGCATATGATGCAGTAAAATATTTGTTTTATATTTTATTTTAAAAATTTATATTGAAATTAATTCTTCAAGGAACATCAAATTCGTTCAACAATGGTTAAACATCTTCAAGAAAAATTCCCTCATTTGGGTTTAGTTTTTGCAATTGGTTTGATATTAAAAATTATTTTACAAAAAAAGAATTTATTATATTTTAGGTGGTGAAATTAGTTTTGATGCCTTTCCTGAAGGATGGGATAAACGATATGCTTTAAAACATTTAGAAAAAGACAATATTAGCAACATTTATTTTTTTGGTGATAAAACATTTAAGGTAAGTTCTATTTTATAGTTTCCTTTTCATGAAAAATATTAAGACTAAATTGAACAGATTTTGAAAAAGATTTTCTTAATAATTAATCTAATTTGTATGAATATAAGTTAAAAAACGACTTGTTATATCTAGGGTGGCAATGATTATGAGATATATACTGATCCACGAACGAAAGGTTATTCCGTGACAAGTCCGGTGGACACACGTGCTCAATTATGTGAATTATTCGCTCCGTAAGAGTTGTTAAATCAACTATTATTTTTTTTTCTTCGGTGATAATTTTTAGCTTCATATTTTATTTCTTTATTTTATTCATCTATTTATGATCTTAAAAAAAAGAAAATTTATTAACATTTTATCGTGTTTAGCGCACTTTTAACGACTTAAAATTAAAAATAAAAAAAAACTTTCCATATTTATTTCTGTTTTCTTTTACGTTTATGTTGAAATTTTTGTTGTTGTTGTTGTTTAAGTATACAAGTTGATCTTCCACGATGTCCAACACGTTTTTTAGTTTCTTCATCAACTGTTTTCAGTTGCGTATCTTGTAATATACCTCCTATTGGTATAGTTCGTTGAATATGTTGAAGATACCATTCAGGTATAAAATTCGCATGTCTTTGATTTGATCTTTTAATTTGTGTATATCGAAATGGAACACATTGTGGTAAATCAACATCAACAGGTTTTCCTGTCAGTGGATCAATTTCTAATGGTTGAGGAATATAAGCAAATGCATGAATTGTATTTGGATCATCAATATTAACTGTTTGTTGAATTAAATTAAGAAATGAATAAAGATATGAAAGACAATATTTAAGATTAAGATCATAACGAGAAAGAAATTTTGAAATAAGTTTTTGAATTGTAAATAAATCTAAATGATCAATATTTCCAATATTTGATGTTTTATATCCAATCATAAGTGTATTTGTATTAGCTAACCACATTTGTGCCCACCAATGAAGTGTTTGTAATTTATTTTCATCGCGATAAAATATTTTTTTATTTGTACATTTCATTTCAACATAACCAGCTTTGATTTCATTTTCATCTCGTCGTTTTCTTTCATTTTCATTGATTTGTGTTACTTTCGATTCACCTTTAATTGGTTTATCAGTTTCATTTTCATCACTCGTTATTAATTGAAGGTTTTCATTGATTTGGGCTACTTTCCATTCATCTTCAATGGGTTGATCCATTTCATTTTCATCACTTATTGTTAATTCAAGATTTTCATTGATTTGCGCGACTTTCCATTCATCTTCAATTGGTTTATCCATTTCATTTTCATCAAGTGTTGTTAACTCATTCCATCCGGTGAGATCTACCGGTGCGCTCCACCAATCTTGAACAACATCGGATGGGATCGAATGTGTTGATTCAAGATTTTCATCCATTTCGACAGTTTTACTTCTAAATAGAAAAATAGATTAAATTGTTTTTGTTTAATTAACTTACTCAGCTTCTTCTGTTGATGTTACGTTAGTTACATTATCTTCCTAAAAAAAATAATTTCATATATAAGAAGTAGAATAAAGAAAAAGTAATAATACAAACTTGTTTCGTTAGATCAATTGTTTCTGTTTTCGGTATCATATCATTTGTAATTTCTCCATCAATTTCATTCGAATAAAGTATATTAAATTCTCCGAATTGCCAATAATGTACATTATGAAATTGTTCTTGTGGTTTTTTAATAGGAATTTCTTCTTGAAATCTAGTTGAATTTGGTTGTTTTGTTGTAAATAATTCTTCAAATTTATATCCACTATATTCATCTTCTGTCATATTTTCGACATGTCTCGTTGCTTTATTTGCAAGTGCTAAATGAAATTGTCCTTTAATTCTAACAACAAGTAATTTCCATGGTTCACTATCACAATAAAGATTTGCTAAAATTGTTCGTAAAACTAATCGACGACAAATAAATGTTGGAGGTTTTAACATATTTGGTTTTGTTGAAGAAAACAGATGTTGTTTTTGAGTATACCAATGAAGTAAAGGACGAAGATCAGTTCCATCATGTGGACGAAAATAATTTTCCGGATTTAATCGTGCTTGTTCTTTAAATTCTTCATAACCTCGATAAACATTATATGAACATTGATCTCGTTTTTTTGGAATATGTACATAACGTTTAAATGATTTATCTAAATAATAAATCGGTTGATGAAGTGAAGCATCATATGATATATAACCAATTTCACGACGAAGACGTGACCATGTTTTAGGTGGTTCACGTTCATAATCTAATCGAAATAAACAAGGACCTAAATTACTTGGTGAACAATCACTTGTTGTGATATCATAGGATTGAGGAAGATCATCTTCTAATAAGATTTCACAATTTGTTAAATCTAAAAAAAATAAAAATATTATTTTATAAAAACTAAATAATTAATTAACCTCGATAGATTTGTTGTTGATCAAAATCATTTTGTATATACTGTTCTCCAATCGCAATTTGTTCATTTCCTTTAAATAATAAATTTAAACCTTGTGGTGAATCTAATTGATCTTTATCATCAACTTTTATTGACATATGTTTACAACGAGATCGACGAAAAGCTCGTGCACTAATTTCATCACTATCGATAAGTATTTGTTGATATGAAATTGGTTGAACATCTTCAGGTGAATAAAGATAATTAATAATTTCTTCGGGTGAAAGATTTTGTACAAGAATTTTAAAATCATGTAAAGACCATTGATTTAATAAATTCTTTTCATCATATCCAAAATTTTGTTTTATTTGAATTAAATCAATAATTGTTAATAATTGTTGTTTAATATCATTTGATGAATAACTTATTGTTTGTTTAAATGATAAATCAATTATAGAAAATAATTGTTGTTTATTATTATCTTCATCGATGGATAATTTTAAATTAAATTTATCAGGAATTGATAATTGTTCAATGAGATTATTAGGTAAACTAAGTAAATAAGAAACAATTAAATTTTCTTTTAATAAATCAAGTGACCATCGAAGAGCTTTTAAACTATTTGAATCAAGTTGATTTTTTATTTGTGTTAATGGTGAATATTCTTCGGAGATTTTTTCATCAGGTAATGAAAGTGTATATTGTGATATTCCTTCTATCCAATGAAGAATTATTGGTGGTTGAGGAAGACTTAATATTGAATCTTTTGATGGAATATTTGTATCAATTGTTGTTAATCGAAGATCTTCAGAATTATCTGGAAATATATTCAATTGTTCATTATCAGATTGAATTGCAAATTTCATCTATAGAAGAAAAAAGAGTAAAAATAGAATTAAAATATATTTGTTTACTTTATTTAAAAATTCATCTCCTTGAATAAAACTTTGTTTTTGATCATTATTATTATTATCTAAATCATGTTTATATTGTTGATTATCATGATCAATAAGATTAAATTGAATTGTTTTATGATTTTTATCATATAGAGACCATTGTTGTTGTTTATCTTGAATTGAATGAATATTTAATGAAATCTTGTTTTGTTGTTGATCATGTGTCCATTTTATTTGTTGATCATTTAATTCAATATTATTTTTCCATAATTCTTGTTGATTATTATCAATATCATAAACAGATTCTTGATTAAAATCATCAATGATTGAAATTTGTTGATTATTTTCTTCATATTCTTCATTATCAAATTGATGAGATTTTTCCAAACCATCTGTTGTATCACTTGTCCAAATAAAATGACTTTGTAAATCTTTTTCAATTAATGCTTGGGCTTCTTCATCATCAGCATCAATTAAATTATTATTTGCATTTTTACGACGAAATCTTGGTACTAATCTTTTTTCTTTACGATGAAATTCTGATTGCATTTTATATATGTAACTTACGAGGTTTTTTTCTTTCACAAAGTGACAGAACAAAACACGTGTGCATATATCTTATATTGCAATGTAATTGCACAAACTAATGCAAGAAATATAAATACTGAATCTTTTGGATTACATGTTTTTGTTTTTTGTTTCAGATAAAAAAATGTCACTTGCTGATGAACTTCTTGCTGATCTTGAATATATGGATGGAGGTCAAGGACCTTCAGGTGATTCAAAAGAAGAATCAATGGAAACTGAACAAGTTTCGTCTGCAATGAATTTTTTACCAAATAAAAATAGTGTTCATGCAGTTGCAAAATTAAAAGATTCAATATTATTACAAGAAACAATGAAAAAAATCGAATTTCATACAAAACATCAACGAAAATCAACAATGGAAATTCAAGGTCCTGTTGAACATGATCCTGAATATTTACTTATTGTTGATGCAAATAATTTACTTGTTGAAATTGATAATGAAATTGATATTATTCATAATTTTGTTCGAGGACTTTATCGAAAAAGATTTCCTGAATTAGAACAACTTGTTCAATTACCATTAGATTATCTTAAAACTGTTCAAGTAAATTAGATTTCCTTCTTTTTATTTAAATCAATATTCTTTTCTTTTCTTTCGTTTAGGAATTAGGAAATAAAGTTGATCAAGCGAAAGCAAATGAAAATTTACTTAAATTTTTAACACAAGCAACAATTATGATTGTTAGTGTATCAGCTTCAACTACTCAAGGGTATGTTTATCTATTTTGTTTACTTGTTTATTGATTTTTTTTTTTTCTTTTAGACAAAATTTAACTGATGAAGAATTAGAACGTGTTATGGAAGCATGTGATATTGTTAGTATTTTAGCTTTCTTTATGAAAATATTTTACAAAAACAAATTTGTTTTTTATTTTTAGGCAAGGAAATTAAGTGAAAATAAACAAACAATATTATCTTATGTTGAATCTCGAATGACATTTATTGCACCAAATTTATCAATTATTGTTGGTGCATCAACTGCAGCTAAATTAATGGGTATGGCTGGTGGTTTAACAAATTTAACAAAAATGCCTTCATGTAATATTCTATTATTGGGTGCACATAAGAAACTTCTGGGTGGATTTTCAACAACAGCAGCTATGCCTCATGCAGGAGCGATTTTTTATTCAAAAATTGTTCAAGATTGTCCACCGGTTAGTTATTTATACTTTTCTAAAATATTTTCATAGATTTTAAATTTCAACTTGAATATTTATTTTAGGATCTTCGAGTAAAAGTCGCACGTTTAGTTTCTTGTAAAGTAACATTAGCTGCACGTGTTGATAGTTTTCATGAAAGTCCTCAAGGTCAACAAGGAAAAATTTTATTAAGTGATATTGAACGACGTATAGAAAAATTAGAAGAACCACCACCAGTTAAAGCAGTGAAACCATTACCACCACCCATTGATCCTGGAAGAAAGAAACGTGGTGGACGAAGACATAGAAAAATGAAAGAACGTCTTGGAATGACTGAATTACGTATTGGTGCTAATAAAACCAAATTTGGAGAGGTTCGTATATTTAATCTGATTTAATTTTTTAATTTACTTTTGTTTTTTTAAGATTGAAGAAGATGCTTATCAAGATGCAGTTGGATTTTCAACAGGTATGCTTGGAAAATCTGGCTCAGGAAAAGTTCGAGCAGCACAAGTTGATTCGAAAACAAAAGCAAAAATATCTCAAAAACTTCAAGTTTGTTATCTTCGTCTTCCTCTTCTTCTTCTTCATATTATTAATCTTTTTTTGTTTTTAGAAAACTTTACAACGTCAAAATAATGCATATGGTGGTACAACAACAGTACATAATAGAAAACAAATTAGTGGAACAGCATCAAGTGTTGCTTTTACTCCACTTCAAGTAAGAAACAGTTTGAAAATTATAATTCATTTATTTTCTAATTTATTTTTTGTTTAGGGCCTTGAAATTGTTAATCCAAATGCAGCTGATAAAGATAAAACAGGAATCGAAAGTCAAAAATATTTTTCGAATACATTTGGTTTTACTAAAATTAGTCCATCTGTTATACCAAAAACAACTTAATTTATTTGTATGTTTGTGTAAATAAGTTAAACAAGGAAAAAGTGTTTGTTTTTTTGTTGTTGTTGTTACTACTATTATATTTGTGAAACATCATATATAAGTTCATTTGATGATTATATTCTTACAATAAATTGTAATTTGTTATAGGCACGAATGATTCGGAACTGGATAACATTCTCATATTTTTTTTGACTATGTGAAATGATTGTCAAATGCATTAACAATCTCTTTTATGTTGATTCTTTATAATAGAAGTCGTTATGTTTATATAGATTTCTACTACAAATTAATCAGCTTTTCTTGATTAATATTTACTATTTCATTCATCAAGTGATGACTGTGCACACTTTGAAAATTCACATGATCTTTCACTTCTTCGGACTATTCTTGTAATGATAGATATTCATTTTAATTATGAAGAAACTCTATGAATGGAATATTACTCTAACGGTGAGAACACTCTCGTAAAGAATTAGAAACGTAAATATGTCTGGCAAAGTCATTTACAGAGTTGTTCTCTATATATGAGCGCGAGCCACTGAAAATAGAATTAGCTGAAACATAAGTGAACAAGAAATTCTTTCATTTATTTATCATCTATTCTTCATAATTTGTTTTTTACAGTTTCAATATTCTCTTTCACAGTTTTTATATAAAAATGAGTTGAAGGTAATGCACGTTGGAATATGCCCAGAGCACGTTCAAAATATGATAGTGCTTTTGAATAGTCTTTCATATTGTAATACATCTTAGCCATATTATTGTATGAAATAGCCAATGAGGGATGATTGGAAGGTAGAGTTTTTTGTCGAATTTTAAGTGCTTTTTCGTAAAATGAAAGTGCTCTCGAATAGTCTTTCATATTGCCACAAACACCACCGATGCTGTTGTATGAAGTAGCCAATGAAGGATGATCTGAAGAAAGAGTTTTTTCTCGGATTTCAAGTGCTTTTTCGTGAGATGAAAGTGCTTTCAAGTACTCTTTCATGCTGTTATACACACCACCGATGTTGCTGTATAAAACAGCCAATTCTAGGTGATTTGAAGAAAGAGTTTTTTGTCGAATTTCAAGTGCTTTTTCGTAAAACAAAAGTGCTTTTGAGTACTCTTCCATACTTTTATACACTACCCCGATGTTGGTGTATGAGATAGCTAATGAAGGATGATTTGAAGGAAGAGATTTTTGTTGAATTTTAAGTCCCTGTTCATAATACGAAATAGCGTTTCCATAATCACCTAGAGTCGAATGTACATAACCTATTTGATTGTAATAAATCGCTTTTTCACCCTTATCAGATGTCTGTTCGAGTAATACATTGTATAGTTCTTCAGCTTTATTAAGTTGACCAATTTTAAGCAATAAGTCACCCAATCGTTGCCATCCAGTACCACCAACTTCTTTTCGTATCCGATCGGTAAGTAATCGTAGTTGTTGGTCATCATCCGATGTTAATTGTAATTCAACTTGATAAAGTTGATTGTTACTATCCATTTGTTTAATTTCATTCACTCGAAAAACGGTATGCATGGAGAAGAGAACTTCTTCTTCTTGTGCCTCGTAATAACTTAGTTCAGTAATGCGGGCAAATGGTGTTGATTTAATACAAGGATTAATGGACATTGTAAATAGAATGCCCACCTTGTCCGGTACTGTTGAAGCAATGTCAGCATAACCGATGGATACTTCTTTATCTTTGCTTGTGGACAAAAAGTTATTAAAGGACATTAAACCACCTTTTGTTTCTTGCAATTTTTCGAAGTTTGCGTTGGATAGACCTTGTCCCCGATAAACTATGAATGGTTTATCGTGATAACTACTAAGTTGATGTTGGTGTAGTTGTTCGATTTGTTGGTGAAGATCATGAATGAAAAAACCCATATTAATAATAATATCACCATCCATAGAGCGTAGAGCATAATTGAGCATAGAATAGATAAATGATGGGTAAGTATACCACTAAATAGCTGATTGAGCGCGGTATTGTTTTTCAAACAGATTAATATTGATTGACGACTTTGAATTATCCTGTCGACAGTAAGTGATAAAGTCTTTAATAGCCTTCTCGTCATGTTCCATATCAAGAAGAATATCCTTGAATATTTGGGTGTACATAAATGTTGGCTCTAACTGATTTAAATTATCAGTTGAGGCCATTTCATTTGCTGTGATAAAACTTATGGCTATCGAGTCTCGATGGTATTGTCAAATACCCAATTGTAATTCTTGACATAAGTCATCGATATTAGTATGAACGCTCTTGATTTTTTGCCATTTTTTTGTCGGTTCTTCACGTAAGGATTTAATGTTACTGAAGACATGAACACTATCCAGTTGAGGGATATCATTAATAAGGGGCATGATTTGTTGTGCCGTATCATTCTCTACAACGAGGAAAGACTTGATATCTTCTTGAGCATCTGTAAGATAGTCGATGCATGTATCTCGCTGCTTAAAGCTGTTGACATTATCAGTAATGGTTTTTAATTGTGTCAAAATATTTTGATAAACTTTGCTTGTTTCATCCATACACTCATCTAACCAGAGGACTGAACAATTTTGAGCCATCCATCGTCTTGTTTGAATAACTTCTGATGGTGTTATGGTCGTGTTATTGTTATTCATGAAAGCGTTTGAAGATAAAAACGATTTTTGATAGATGCTGGATCTACTCACTTTGTCTTATATATAATTTGATGTTGAATGTAAGCTTGCCAGTAATTGTTATTGTTTAAATGGTAAAAAAATTCACTGCTCTTATTTATAATGTCAATGACGTGTTTTTTGCAATTTTTTTCAGCTTACAAAATGTGTCTTTTTCGAAGACTCAGAGAAACTTCAATTAGTTACTTTTTAAAATACTGTTGTGAAGAGTAGGAGACAGATAAATAAAAATAAATTTCTTGACAATGTTCGCGACAGAAAGGGCAAATCATACGCGAACGAGATGGTTTCGTTTTATATTTATTCTCTCAAATTTCCTCTAACCTTCATCCACACAGTTACTCCAATATGTCAATATGCGTACAGCAATTAGTCAATGAAATGGAAACGAAAAAGAAATATGATACATTCAGCAAATGTTGTTTCTCTTCATCATACATTATTTTGTTGCTAAATAGCTGCAAGCATTTTGTTAGAACAAAGTGGGTGTGGTGTGTGTAAGTGTTTGAGAGTGTGGCCGAGGTTGAAGGTAGATGTGGGCTAACGAGAGATATTTTACTCTTATCTTCATCCTCACCCACCCACCCACACTCTCAAGATGAATGAAATATTTATCACTCATTTGTAAAAGAACACTTTTCTCTCATCAACAGTTAGGACACCGAAGAAGAAAAATACTGAATGTTTTTCAGTTACGAATCAGAAGTATTCTTTCGAAACATGTGGTATACAATCTAACGCTACATCGAGAAAAAATAGAGTCAACGGGGTAAACCATGGCTTTGATTCGATTGGGTGTGTATGTCTTCAATCGTATTGGTATTTATGAAAGTTTTATATTGATCAATAGACATTTCTGTCGAAATAATGCTTTAAAGTGTGTTTTATATTATTGGCACGACACTTCAATACTGCTTATTATTTATTCTGCAGCATTGTCAATAACATCAAATACACCATACAATTGGTCTTTATCCTATTACATACACTCGTCTTACAACGACCAATGTGCGTTCAATGAAACAAAACAAAAGAAAAGAAACGTCGAATATCAAATGTCGACGTAGGAAAAGCTTCATTAATACGAGACGCGTAAAAGATTTTATTTATAACTCGTGCGCGAAGATAAATTCATGTCTTCTTCTACATAAAATAATGGAAAAGTTAATAAAACCATTCAAAAAATTAACTAATATTAAAAATTTATTTCGGCGTCGCTCACCGAAAATTACGTGGGAACATTCATGGTCATCCGATGAAATCAAAAATGCTTTGGAAAACTCTCACTTTCGAGTATTACCTACTGAAGTGATATTACAAATATTTAAATTTCTAAGTGTCCATGATTTGGGTAATGTTTCATTAGTCTGTCGTAGATTCAAAATGGTGGCCGATCATGATGAAATTTGGAAATTAAAGTGTCAATGTAAGTCTATTCAATTTCTTTATTTAATTCTCTGTTATCATATTATGATATAGCCTCAACTAAATTATATTCGAAATCTTTTAAAAAGATTTACATGGATTGGATCTATGAGAAATATCTGCGTAACATAGAAATAGAAAAAGTTGAAGGTTACTACCATAAATATGGATATCCTACTTGTTGTATGTCGCACTTCAGGCCACCTGTACATCCTGTTCGTTCAAGTGGTGAACATGATTTTGTATCCATTGGTGGATTCAAACAGCATCCAAATAAATCACAAAACATGTAAGAGACTAATCAATATATCATATCTCTGAACACTTGTAGATTAGTTTCTTTTGCTTAGGATGATTGAATTATCGTTTGACGTGAATAAAACTGTTCATGAGCTCATATCATTATATAAAAAAAGGTCTAAACTGCAAGCTGAATGGCGGCAAGCACCAGTTATTAAGCAAATGATAACAAGATATTATCATTTTATACAACTTAAAGCTTTATATCCGAGTGATATTCTACTTATTCCAACATTAGATATTGAAATTATTTGGCAGACACATCTTCTACGACCAAAAATGTACCGAGAAGATTGTATCAGATTATTTCATCGAGTGATCGATCATTCTTTATTAGCAAATGAAATAGAACAATTTCTTAAAGAACAAGCTTTCAATGAAACTTGTAAATTATATGAAGAACGATTTCATGAACCATATTGTCCATTACCTGATCGTAAGAATAAAAAAGCAGTTGAAGCTAAATATTGTCATCCCACAATGGGTTCATTGGAATGTATTATTCCAATTTATTCATATTGGGATGAAACTCACGTTACATTCTCATCAACCAATCATGATGATGATAACCCATTTTCATTTACCGAAACTGATGTCATTCTTGATGGAAATTGGTTTGATTTATTGCAACAATACATGAAAGAAATGATATCAAAGGTTCAAATTTATAGTGATTATGAGTTAGGTAAACATATTGATCTTAGTGAAGCAGCAATCAAACGATTAAAAAAATCTTATGAACGATTTTTATATATGGCAGCTAAATATCCATCAACAAATAGATATAACTTTGTACATTCAACATATGCAGTAAGATGATTTTGTATGAAATCTAGAAGAGTATTTATTTGTATATAGATTGATATTATCTGGTATTCACATATGCAAGAACCATTGAAATATGCATCTGATTGTATTCGTCTTGTTAATTATATTATTGATCATACACCATGGATATCAGCAGATGGAAATATAACGAAAAGCATTTGTGATGATATAGCAAATATTTGGAAAAATGAGTTCGATAATGATATGGAAACTGACCATTTATATAATACCACTGGAGATGATTTCGGTTATTCAGATGATAATGATTAGAGTATTTTATTTTACTAACAACTTACACACTAAATTATTTTCTTGAACTATTGTATAATTAATGCGGAAGACTGATAAAAACTAACACAAGGATGTGGATGTGGGTATGAAATGGAAAGAGTACCCACACCACACCCAAATCAATAAACAAAAATAATCGTCATTGATATTCTGGAGTCTCTTCAAAACATTAAAGCAACTTTATACTTTATTTTAAAGGTAGATGGCGCATCTGAATAAAAGAGAGCTATAATAGTCATATCCTTTTCTAGTATTGCTTGATTTCTTTGAATTTCGAAGAAACTACAGGATATCGATCAGTAACTTACCATAATGTCTTGAATCCTTGAATTTTTGGATCTTGGGTATATTTCAATGGATGAGCGAGATTCTTTATTCTTTTTATTAAATCAGATGTATTAATCTTGACAGTGAGTGTGAGTATTAACAAAACGACACATACCCACATCCTTGAATTTAATTTTATTGTTATATATTTCAAATAGATTGATACAAAAAAAGCAGCTAATAATAAACATAGAGCAAAGTGCAGTTTTTCTTCATACTGTTGATTTTATCTACCATCAATGACTTCTCAGACCCATTCTAGTTGTTGCTGTTCCTTCAATGAGCACGGGTCGCAAAGGTCGACGAAATATCTTTATTTTTTGAATGACATTTAAAAATTCTCGTCGAAACAACTTTGATGATACGAAAAAATTAGCAAATGTCAATGCAAAACCAAGATAAAGAACAACATATGTCATATTATTGACGAATGTCTCAATAGAAAGTTGAAGTGACGATTTGTAATTATTTATAGTAAACACTCGATAAATCAAATAACATGGATTTGGTATATTGAGAAAAATAAAAAGAAGAAGTTGGTTTACCAACATCTTATGAAGTTGAACATCTTTCATAGAAATTTTACCAGTTCGAACAGATCTATCATTAAGATTCCGTGTGGTCGGTGCAATAGTTTTACCAGTTCGACGAACATTATTGGCAGTTAATAAACCAAAAATAATCATTAAAGATACAGGAAGAATTCCACTATCAATCGAAATGTAGATGCTAAAAAATATTCCATACGCTCCTAATCGAGCTTGACAGCTGTTATTAATGATCGCGTAGAAAATGATTATTTGGGTATACATCAGACTCCAGAAAATTGCATTACCAATGATAACACGTAGAGCAATCTTTGGTGAACTCCAGTGACGACGGAGAGCACTTCGAGAACTAGCAAAATATCGATCAATTGAAGCCATAATGATATTATACCGTGAATTAGCAATAAGAACGTAGAAGAGATAGTAACGCATCTTACAGAACCAGAGATTCGTTGTAACAGTTTGAACATTGTAACCGTATTGAAGCATTCGATAGAGTAAAGCAAAATTGAAAGCCAATAATTGTGAAAAACTTGAAGCGGTGAAATACATAGAACACGCACTTTTACGAAATGTAGGTTGGTAAAAAACTATACAGGTTAAAACTGATCCAATATTACCCATCAACCAAATAATACCTAGGGCATATTGTGAAATAGTCTTGTTTATAAAATTGATGTGACTAATCTGATCAGCATCACCATTATTAACGACAATATTAGTGCTGTTCATCGTTGTTTTCTTTTATAAATCTATAAATAGAAAGATTGATTTCAATATTATTTATACGTATATTTGCTAATTAATTCATGACAATCATCTACGAAAATGTATCGGTAAGTATTCTGAATTATTCAGCTCTGTCAATACTTTTCATCAGTTATTTTTATCAGCTAATTAATTTTACTTTGACACTAAGTCAGACATATATGTTTTAGAAGATTTCTCATTCAAATAATTGATACATTGTCTCTCTGTGCAATATAAAACCGCAGGAAAATATGCCTATATCATAGACATAAGTTACCTGAAAGATACTTTTATGAATTATTATTAATCTTATACTCACAGAACATTTGCATCGCAAGATACATAAATAAGCAGAATAGTATATCAGTATTAAATAGTTTTTTTCCAAGTACGCATAATGCAATAGTATTAAAAGTTTATAAAAAATTATATTCTACATAAGCATCTTAAAAAATTTTAAATGATTACATACGGTATTTTTAACATTTATAAACTGTTGCTTGAATTTAAAAGGATAGGTTCTATTGTGCTGTTAGTTCTTAGTTTTGAGAAAAAAAATAATTATTATAAATTATAAAGAAAATTGTATTTTTGCTCAATGAATCGTGATCGAACATAATATGGGAAAGAAACAACAAATGTCGTGCTAATTCATTTCTTTAATGAATGGAAGGAAATGCATTGGGTAAAATTTAATTGTCTTTCAGTGGATGAGTTCGTTATATGAATGTGAGAAAAAATAAATAGTAATGAGAAGAAAGTCGTTTCTAACACAGTGATTATATATCGTGTGACATGACAAAAGATATCTTGAGGATGAATGGAATCCTGAATTCAAAATAATTAAAATAATCACATTCTGAGTTTTATTCATGTCTTCATTTTTATTATGGATATATTTATCAGCATATAAGATTGAATTCTGTAGTTTTATTTTGAAAATGTTGATTAATTATTATGGTATATTTAAATATTTGATTGAAATGTTCTCGAATTTGTTTGATTTTTATGAAGCTATAGTATCAATCAATGAAAGATCTTAAATCTCTTAATAAAAATAATACTGGATACTGTGTCACTTCCTGCCCAGTCATCATTGGTGCACAGAACCAAGTACATATTATTTTAAATTATGTCGAATCAGTTTTAATTACAAGAAAGCATGTTTTAGCTAAGATAAAAGCTTGTCATCACAAATCTTCTGGAGCTAAAATATGAAGCTTACATGTCGCCTTTAACGTCACTATAAACTAATAAAAAATATCAGATAGTTATTTATTATTTCTGTTTCATTTTTCTTTGATTTATTTTTCATTCGTTTTCTAATTGTGCAACAACATTTGAACTATAAATTATTATATATATGTTAAATAAAATGAAATTTCGCCCAAATATAAATATGATCACTGCCAAACATTTTTAAAGTCTCTTCCGCTGATCGATTTTGAACATCCCAAGCTTTTCCACAATCAATTAATATAACTTGTTTTGGATCATAAAAAATATGATCAATAGATGAATTAGAATTATTCTGAGATGAATCCGGATAATATGTTGGTATTATCTTATCTTCAATTGATTCATTAAATATATTATTATATTCAATCCATTGGAATTGATCATAAATATCTTTTGTTGCATTTAAATCTCCACCAATAATCGAAATTAAACTTGAACTATCTAACAATTGTTTACATTTCTCTTTTATTTGTTTTGCTTGTGATATTGAATGAATATAATCTAAATGTAAATTAATTAAATGAATATTTTTTGAATGAATAGAAATAATTTGAATTGCTTCTCCTTGTTCATTATCAAGAATTTCATTAATAATATTTATTTCTTTTGCATATTTCCAATTTTTATTAATTAATGTTAAAAGTCCATTAGAAATTGAACTCATTGTTGGATTATTTGGAGCAAATTCATATATATATTTATCATGAAATTTTTCTTTACATAAACAAATAAAATCTTGTTGTGCTTCTTGAATAATGATAATATCACAATTCATTGAAGATATTTTTGATAAAATAATATTATATCTTGTTTTAGAATCAATAGCTAATTCATATAAAGATGGATACCAATCTTTGTTAACCCAACAAGGAGCTAAAATATTCCAACTCATCAATGATAAATCAAGCATTCGTTCTTCTGTAGACATTTATTAAAATAAAATAAAAAAAAAGAAGAAGATATTTATATTTGTTGATAAATGAAGTAATCAGTTTTGAAAAGAATAGAGGTCACATGAATATTTTATTATTAGATATCGATGCGCATATTGAAATTTCTAATTCATTAACATACTGAAATTTACTAATAATGAAAATAGAGATTCTTTCTAGTTTAATTGAATTATGTGTTATTATATGTCTTCAATATTTTAATAGTGGAAATCAATCATAATTTCTATCAATAAGCAGGGATATAGATATGTATAATGGAAAAATCAAATTTTGCAAGAAAAGAAGCTAAAATTTAAATAGAACAAAAGATAATAAGTTTCAATTGTATTCCTATATTTTCGCTCACCTGCAATGATCTACATATATTGTCATAAAAGATATATCATCAATTTATAATGGCTTTTTAGATCACATTAATATATGCTATGCAAAGATTTCTCTAAATTAACGAAACATCTTTACTAATAAGTCTATATACTATAACTCGCTCAGCTCTTTCTCGTAGAGGCCATGTAGCTAA
The DNA here is from genome assembly GCA_905250115.1 of Adineta steineri. Classification (NCBI taxonomy): domain Eukaryota; kingdom Metazoa; phylum Rotifera; class Eurotatoria; order Adinetida; family Adinetidae; genus Adineta; species Adineta steineri. The sequence continues at coordinate 458,330 of CAJNOI010000056.1, read as the reverse complement.
TTATCATCAAGCCACTCATTTATATGACTTTTAAAAAACTAATATCAGATTCATGTTCCTCGATCTCGATTACATCTCAGTGAAGTTTTATAAAAGACTATGTCTTCTAGTTCAAACCTTTTTTGACCAGTAAGAGAACTGCGGACAGACAAGCAAGACTCTTCTCTACGAGAAAGAGAACAAGCATTTCTTCAGCAACATCATGAGAAAATAATTAGCAAGTTATTTTTCATCATTTGAAATATTATAGGATCCACGTATACGATTCGAGTTTTTACTACTAACCGTCGTTATGCATCTCAAAGCAATGTAGTCTTCAACGTTTTTTTATAATTTATAATCGCAACATAAGAAAAGAATTAATAAAATGATCGTGGAAGAAAAAGAATTACGCAATAATATTTAAAAATCTGTTATTCTAATAGAGATTGAAGTTTCGCATTTTCACAGGAGGAACATTCACTTGCGTCCACACTTCTGACGGAGTCAAATCGTTTACTGACACGAACTTTAATTTGTGTAGATTAATATTAGTTTTTGTCGAAACCGCTAAATAACTAGCTCCAAATCGAATTACATTATACGGATGACCGTATTTATAAATCGGTGTCATCCGAAGTATGTTATTCTCTGTAAGGTGATGAATATTGTATGTTCCCGAATCATTTACAAGCCAGCCACTAGAACTGAGTGATGAAATACTGCATCGTTGACTTCCAAAAGCGTCGGTAATAGTAATTTCGAATAAACAATCGTATGTTGTTGTTGATAAAATTACAACATGAGGCTTTGTTCCATGTCGACTATTCATAGTCAAAGCAAGTTTGCCAGCATTGTAAGACATGCCATCAATAAGATCATCCCCACGGCACATAAAAACAGATTTAGACCAGAGAAGATCAGAGAACGAATGTACTAACACTTCTTGAAGTGGATGAATATTAAGATAAAGTGTGTCATGTGAACAAGCACAATTTTGATAATATTTCTCTTCAAGTATCTTGTGGTAGTTCATAGTTTCTGGATTCATCGTAAATACCTTATAATCACTAATGATATATATTCGATTGAGTTTTGTGTTCCAACATAGATCACTAATCTTTTCATAAATCCATTCAATTTCTCGAACTACTTTCATTTTTGCATTAAGAAGACATATATTTGGACCATTTTGAATTAACATATATTGATCATTTGCAACCATAGCGAAGGGACTATATTCTATTTTCGTGATCGTTCGAAATGGTTCACCCAACTGACATATATCAAGCACTTTGACTTTCGACGATGATGAAGCCGAACTAAAAAGTGTAGAAATAAAGCATTTTGAAATAATTTAAATAGACTTTGAAGACCTGACCGATATGCTCCAAAGGCCGAAAGTGAATTGGAGTTCATTAATTTATTCTAATGAAATTTTGGCGAATGAAACATTTGACTATGTTTCAGCGCCTCAGTAAGGTATTGTTCTTATATTTTGAAACTTCCAGTTCGAAATCAAAAGAACTAAAATGAACTGCACTTTTTCACCACTTCTGTTTCTATGTATTTATTTTCGTATGAATTTCGATAAACTAGCGATACCCTTATCATGAATTCAAAAAGGATCTGTCCGTATTTTCATGACATAGAAAGTGACTCAGATTTTGTAGAGAGTAGCTAAGAAAGACGAACGACATTATCGATTAGTTTTTGCCTGATCAGAAGAAAAGGTTTAATATCACGCTGATGACGATTAAATTTATCTGTAGGGTAAGTTTTGGACTGAAAAATCTTCTTTGAATTTCTTCTAAAATATCCGCCTCACAGTCAAAATTTCAGCAAAATAAATGAATGGGTGAATCAAAATAGTACGGATCCATTGAATATGCCCTCTCATAAGTGAAAACTTTGAAGAACAAGTTTGAAACTTTTCAGGGCGAAGATGCGTTATTTCAAGAGCAGGGGTATTAGCCAACGGATTGATCGGTGGCACAAACACTTTTTTGTAATGTGTAATCCAATCAACTCAATGCTTATTTTATCAAACAAAATAGAACGAGCAAACCTTTTGCATGTGTAGAGAGTTTTTTTAAGGTAAAACACCATCAAATGAGGAATTCAAAAATCTATTCGTCTGAAAACTAGTTAAAGGACGAACCTGATTGGCGTTGTTATTGACTTGGGAATATTCAGATGGGCAACCGATTCATCAATGTCAAGTATATCTTCAGACAGCAGCGGACCATGCTTTATTTCATATTGATTGATGTAAGAATCTCGCTCGTTTACTTCGCATTTAATAATATTGCAGAGTAAAGAGTATTTGGCATTATCTAGCTGATGCAACCTTTCAATTTCACTGCGTATAAACGAGGCCACTCCCACTTTTGCTTGCTGCTCTGTCAATGGATTACTCTTGTCTACTGAGAAATTTTGTACACAGGAACAATTTGGATCCAAACCATGTCGACAATGCACAATAGCATTTAAAGCTCTTCGACGATACCAATTCCTTTTGTTCAAATAATTTCTTTCTTCACTCGCTTGAAATCGTTGAATAGTTCCACTTTCTGCTCTTAATGAAAAGTCCTCCATCTATTTCTTCGAGACGTTTTGTTGCTAATAGAGAAACGTTGTATCTCATTGTGTCTGCATATGTTATGAGAAGAAAGATAACGGTTATTGATAAGTACACGGGTAGAACGAATGAAGCTGATAAAAACAAGAAAATCAACAGTAAATGGATGGGTGTGGTGTAACCGAAAGACCGTTAAAAGACACTCACACCCTCAAGATTTAGATTTATATTTCTAATATGTTGAACATTCACTCAGAATCTTGACAATGATCGTACACTTTTTAAAACTGTTATTTCATAAATAAGTAACACTATTCATTGACGCATAGCAACAAACAAGTTAAGATGTTGTTCTTTTCATCAGCCTTCTAAAGTCTTCTTAACTTCACTGCATAATATATTTGTTTTTAACTACTGAATTTAGAATAGAAAATGTTATCAGTAATTATGTGTACATAAAATCTTTTTTTTAATTTAACTTGAATTGAAATATTGAGATGTTGTTAACTGTCGGATTAAGTTCGAACATAAAATTATATTTTACATCATAATTTTCATATATATATACGATCTTTCTATTAAATTATGAAGCTTGGTCTTTTTTGTCAACAATACCTTTTGATCTTTGATTACCTTTTAGTATATTTCAAATGATCCTTCTCATGACATTTGTATTTAAAGTGACATAAAAAGAATTTTAATGAAAAAAAAAGAAAAAATTATTCGATTCTTCTTTTTTTCTTTTTCTTTTTTATACCTTGATTATTCATATTATTTCTCATAATGTTTGTCCTTCAATAAAAACATTGCAACTAGTCACTATTTTTACTTATAAAACACGATTTTTTTTAATTTTATTTTCATTTGAAAACGAAAATTAAAATTAACAAAAAAAAAAATGGTATTAAAGAGTATTGTTCGTTATATAATAAATAATTATTTAAAAGATTATATTGAACGATTAGATGATGAAAGATTAAAACTTGATTTAAGACATGGTTGGTATTTTGAATTATTTATTTATTTTATTTATTTATTCTATTTTAGGAAATGTTTCATTAGAAAATCTTCATTTAAAACCAGAAGCTTTAGTTAGTTGATTGATTAATTTTTTTTACTTCAAATTTATAGAATTATTATTTTTAAGGTTGGATTTGGTATTCCCGTAACAGTAGTTGTTGGTTTTATTGGTAAGATCTATATAGAGAGAAAAAATAATAAACTTTCTTTTCTTTTTATTAGAAAAATTGTCAATAGTTATTCCATGGAAAAATCTTCGTTCGAATCCAACAAAAGTATATCTCGATGGATTATATGTATTAGTTGTACCAAAAAATGGTATATTTTCTTCAAATTAACTTTCTTCTGTATGGAATAGAATTTATTTGTTATAGAAGTACCTCAAGATTTTCGTGAATATCATGCAGAAAAAATGAAACGTGTTCAACGTAAATTGGATAATTTACGTAAAGCAACATTAGGTTATTATTTTAATTTCATTTTCTTGTTTAATTTAATAATTAATTGTTATTTTTTAAGATGAACATAAAGTTGAAGAAAAAGAAAAAGGTTTCTTTGAACGAACAAAATTACAAATGATGCAAAATCTTCATTTAACTTTGAAAAATTTTCATATTAGTTATGAAACACAATCAACAACAAAACTTGGACATCCATTTTCATTTGGAATAACAATTCATTCTTTACAATTAATTGTTAATCACACTTTTTTTTCTTTGAAATCTTATTTGATAAATTTTCTTTTTCTTCTTTAGACAACAACAAATACACAACGAATTGGAAAAATCAAAGAACATACATATATTATTGCTAAGGTTTTCTATTATTTTGAATATTTCTATATTTTAGTTATTTTAGCTTGAAGAAATTAATTCTCTATCAATTTATTGGAATACAGATTGTGAATCAAGAATTAATAAACCTTTTCAATATGTTGTTGTTAGTACAAATATTATCTTTGCAAAAAAAAAACAAAAACATTTCTCATGTTTAGGATGATCTGAAATCTAAAATAGCAACAAATGATTTTGTACCAAAAAGCAATGAAATGAATTATGGTTTGTATATGAAATAATTGAATTACTGGTTTTTTAATTTGATTTTTTTGATTTAGTTTTTCATCCAGTAAATTTAAAATTTGTATTAGAAATGATAATGAAATTTGCAGAACATAATTTTGAAAAACCAACAATTAAAGTTGATTTTACAATTGAACGAATGAATTTTGAAATTGATCCAAAACAATTATCTGATTTACTTGATTTTGTTAAATTTCAAAATTATAGTGTTTTCTATGGTAAGAACAATTCTATTCGACAATTTTCTTTATCCATTTTTTTCTTCAAAAGATCGATGTCGTGAATATCGTCAATTGTATTTAAAAGAATTTCTTTCCAATTCAACATTAACACAAGAACAAGAAGATCGAATTCATGTAATTATTTTCTTTTATATTTATAACAATATTATTTATTTTTATTTAAGATTCTCGAATCAAAATTAGATGTATTTACAATGGCATATATAAGACATAGTATAGAATTAGAAGTATGTTACGCTTTATTTCGATTAAATCATATTATAATTCATATAGAATAATCAATCTTCAAATGGAGATACGAATACGGAATATGGCTGGTGGAATTGGTGGTGGAGTGGAAAAGCAAAACAAACTGAAGGTTTTTTTCGTTAATACATACAATCCATTTCGATTTAATCTGAATTCTTATTTAGATCAACGTGGTAGAAGTATAGAAAATGTAAATACTACTGAAGATTTTTTCTCTGAAGAGGTAAAGAATTCGAATAAAGATTTGTTATTAATTTGAATAATTAATATTTAGTCTTTAAATACTGATGTTCAAATAAAAATACATAAACTTGAATTTAATTTATTATCTCCACCAAGAAAAATCAAGTAAATTTCTTTATTAATCGTATAAACAAAATTTTTATTTATTTATTTAGACAAAATAAAAAAAAGGAAATCATTAGTCGGATTAAAATTGATAATACACAAATTGATTATAAACGACGAACTATATCGTCGAGTATTTTGTAAAACCAAATTTTAATAGAATTATTTCATTTATTGACGTTCTTTTTTTTTTTGTTCAAAAGACTTGTACTTGATCTTGGATATTTTCAAATTTATGGTTTAAAATCAAATGAAAATCATCGCCCATTAATGTTAACATCCGCAACAAAATCATTAAATTCTTTAATACATATTGAATTTGAATTAGCTCCAACTAATAAAGTATCCGATTATCGATTCTTATTAATAATGGAACCATTAACAATTATTTACGATGGTGTAAGTTTATTGAAAAATAAAATTTGAAATATTTTATAAATCTAATAGGCAACTATAAATGAAATTGTTGAAAATTTTGAACCAATTGATACTAAAATTACTTTTACAAATCCAATGTATGTTAATTTGTTAAATAAAATAATTTATTTTGAAATATTATTTAGAATAAAACAACGAACACGTGAAGAATTGGAACATGATGTATTCAATCAGAAGATCTTTGATATGACAATGCAAATAAAAAGTTTATCTCTTGTTTCACCAGAATATGGAATTTATAAACAGTTTAACATTTTTTCTTTTCTTTCATGTATTTTATTTGTTTTTCTTCTAGAAATTCAAACATAATACTTATTCAATTCAATAATTTTTTGTTAAAATCATGTTTTAGTTCTGATCAACAAGATGATGATACTTTATTTAAGGTAAATTTTATTAAATTGAGAAGTTATTGAATATTATATTATCGTTTTTTCTAATTATTATAGACGAATCTAAGCGAAAGACAATATTATGTAAAATATAAATTAATATTTAATGATTTTAGAATAGTTTATTTACGACCAGGTATTTTAATATAGAAAATTGAATCAAAAGAAAAATCTATTCTATTTTAGATAAAGATCGATTAAATATATTAGAATCAATTAAAATCTTTCAAATGAATTTTTATAAATGTATTTATTCAGATGAAAATAATTTAACTGAGTAAAATTTTATCATTATTATTTAAATTTTCCTATATTCTCTTCTTTTTTCTATGAATTAGTTGGCGAATTTATATAAGAATTAATGAAATGGGTAATATTGAATTTTCTAAAAAAACGTTTAAAAAATTAAATAGTCATTATGAAACAATTCCATTATTTTCTTCAACAATGTTACAAACAATAAATCGAATTAATCTATTTTGTAAATATTTAATTTCATTTATTTGATTTGATATAATTATATTTTAGTTCAAATATTTTCTCCTTATTCAACAATTGAATTTTATATTTTAATTCCAAAATGTTCTTTTATTATTTCACGTTCACAAAAATTATTTGAAACAGGTTTCATTTGATTATTTATTTGATTTTCTTCTAGAAACGTTTTTTTATTCAAATAGAATTTCACAGTCATATCTTAAAGACAAGAAATGAAAATGAATTTAATAAATTTATTCAAATTGTTTTAAAAAATGTTGCAATGAAAGTTTCTTCATCTTCAATATCAAATCAGTAAGATTTCTTTTTTATTTTTAATTTTATTTAAATTAATAATTTCTTTTTATAAAGATTATCTCAATCATTTTATCAAAAGAATTTTATTCAATTATTATATTCGGATTCTCATACAAAATTATAATCATTAGACGATTTGAAAATTTTTTAGAAGAATATTTTTCATAAATAATAAATAAAATTGTGTAACTATCATAGAGAAATAGATCGTTATAGTCCCATATTATTCTTATTTGTATCATATTAAACACTTGAACGAGAATCTGATTGTCTAACAATGACGAGCATTTGACAACCAAGATTTTGATCAGCTTGATAAGGTCCATGTTTCATTTGAGGATTACGCCATGCATGATATCCTTTACCAAATGTTTTATTAAGAGAAAGATCAGTAATAGAACCATCTAGAAGATAAACTTCTTCATAAAATGTATGAGTAATGATATCATCGCCAGTTTTGAAACCTGGTGGCCATGTTTGTATACTAGTTTCTTCAGATAATTGTGTTATAATGATTTTACTAGAATTTTCTAATGGAAATGGAGGAACATCAGGTATATAAAATTCACGATTATCCATAGAATTGTTTTTTTATGGAACTTTTAATGATAAAGAATAATTAATGGAAACTATTTGTTGTATCAAATACAATGAGAAAACAAAATATAAATATTATAACATACTCTTCTTTCATATAAATAAATACATAGATAAAACTAAGATAAGCAAAAGATAAAATAACAACATGTTTTTGCTCTTTTTCATTGTTATTTAAATATCTTAATATTGATTTATTTCATTCCAAATATTCGATATAAACTATTTTTCTTTCAAAGATAAATTTTTCATTGATGATCATTCATACGATCTTTATCTTATTGAAAATTCTTAATGACAATTTTGCAAATATTATATAAGCAGTATTCTATTTCATTAAGATTCTTTTTAAATATAAAAAAATGTTAGCTTGTTGTTTCTCAATAATTGATGAAATGTATTTCATTTTAAACAATATAGTCAATTTGAAATCTACATGAATACTGTATGGTTGCGTTTGTTAGAGAATATGAGTCACATTTCATCGATGTTTATTTTTGTTTCACGGTAAGTAGGTGTGAGTGTATATGCGGTGTGGATTTAAGGGTGTGATGATAATATATCGACCTCACCAAGACCTACAACCTTGTAGTGCAACGTTTAAGAAAAACTAGAAAAGAATAGAAAAAAAAATCAATTGTTTTTTTCGTATATATATAAAATTTTCTTGCATAAACCTTAGTGTTGAATATGACCGTATGAAAAGTGTCTGTCTCATTATTTCACGCCACATTCACTCACACCATCAGGATAACGTGAAGTGAAGGCGTAAACAATTCGATTGTTGCTGACGAAAAAGAAAAAGAATTAAATTAATTTTAGTTTCTTACTAGTTTGTCATTTAATGATATAGAAGATCTTTAGATGGTTGATTCTTTTAAGCATCGAATACAAAACTATGAAATAAATATTTAATTAAAAAACTTGATTGATTGAATGAATGAATTAATATGAGTGATAAAGGAAAACTTTTTACATTTCTGAAGAAATATTTATTTTTCGTTAAATAAAAAAAAAACATTATACATGCAAAATAGACTTTGTATGATGATGTGAATGTTATCTTCGTTGGACACCCATATCGTCACACCCAGATCTGTACTCACATCCAAAGTAGCACACTCGCTCTGTTTAGGATAATTTCACAGTCAAATTTCAAGTCATGAGTGATAATATCATTAAATTTAAACGCAAGTTATTAATAAGAACCGTGACCAAGTCGTTTCTTCGCAATTGATTATTCGATACTATGCAATATTTGTCTTATGGACGTACATATACTTTTATATTCTATGTGACTTGTTCCCATTCACTGCTATTGCATGTGTTAGAATATTTCTTGTTTATTCACGAAGATAAATAAAAACAAACGACACAACAAAAACAACTTGAGCTAACGATCAAGGGAGACATGAACAAAAACTAAAACAGAGAGAGAAAAACACAATCCATATATATGCATAGATGAACAACATATAGAGAGAATAGATAAGAGTAGGGAACCTTAGGGAACGACAGATAGCGTACGTTAGCAACACGTAGAGATGGGTGGGTGGATGTACGAGTAGAAAAGATCAACATCCACACCAACACCACACACTCTGGGATAATATAAGCAAGCAAAGGGTCTGTATAATGATGATGGAATAAATACTTAAAAACATCCAAGAATTTTTGCTTTTAAATAACTTGTCAGTTCATTATTGCATAAATATAAATCGATCATCCAACATATGCAACTGACGCCATTCAATAATTCTAGAATTGTATAAACCCATACACTAACAACGCCAGCATAGTCAAAAGCTACTAAGAAATAAATAGGAACAGCTCCAACGAAATACATCCAAAACATAACGAATATATCTATCTATATATATAAAGAAGAAAGTTTGTCTGTTTGTTCTTTATGCATTTGGACACCGTATGAGCAAATGCAATGAAACTTTCCAGGAATGGTGTCTACAACCAGGGGAAGGTCAACGTCTACTTTGTTCCGAAAAAAAACAAATCCTACGCTTGCTACAGGCAATCTATGAAACTGACCAATAGGATTGCAGCATTTCAAAAGGTTAAAAAAACATCGATAGCGAAGGCGGCCGAAGGCCGTCTGAGCGCTCCAATAAAACATTTCATATGTTCTATCTATCTACAGCAGTCCGGTACTTGCTACAGGCAATCTATAGAACTGACCAATAGGAATGCAGCATTTGCAAAAGTTAAAAAAAACATCGATAGCGAAGGCGGCCGAAGGCCGTCTGAGCGCACATCTTCTGTTCGCTATACATTCGGTCCCTGTAATACCTATGATCACCAAACTTTCTATAACGCTTCCTTAGGTCCTAAGGACGATCGACGGGGATTGGTATAGTCATCGGGGGAGGGAGGGGGAGGGGTCGGAGGTGGCGTGATCGAAGCTTCACCCAGGTGGTTCTGTGATAGCTAACGCCACCAAACCATCAATCACACTTCTGTATATACAAGGAAAAGTGGCGAGGAGGTCGGATACGGAAGGTGCTTGAAATATAAATATTTTGCAGCGGGAACCGTATCAGAGGGATTTTACAGCCACAACTCTATGAGAGAGAGCTTGCAGCGGGAACTGTAAGACAAGAATTTTGCAGCGAGAACTGTGTACGAGAGAATTTGCAGCGGGTACTTCCGCTAGTGTTTTAATAAATGAAGATCACGTGCATTAATCTTTGGTCTGATAACTATAGTTGCACCATGTTGCGGTTGAACTCGACGAGTAGAAGAATGAGCATATTTGAATATTAAAAGATTGAGAACAAGAATAGTAATTGGTGGAATTACTTGGAAAGGAAGTAAATAATATGGCATCAACCAAGATGGTAGAGCACAATACTATAAATAGTTAAATTGAGAGAATCAAAATTTAGTAACGATATACAAAACGATGATTATGATCGCTCTGTTGGATGGGAAACTCAGAACTATGATGTTCATATATGGAATAATCTTCTATTCTTTTCACATAAAGAACATCACAATTCCGATAAAAATACATTCCTATCTTTCATATTTTGTTATTACTCAATAAAACTCATGCATGTAATATTTACCTTGAACGATGTGGAAATATAAATAAATAAAAACAAAAATTCTTACCGGTTTTAGAAGTATTGGAAATGGCAATGCTATAAGAAAACCAATGAACCATTGAATACCAATAGATATTGCTATAAATTTGTTGCTTTTAAAAAATGCCTTTCTACTATAAATTATTGAACAGTATCGATTAAGCGTGAGTACAACAAAAGTCATTGGCGCTTGGCATGATGTTACCACTTGCATGTAGATTAGGAAAGGACATGTAGCCTCTTGGTACAGGATTTCGATATAAAATTGAAACATGAAATAATAAATCGACCAATAACATGCACTGCATATTGCACCGGCACATATATTAAGTGTAAGGATATTATTGTGATTATAAAAACGACGAATACATAAGATTGGAATAGAATAAATCAAAGCAAGAGGGAGAAGAATGGTATAAGAAATGACTGTTGCAATACCGGCGACTTGTACGAATGATACCATGGCAGACTTTCTAAAAGAAGTTCAAATTGATGATAATATTATGATGAATAACTCTACTGCCAACAGACTAATTTGAGGGAAAAAAACTTCTAAACATTTCTTCTGAAATAGAAGAATATATCACGCATATATAGAATGAGAAGCAAAATGACATTTTTCTGAGTTCTATCAAATGTGTAAATGATGCCATAAGAGATAACCTACGTTTCGTACCATCCTTTACGAACGCCCGATTATGTGACCGGGTGTTTAGAAAAGAAATGCATTGTATACACAGAGTTCCTAATGAAGAGGTGGTATGAAATGTAAACTTCTCGAAATAAACTGTCATTCTTTTTTTGTTTTTTTTTTGAATATTTATTCAGCGAAGCAACAAAACTTAAAGCTCGAGACAAGAGATTAATTACGCAGTTATCTTTGATGATCCTCTTCTCAGTGCATACCATTATATACATAAACTGACTACATGAATTATATCAAATCATAAACTATAAGCTGTCATTCTATTTTTATTTTTGGACATTTGTTCAGCGAAGCAACACAATTTAAAACTGGAAACAAAAGATTAATTATGCAGTTATCTTTGGTGATGCTCTTCTCCATGCAAACCATCATATAAATAAACTATCAGTATAAATTATATCAGATCATAAACCATACAAAAGTATTACACTAATACTGATGTTTTCTTCACCTGACAAAGGAAACTTCAGAAAAAGCAAAATAACTATTTTGAATTCACATTCTAAAGACCTTTACACCTGTGTGTTGAAAATATTTCTATCATAGTTTATATTTGAATACCGAGCATATATATATATATATTTGAATGGCATTAAAATGTGTCCTCTATAGATACGACAGACTATGGCATTGATGTATATGATGTCATGAAAAAATTCAAAAATAATGATCGATAAAATTCTGATATTTATGTAGCACCATTTCAATAGAGCAAATCTAACAATGGATACTAGTAATCTTCAATAGTATTGATGCCAATATGTGAAAGCATTTAGACAGTCAAGCTATAGGAAGGATAAAGGAAACATGGGACAATACAAAATGAATAAATATCTGAAAATAATAGCAAAATTGGTGGACTTAAATTTTTGATAATGTCTTCGTAAACAGTTTAATGAAAACAAGATCGAGAAAAATCTAATGAAACGAATGGAAAAAAAAATAAAAAAAATGCTTACTTGATTTTTTTGTACAGACTACATTATCATGCTATTGAATGACAATCTCGTTATTGTAAGGTAAGACATCATAGTGTGTTTCTTTTGTATACACAAATAGAAAACTCTTTGAACATAAACACTAAAGAGCTATTTTTAATTTTTCTGAAACATGCTATTCGTTAGCATAAATAGTTTTCAATAACATCTAGTATTGTAAGAATTGTATCAATGTTTTTTAACTTGTTTAAAAAAATAAATATTTGCAAGTCATAATTCAAAAAGTTGTCATTTATGATCATTCTATTAATCAATATTCTTGATTCTGTTCTATCTTGAGGGTAGATGTGAGTGTGGATGTGGGTGATGTGGGGATATGAGTATCATTTTCTCCTCACACCCACACCCACACCCTCAAGATATAATTTCAGACAAAAAAAATCGCTACTCAGAAATGTGAATTAACAAACTAAATGATTATATTATTTTAATAAGACTTCCTGTTTTTTTTCTCTATTATCGATGTAAATAAGTAGTCAAATAGAAAAGAAATGTGTTTTATAAAATAATGTATAGTTCATTTTTCTGTGATTGTAATTATTTCTTCTATGTATATATATCATTGAAATTTTCATATTTGACTCGATATACTTTTGCTTATTTTTTGATGACGTGAAATAAATAACATAGTTGATAAGAAATCTAATTTGTCAGAAACCATGTGTTTCTTTCCCATTTTATATGATAATCAAAAAGGATTAGCAGTACTCAATTCTAAATCACTTTTATTAATGAAAAATTAAACATAAAAGAAAATGAAAAATGAATAAAGATGAAGTGGACAAGTAATAATGAATAGCATTATTATGACAAATAAAATCCGGAGATGATCCATTAAGTTGTATAATAGTATTAATTGTAGATTGATCTAGTGGTTGTGTTTGATTATATTTATCATCAAGTAACATCCAACCAAGAATTGTATAATTATCTCTAATATAATAATTTCCATTTATAAAATCATATGGAATTTCTCGAGAATAATTTCCAGACCAATAAAAAAAATCAAAATTTTCTTCGGCAACTCGAATAGAATTTGGTAAAACATCAATAATAACAGCGACATGTCCATGTGGCATATCAGCTCCTGAACGACTATAAATAAGTAAAGATTCATTTATTGGTGGAGAAGAAGAGCCATTTGCATATTTTTTAAAAGGAAAACATTTTTTATCAACAACTCTTTGAGCAGAATCTACTTGAGTCCATATATCCGCAGCACCCGGAATACTTTTAAAAACACATCCTTTACGTATAAAAAGCCATCGACGTGAATATTCAACACATTGCCATTTAATTCCCATATATATTCCATATAAATAAGAACTCTCTTTTGATACGTAAGTATCATTTCCATTTGAATACGCTTCAACATTTGTTGATGCATAGCCCATTATCCCATTGAATGGAACCTTAGTTGTATTATCTATTAGTTAATATAAAACTTTATTTATCTTTAATTATGGATGACAAAAGAGTCTATATTGTAAATTACCTGGTACTGATTGGACGCTTACTAGATTGTCACATTTCACAAGCAGTAAAATATTTGTAAAGAAGAAGAAAACCGATATATATTTCATGATCAAATCAAATCAAAACAATGATAGAATAGGTTTCAATTAATGAAACTCAATGTAAATAAAACTCGATGTGTCTTTTCAGATAGAGAAGAAAAAGGTCAAAAAACAATACCTCGCGAAAGAAGATAGAATTTCGATATTTTTTTTTACATACTACACTGTAAATATAACCTTAATGTCGACATTTAAATACACATATTTATCACATAACACGTGTTTTTTTCCTTGTTTCAACAATAAAATATCAAAGAATATAAAGAAAAGATGTGCGTGTTTGTATATGGTATAAAGAGAATACCCACACTCAAGATTCTTATTATTATTTTTGTTTAAAAAACGTTTTAATAAAACCAGTGTTGAGCAGTTCAATTTTTCACTAACATACTCGCCGAATGTTGAATATTGAAAGAAGATGATATTATCGATCGCCGTCTTTTTATTGAATTCTAAATTAAATATGTACTAGATTAATTATCTGTCATACAGAATCATCTGCTGATATATTTCATTCAAACAATACAAACAAAGATGATTAATCGATTAAATAAACAAAATTTACAATTATTTTCAAACATATATATACAAATATAAATTCCATCTATATTGAAAATTGTTAATGTCCAATGCTTCGGTTATAATATAACGAGAGATAAATCGTTGGTAAAATCAGTGAATAAGATTAATGATAGTGTTTGTTATCAGCATTGTATGTTATGGCATAGTGGTATCGACACTCAAACATCTTTCCCATTGATATTTTTGAATTCGTTTTGGTTTCGAAGTTTGAGTTTTTGATTGACGAAGATCCCAAAAACAGTCATAATCAATAGCAAACCCGTCTTTCTTAATAAGATCATCAATGTGAGCCAGCCAAAATTCCGTTGGTAAATCAATCACTTTAAAATTTGATGGTGTTTGATTAATGTCACGTACAAAAATCTGTAAATCAAGACGATCTTGTGTTAAATGTTCAACCCATTCAGTTTGATTGTGCGCATGATCAATGAAACGAGCCACAATAGTATTAATATCCTGAATTTGTTTGAGTAGACGATCATAAATATCAATATGATGATGTTCCAGTAGACATTCATAGCAAAAAGATGATTGACAATGATCACAATCGAGAAGATATTTGGACGTTGTCGTAAAACAAGTACAACAAATATTATATTTTTTGAATGTATCCATTACAAACGTTGCAAACGCTTCTTAATACTCTCTATTCTAATTACTGTAAATATTATATATATGAAGAAATTTTTTTATTACGTCATAGTTTCTTTTTCAGTACTTATGCAACTTTGTGTCATAAATATTTCATGATGTCATGTTTCAAACATGGTGCGCACATTGTTTTCTTCTTGTCAGACTCATGCTGATGCAAATTGCGCCATTACAGACGTAGAAGTTGCACAATCATAATGAAATAACATTACAGAAACGATGTCTACTCGGGCGTAAGTATAAAAAAATAAGTAGAGAATGTGACAAAACTTGCCACAATACTATAAACTATTTCACAATTACAGATTTTTTATTATTAAATGAGGGTGTGGGTGTGGGTGATGATGATGAAAGAGAAGACATCCACGCTCACACCCTCATCTGTACACTTTCACCAGCTAATGCAATTGTTTACGCATTAGTAAAATCAATATATTCATGCGGTGCTGTTTTTGTTTCTTTTAATTCTTCAATTGGAGATATATCAGCTAAACCTAATCAATTATCTTTCACTTACTATTCCATCCACAAAAACTTCTTCTTGATTTTAATAAATAATAAATTGTATCATATTACCACCTATTTTCATACTTAAAATGTATTTATTATATTCAATTCAACATTTTTCAATTATATTATATATGATCTTACAAAAATTCAAAAAATAAATTTTTTTACCTCTTCTTCAGGATAATGATATATTATAAACGTGTAAAAAAATAAAAAATTTTTATCTAATTGATTTTCAATTAATTGATTATTATGTCTTTTTAGATTTTTAAAAATAATATCCATTTTATTTTATCTAGATATAAAATTATATCTTCGATCCATATGGTAAAATGAATACATTGATTGAATAGAATAACTGATTTAATTACTTGGTGATCTGTTCGAATATTCAATTTTTGTCGATGTCCGCGGATGCAGATGAAATGATGATGCATCAAGAATTGGTGATATTGATAAATCAGAATACTGGTTGTTGTCGTCCATTGGGTTTTGAGAGTTAGATATTTGTGTTGAGCAAATTGGTTGGGTGATTGAACACATAGAATTCTTATTGAATGATGATACTGATGAAGACATGTGTAACGGAAAATATGGAATATGCAGCTCTATCACTGGTTGGGCATTGATATAAATGAACTACAGGTGCATACCCACCATTATGACAAATGGAGAGATATAGTTATAGTACCTTAAAGCACGATATTTATTCGACTAAGTACTACATCCAAATGTAACTGTTTAACATATAACACGGGTTTATATACTAGAGAGAGAAAGGGAGAACATGAAACAATAGAACTAGCTAAAAAGAGCAAACAGAAGGAGAGAGATGAAAATGATATAAGGGGTATCATTCAAAAGGACGTTCGTCACTTCTGTTAGCACATACAATATATGATTCACTTATGTATGAGGTCGAGACAAGTTACATTCAGACGCTGCATACATTTTTGTATGTAACTTATCCTTGTCGTTCTGAGCTAATCATATTTCATTCCACATTTAATCTAATACAATTTTGTCGTGTAGTAAAGAATAAAATATGTATTTGACATGCTTATTCCCTTTTCTGAAAGAAAGGGTTTTATCACGTTAAAATCATGGGCCTAAAATTGCTTAAAGTTTGTCTGTCTGTCTGTCTGTCTGTCTGTCATTCCGTCATTCCGTCCAAACCAATCAGATTGCAGCAAAGTTTTCGAAGCCCATTTTTTTAGAGGTATTTTGATGCAGGGATTTCGAATCCGAGGTCCGTTGGGTGACTATGGTGAAGGGAATGGGTGAATAGGGTGATGGGTGGGTGAGAGGTCAAAAAAACATTCAATATCGATTTTTCTAAAAACATATTTTTAGAGATATTTTGATGCAGGGATTTCGAATCCGAGGTCTGTTGGGTGACTATGATGAAGGGGGTGGGTGAATAAGTTGGTGGGTGGGTGAGAGGTCAAAAAAACATCCAATATCGATTTTTTGAAAAACATATTTTTAGAGATATTTTGATGCAGGGATTTCGAATTCGAGGTTAGTTTTTTAAGATTTTCTTATCCCTCATTTTTTTACACAAAGGATATGTATTTACGAAAAAAGTTTATTGGATACGGTGGGTGTGAGTATTCGCTTGTTCGACATGTGTTTAGGGGTGTCACTTTAACTTTATTAGTTAAAGTGCTTAAAGTTTAAAGTTAGAACTTTGACTTTAACTGTTAAAGTTAAAGTACAACACTTTAACTTTAACAGTTAAAGTTAAAGTAAAAACACTTTCCACTTTAACTTTATTTAAAGTTAAAGTATTTTAAAGTAATCTGATAACGGTCAAAAATGAATAAAGGAAACATTGTGGGTGGCACGTTAACTTTAACTTTATTAGTTAAAGTGCTTAAAGTTTAAAGTTAGAACTTTAACTTTAAGACTTAAAGTTAAAGTACAACACTTTAACTTTAACAGTTAAAGTTAAAGTTCTAACTTTAACTTTAACTGTTAAAGCAAAGTTAAAGTGACACCCCTACATGTGTTTAAAAACTATTTCTGGCAGATTGAAAAAAATCCGATTTAAACGGGACGAGAACGAGCACCGATTTTAGAAAGCGAGATCGCTATCGGGATGAGAATACCCTCACCCAGCCGGTTCCTCTTTGATAGCTATAATCGGATTTTTTGGTAAAATTTAAATAAATAGTTTTAAAAAAGGTAATAGCTGTTGAAAATTCTGCAGTTGAGTTGTCGTTAATAACAACTGTGCAATAAAATTCATAACAAATCAAGATCTTTCCTATGGGACAATGTAATATACTGTATTCGTAACAGTTTTCAACATAGTTTTCCTTTTCTTAGTTTCTTCTGAAGAATCATAGTATCAAATACTCAATATCCTTCTAAGAAAAATTCAGACGCAATGCACCTCTTCACTTCAAAGCTAAACTAATAGTGGAGGAAATAGTAGGGTTAAACATGGAAACGGCTAGCGGTGAGTGGCCGACCGAAGGGAGGCCGACGAATAGGTAGACGTTAGTTTTAAAGGTTGTTTTAAAGCACAGCTTTGAAATGAGTCTTAGTTAGTTCAAATGGTTTTTTGAGAGCACTTAATGAGTACTAATGTGAGAAAGAATCCGGCAGCATATCGTTGTGTCAGAATAAAAAGAAATTGGAAACCATGATGAACAATACGTAGTGCTATCTAAAAGTTGGAAGTTTTCGATTGCGAATCGATATGTTATGAGTGAAATAGTTTTGATGCACGTGAAAAATCTTAATGTAACAGATGATAGATAGAAAAATGTAGCATAATTTGGTAACGGCTAGCCGTGAGTGGCCGACCGAAGGGAGGCCGACGAACGACTAGGCGTTGATTTAAATGGTTTGTCCTAAGTGTAGTAAGTGAGATTTGTGTTTTTTTGCGAAACTGTTAAGTGATTCGGTTCTTGAGCTAAAAAGAAATCTTAATTACACATTTGACCTAACAACACCTATTCAGTAAAGGACTTGTGAATGCAAACATGGCATTATTTGCTTGTTGTGGCGCGAGCAGGAATAGATATGCAGTTGTACGACCTTAAAGGTTTTAAGAGCTGTTCGGGATTGTCTCATTTTAAATGAATTATTTTTTTTCGTATAGTCGTGGTTCGGGGTGAGCCGAAACATATAGCAGTTTAGTTATTCTATTAAACTTGCTGAATACACTTTGGATAGAGAATCAATTTTTTTCATAACATCAATTTTCCTGATTGTTCGGGAATAGTAAGGTTGCTTTGCTAAGATAACTTTAAAAGTGTAAGAATTCTCGAATATACAACGTCACAAATCCTTAAACTCTTTGAATCAAGTCAGTTTTTCAAAAAATGAGATATACGGCTGCGACTGATCGTTTATTCCTCTAATTAAACATGAACTATGGTCGATTAAGATTTTATGATGAGAGCCTGTCCAGGTTTCTTTTGTTAATATGTATTCAAAATGAAAATCATTTTCAATGATAATCATAGGAAATCTTCTTTCAGAAAAGGGTCAGCGAATCCATCGGATGAGCGTTACTTGTATTAAAATTGTATATTCATCTGTATCTGATACAAAAAAAAATTACATATTATTTCGATGATTTTCTTAGTGTTCAAATAAATGACTATTAAAATCACTTTACTATTGCTTCTCTCTCTATTCAATGTAATCGATCACAATAAATATTGAAAAAAATGATAAAAAGAATATAAAGGTGTTGAGATTCGGTACTCATATGTGAAGTTTTAGTATACTAGTTGAGAACAAAATTTTGATATGCCACAGAGATCAATAAATTTCAGTTATACTTTGTTTTTAGAACTTTGTAATTTCAATAAAAAATCATGTATAAGAAATTGAAACATTCAAAGAGTGATATGACTTTCAATTTAATTTCGCATAATTTTAATAACTTTTCAAAAATTACGTCAAGGTATTTATAAGGAAACGTAGTTCAAGTTAACGGTTAATCTTATGATATGCCTTTCCATATTAATAATAACAATCGTAATAATAATCTATAGTACTTCATAGCAATTTTTTTTTAAACTGAATTTTTATATAGTTATCTTTATCGTTTTTGACAAACAGGTGAAGTAAGATGAAACATTGATATAGAACAGGCAACATAGTCATTGTTGAAAGATATAATACCTTTTCTTTCGCATAAATTTCACATAAAAACAAGACAAAGGAAAAAGTATTAGCTTATTTTACAACATCAAAATATCGTATGAAAATCAACGATACTCTGCACATCATTGTGAGAATGCTTTCAATTGTCATCAATCGATATTTAAATGTGTCAAATCTATCCCTTTATATAAATTGAAAAATCATAAGACTCATCACAAATAACAAAATATTTCATTTAATCAAAAACTGCTTTTTAAGAAAGTTTTCGTTAACATTCGAAATGATATTATTAAAATTTCTTCGTTATATTTTTTAGAAAGTTCTGTAACATGTAACTATCGAGCAAATATATAAATATATTCATTTATGTTTGATCACGTTTCGTAGAGAAAAATATAAAAGAGTATCAAGTTAACGACAGACATCATGTAGACTGAGACTTCTATTGTATCATAAACAGTCAGATACATGTGCTGTACAGATCTAAAGAAAAATCGTGGTGTGATTTATTCGGAACCTTGGGCGGGTGTGGGTCAAGGTAAAGAGTATAGCCCTCATCTTCACACACACACTCACGCCTACATTCAAACTCACCTCATCCACACTCAGATCCTGAACCACCACCATCACCCATATCATGCCCAAACCCATCCAAATTTAAAGTCATCACCCACAATCAGACGCATATCCTCAAACAACTGAATAGCACAATGCTTTATACGATTGAAGAATTTTTTGTATCATTTCGTTATTCAATAAGAATAGCAAAAACAACATAAACTAATTATAAAATTTTGTTCGTAAAAAACTTGTTAACAACAATCAATTATACTGAGAGAAACCTCCCAAACCACATATTGAATTATATTGAAAATAAAAGAAATTTTTTCTAGTTTGTTTTGAATACCATACGACTGTTTACATTACATATTCGATGTTAGATGTGAGATTTCTTGCTCTATCATTACTTATTTTTTCTTACCTAGAAAAGTCGAAACTTTTTCTGTTATGAAACAAATTTTGTTTATGTGCATCTGCTTTGGCTTAACTACACTAACGAAGAGTGTACATTTTCTCGGTGGTACTATTACATGGCGCCCATTAAATGCATCAGCTACTGGATCACCTGTAGCTATCGTTATTACTCAAACTTATTCATGGGCTTATAGTAATATGGCGTGCAGTAATAGTTTAATTGCTTCAAACGGTTATATTCCATCATATGCAAGAATTGGTACAGATACACTTGCGTGCATAAACAATTGTGGTGCCGGTTCTGCTGGATATTCTAGTCTCGGTGTTCTTCCTCGCTGCACTGATTTTTCGAATGTTGCTGATACTTCTATTGGACAACGTGTAGATATAGTTAATTTAACTATAAATGATGATTTTTCCGTGGCTTACCAAAGTAATTCTTGGCGTTCATTAGCTACAGCTTCAGCTGCGGACTGGTCAATCTCGACACGTATCAATACAATGGTGAGACCTGATAATGGTCTCTATAACAATGCACCTGTAGCTACTATGATGTCTCCAATTAATATTCCTCTCAATCAACCAACTGTAATCAATGTGCCTGTGGCTGATGCTGATGGAGACACTCTTCGTTGTCGATGGTCAACCAAATCAAATGGAGTTAATGAATGTGCTGATGTATGTCCACCAGGTTCACTTCCATCAGGAACAGTCATTTATCCTAACTGTACGATCATTATTACAGGTACTCATTACGATGATTGGTTTGCTATTACACTCATGGTTAGTTTCATTAGCTTTTTTTTACGATGCAACTAGTTTGTTATATATATAGGTAGAAGATTTTATTAATCCAACAACTACAACTGCACTTAGTTCAGTACCTGTTCAGTTTCTGGTTCACGTAGTTGCTCCACCGACGTGTACAACTCCACCTGACATTGCTGGTGTACCCACCGAAGAATCGTGTACGACAGTGATTGTTAATCAACCATACACTTCACAAATACTTGCTATAGATAATTGTGCTCCATCTGTGACTATTGCTGATATTGCTACACTTTCCTTTACTGGTATGGTCAAAAGTAATCTTGGTCAACTAAGCTTGACAGTTTATTACAAAAATTTAACCTGGACACCAACTAGTGCTCAGCTTGGATATCAAGTTATGTGTGCAATGGCAATTGACAGGTTTTCAATCATAATAAATATAACGAAAACAAATTTGTTTTCTGTTTCTGTCTAGTGCAAGTTCACAATCAGCACAATATTGTTTCAACTTTTATGTATCAAATACAGAGGTATGTTCATGTCCTGGTGATCCATGTATTACAACAACGACAACAACGTTAGTAAATTTAAAAATAATATTTTTATTATATTTCTATTCGAATGAATCTCTATTAGGACATCAACAACTTCAACTAGTGCAACGTCTACGTATGTATAATATTATTATCTTATATTTTAGTAAAAATAAATTACTGTTACAATATAGATCAACAACAAGTAGCACGTCAACTACGTAAGCTTTTGACTAAATTTTCTTTCTAATTAATCTTTTCTAATATTTTTAGTTCAACAACATCAACATCTTCAACTACAAGCACTACGTAGGATCTTCTGTTCATATGTTGATCGTGAGTCTTGTTTGACATATTTTTCTAGGTCGACAACGACATCAACGAGTACTACTACAACAACGACAACGACTACTAGTACAGCAACAACAACAACTACTATTACAACGACTACTGCTACAACAACAATACAAAAATGTTTGTAGATAGAATAATTCATTGTCATATATGAAAGTAGCGTCTTCATTTTAGCTGATTCAACTAATTGGCCATTGACTAAAACTATTCTTAGTGTACTCGTTTTTGTTCCTGTAGCTTTGTGGTGTTGTTGGTGTTGCCGTTATTGCTGGTTTGTTTATTTTCTTTTTGAGATTAGATATTCTCGTTGAAAATTATTATTTTTTATTCAATTAGGTTACTTGGTAGTCGTTCATATGGATTAAAAAATGAAGAGAATGAATTCTATCATATCGAACGATGTACTGACTCTGAGTGTCTTGGGTCCAATGAGATGATGTCAACATCTGATATTTTCTCAGTTTCATACAAAAACTATTTTACTTCTAGAGCATGGGACGAGGATACAATTTGTAGCTTGAATACAGTCCAGATTGATCTTGGCAGAGTGTCCTCCACGAAATGTCCTCAGCGGTACGTCCTCGGAAGAATGTCTGTGAGATCAAATGCCTTTCAAATGAAATCTTTTTGAAAAATAGTCTTTAATCATATAATACTCTAATTTCAAAATGTCCTTTCAATAAAAATAAATGACCAACACTTGATGAATATGCTAATAGTGAAGTTCGTTCTGTACCAACGAGTTAAATTGGTGTAGGTATTGATATAAAAGTAGGCGTCGAGGGGAGCTTACACTGCTATTCGCACAAACAACCACCCATCCACACCCACACCCACACCCTAGTCGAAAAGGTCTTGTCGTCCGCTTTTGATATTTTTATTTTTCGACCTTTAAACAGGATGCAAGAAACATATTTTTATCATTGAACAGATTGCTTTTAGCATTTTATAATATAGAATATGACTAGTATGTATATGGTTATACATAGCAGCAAACATAATTTACAAATTTAAAACAACCATTATCACACGCTATCTACAGAATATATATATGCAAACAGCATGTGCGTTTCAGCCAATTACTTCTACTCCACCAATACTTTGAGAAAAAAGAAGAGGATAGAGGGATTTTTTTTCTTTCCTGCAAACTGTTCTCTTTCTTTTTCATCGCATGAGGCAGACATAAAACGAGTAATTTTCTTTTGCATACATCACGTTAGTTACTCAGACATGAAAAGCAGCTGAAGGCCCTATACTATGTGCATAACGATGCATGACTATATAAAACAATGGCAAATGTAATACTTCTTATTCACAAAACCAGTCAGTGAGTTTCGTCAAGCTATACATCAATTATTATTTGTTCTACAATGTCTAATCTCAATCTCAATGCTGTTGCAGCTATTCTGTGTCTTGAAACATTGTGTGGTTGTATTCGTTCGACAGTCGGGCAATACATCTATAAATACTATTTACAAATGTATTCATCGTCTACTACATCAATGTCTTTCAATAGTAGTTCTAATTCTGATATTCATAATTTAAGTACAATTAACCATGATACAAATTGCAGAACGAATGTACATATTGTGACTAGTGGAGCTCAAACATGGGCACAACAGCGTTCGGCCAATCTATTCTTTTGGATCGATCTATCAAATGGTATCCCTAT
This sequence comes from Adineta steineri, assembly GCA_905250115.1. Taxonomy (NCBI): domain Eukaryota; kingdom Metazoa; phylum Rotifera; class Eurotatoria; order Adinetida; family Adinetidae; genus Adineta; species Adineta steineri. Next base: position 434,052 of record CAJNOI010000056.1, on the reverse strand, counting down.
AATTATTGCAACTTATATACTCGGAGTCTACACACCAAGATTAGGCATACGATTAGTAGCTACGCTACCGATGTCAGGCTTAGCTCTTCAAATCAGTATTTGGTTAGCAATTATATATTTTCATTTGTCAGATTACTGGTGGATTATTGGTTCAATTATTGTAGGTCTATCGGGCTCTGCAAGTGTTCTCAGTATAGTAGATCATATTTTTTTCTATTTTGTTTCGTTTATCTTTTTGTTGTATTTATCATGTAGTTTTTGTACTCCATTTGATTGTGACCGATTGTACAACTGAAAGTGAACGTTCGTCTCGTTTTGTTCTTCTCGGTGCAATAACAACGGGTTTATCAGCAGTCGCATCATTTGTGATCGGTTATTATATTAAATGGCGTGGTTTTACTGATCTATTTTGGATAGCTTTGATATTGCAGTTGTTATCAATTGCAGTTGGTCTTCGTTTCATTAAACCGAGTCATTTCATTGTTAAAAATTCAGCTCCGTTAGAGTCTAGAAATCCTTCTTTGCCATCATCGACAGTATGGACCGAATTTTTTGAAGTATTTACTATATTTTCATTTAATCGTCGATCACGTAAAAAATCGATTAGTCTCTATTTAACACTACTGTCTTTTGCATTATACACATTTACGTCGTCATCAATGAGTGTACTTCTTTGGTACCTTCTCAGTGCTCCGTTTTGTTGGTCATCTGAAGAAATCGGAAATTATACAGCTCTGTCTTCGATTGCATCTGCAATTCTACGTTTACTCGGCATGGAAGCGTTCACGAAACTCGGTGCTGGTGATCCATTTATTTGTACTATTGGTCACATTCTGTTTTGTAGTTCAGTTATTTGGATGGCATTTGCTCAACATAACTGGGCCATTTATGTCACATTATTAATCACCCCTTTTACAACATATCAAGGTTCATTGACATGGTCAATGGTATCCAAATGGTTGGAGCCACATGAACGAAGTCATGCGTTCACATTCGTTACAGAAACACACGTGATAATGCTAGCTGCTGGTGGTTCTTTCTTCAATTGGCTCTATGCTCGTACCATAGTGAACCATCGAAGTTTCACGTTTGTACTTGCTGCTAGTCTGAATGTGATTCCGGTTATTCTCAATATGTAAGTATTATCAAATATGTGCTCAAAACTACGTTGTTTCTCTTTATGGTTTAGATATCTTATGTTAGTTACTCGAAAACTAGCCGCTGATGATAAAATTACTCATCTGATAGAAGCAGATTCAGATATTACTCAACTTTTGGAGGCAGATTCGAACATAACTCAAAGTTTTGAGGAGAATCTCAATAGTATGCCACTGATAGAGACAGATGTGGATACAACATTGAGTCAGTCCCAACCGTTACGTAGTAATTCTTTCAAAGTACGATTTATTCATCAATCTCAAACTATTAGTTTATAACCATGCGTTACTGAATACACGTTGTTCCTCTCTATTTTCTTTTCTTTGATATTTTTGTTTCTGTGATTTCTTTTCTACTATTATTGTGATCAGATGTTGTCCTTGTTTCACACATCTCCCGCTCTAGTTCCCAAAGGGACTACGTTAACAAGCACTTTTCGTTCATATCATAGTCACTTCTGTCATACATAAAAAAAATAAATGAATAGGTTAAATTTTCAGTTTCAATCTTGGAATTCTACTAAACTTGATAAAATAATATTTGTGTTATATTACATTTCGTAGAACAACACTCGCTCTACAAAACTGCATAATTCACATCTGTATTTTTTTGTTTTGGTAAGTGATAAACAATGTGACATTTTCTTAGCGTTTTGTAACTATATATTGTAAAACTTCACTCTATGATATTCGTTTTATGTCCCTACGAATTTTATTTGTGCAGCAGATAGAGCAATCAAAAAGCTTCAAAATGATGCTAAAATTAATCGTATAAAGGGTGGCTCTGACATATGTGTGGGTATTATATTCATCTCTCGACCACACGCACATCCACACCCTCACCCACATCATCGCATCAGAGTCAACGCTTGTTGATTCAGCGTTAATTCACCTGTATATTGACTTTGTGTTCTTTTTCTTGCATATTGGAAAAAACCCATTGATGATGGCCAACAAAGTGCTCCATTCTTTATTATCTTATCAATTATTTACTATGCAAGCGAAAGTCGTTATTCAAGTATGCTGTATGCAAAGAAATTGACTTTCCGCGGAATGAAAGCATATACGTGGGGGCGAGAGTTCGCATTGTCACAATATAACAGACACAAAAAAAAGGATTTGTGACTCATAAATTATGAGTCTGTTAAACTGTTCTTTCCTTTTTAATGGGATTTTTTCATGTAAACTCATAATTATTCATTCTTCTTCCGTTCTCTTTTTATTTTTATCTGTTCCTATGCATTGCAACATTTCATACTATTTAAAGTAGGAAGAACAAGAGAAATTCACAAAAGAGTGTTTTAGCGATAAAGATGGCCGGTCATATTAGACAGTACCATACATGCACTATAATTATAACAGTTATTTTATTATTGATTGATTCAAATTTATTATGCAATTCAATTCGACTCGAATATCGTCCTTCATTGGGTCAACTATTTACGTATTCAGAAGTCGAAGTTATTGAAGTATCTGATCCCGATGAAGATATTGATTATAGTATTCAACTCATGAAAACGATTCACACGGAACGAATTGTTGATGTGAATGAATTGGAAGATGGTATTATCACTATTGAATTACAGTTCACTTCGGTTGAGATAACACCACCAAATGAAAGTCTGAAAAGAAATCTTCTTGCCTCTTCTCATCGTATCAAAATCAATCGTTACGGTATGATGCAGGGTGCCCTTGCATCAGCACTTGTCGGCGATGTCAATAATGTTTTTCCATTACATGACGTTGACGTAGGAGATTCATGGACAACAACTGTGGACGGATTAGCAAAGGTGAATACACGATATACACTTGTTAGCGTTGATGAAAATCTCGTGGCCACCATCGATAGTCAAGCGACCATTAATGTCTTAGAAGGTTTGGGTACCGCTACCGCCTCTGTTACGTTGGAAATAGATTCAAGAACTGGTGTAACTATTACACGAGAGGACACCCGCATTTTACAGGTTTTTTCAAAACGCACAGTTAAGACAAAAAGCAGAAAACTTATTGCACAAGAATAATTCTTCATTGTTTTCCAATAATAAACATGAGTTCATCTAAAATATTTTAAGAAATATAGGTGTGAGTGGGTGTGGATTTTGGGCAGCTGTGAGTATGATACTCATGTTGAACAGCCACACTCATATCCAGATCCTTCTTTTTCTGAATGCTCAATATACCATGCTTATGTTGTTTTTTTTTAAATAAAATTTTCATATTATTTATTTTTAACCGATGTAGTTGAATAAATTCTAAACATACCTGAAGAATGATAGGCAGTCTCTGCCAAAACATGCCGTATGATACTTTAAACTCATATATCTTATTCGCAAACATACTCTCAATATGGTTTCCAAAGGATTGCGTTTCTATATTATTTTCTATAGTTTCTACTGAATCAAGAAGTTTTCTTATTAAAGAGAATAAATAACGTAGTTTCTCTTTCACTGTAAAATATAAGATTCTGACGACATCACAGAGAATTGTTTCAGTACAATAAAATACAATTAAGATTTTGTGACAATACAATTTTAGCATTTTGTTATAATACAACAGAAACAAAGAAACTTGTAGGCATAATTGATTTTAAGAAGTGCCTGATTGTTTTAATCGAACAATTGTGAATTTGTAAGGGGTGAGCAGTGGTCGATGGTGGTAATAGAACGAGGGCGTGGGTGTTGTTTTTATCTTACACCCACCCTCAAGAACAGACAACAAAATTTTTTTGTCAATAATTATTTCAAAACCTATATTGATCATCATCAAAATTAATATTGATTTATGAACATTGGTGATTAAATTTCTTCATTTAATTTGTGGACATTCGTAGAAGGAAAAAACTTTCTTCTTGTTAAACTTCATCATCTTTCGACAGACTTGTTATTAAACAAAATAAAATATGATGATGATAAGATGAAAATATTTACTGTAGAAAAAAAGAATAAACATCATTTTTCTATTACATTGAGAATAAGTTTAATTTCCTATTAAAAATAAATGAGTTTTTACCAATAAAAGTTTTGATGGCTATCGTATCTAAATTATTTTCTAAGAGCAAAAAAAAACATTAGAAAAGGAAAGTTCCTGTTAAACTATCAAATAAATAATAATATAAACGTATCTACTAGTTGGCATCGCAATTACTTCAGTAAATGTGAGTGTGAATCAGATTTGTTAAATCAAAAGTTTATAAAAATAACATCGACCATTCTTCATGGCATCGTCTACCGAAGAAAATTTCTCTTTGTATTATACAACAATTCAAAATCGATTATATGGCATAATTGGTCCTATCTTAATTGGTCTTGGCAGTATAGGCGCCATTCTTAGCTGCTGTGTATTTGCTCAAAAGACAATGCGAACAAATCCATGCTCCATTTATTTCATTGCATTTAACGTAGCCAACTTTCTCATGTTATTATGCGGATTGTTACCACCGATTTTATTGTATACCATCAACGTTGATCCTTCATCATACAATGTTCCGTATTGCAAAATACACTTTTATATGGCAATAGTACCTGCTTTCCTTTCACCATCTTATCTGGTTTTAGCGTCGATCGATCGAGCTCTTATCACATCGATTAATGCATTAATACGACAGAAAAGTACGCGTCGCTTAGCCTATTGGTCCATTGGTGGAATCACACTCTTTAGCTTATTCTTCTTCAGTCATATTTTTGTACGTGTTAACATTCATGAGCTTTATCCAGGCGTTGTCTTATGCTTCTATGATGCGGGAAATTATAGAACATTTGTTACGTATAGTGGACTTATACTCAGCAATCTTCTTCCACCACTTTTCATGGGAGTTTTTGCTCTAATAACATTAAAAAACATCCGTCGAATACGCATTCGTCCAATGAATCATGACGCACCTACAATAAACAGTCATCGATTCAGAGATCGTCAATTAGCAATTATGCTCCTAAGCGAAATATTTGTTTATATTCTCTGTTGCTCTATGTTACCTATTATTCAGATCTACACGCAAAGTACACAATATCAAACTAAGAATGATCATCAGCAAGCACTCGAACCGTTTCTGTATGGTCTAGCATATTTATTATCTTTCATCCCAGTTTCTATCCATTTCTATATAAATTTGGCTATATCAAAAACTTTTCGTCAGAAAACGATTCAGATGTTATTTCAACTATGCCAATGTTGCTCTTTTCAAGGCAACAATCGTCAAGGCGCATTAGTGGTAATAACTATAAACAAATCAACTGCTTGAACAATAACAGTATATATTGTATAGTGTTGTATTCTTCTACATATCTTGAGGGTGTGGGTGTGTGATACGAACAACTCCCACACCCACAACAACACTTAACTATCTACACCCACCAGTATTATCTGGTTTTTGTAACCATCTTAAACAAAATGTTGTATTTTTCGACATCAAAAAATATTTAGTTTAAGGGATACATTTTTCAAAATCAAATCAATATAAGATAATAGTTGTCTTATATATGCAGAGAATAATTACACAGAATAAAAGTATGACAAAAGAAGAGAACGAAAAGTATATAAATTTGAATAAAAGAATAAGCTTATATATGATTCACACTGTTTTAAACAGTTTTATTGCTTACTTGTAGCAATCCGTATTTTGATTGTTACAAGCTGTTATTATTGCACTTTCTCTGACGTCAATTTTACTCGAGAAAAGCAATATTAGAAAAAAATTCACCATTCCTGACTTTATGGAAATTCCTGATTAACAAGAAAATGTCCTGTCTACTTTCCTGACTTTAGAATACATGCCGCTGGGACCCCTGCCAGCATTTATAAACATATTTAATATATTTCGTCGCTGTATTCTATCATCTATTTTAGTTGCTATTGTGCTGCGGAATTTCTTATCCTTTGAACTGAGTTTAAAAACTCGGTAATTCACTCATTAGATAAACAACTTTGTCTGATATACGCCTTCATAAAAATGATTTCTTTTCATCTAGATTTTATTTAAAAAACGTTAATTATATATTCAGTTTTTATATATACAAATAGCTTGAATACTATTGCTAATGATGTTATAATAATGTTAAAAAATAAAAAATTTTTATTGTTTTTTTTTCTCATCTAACCGAAATCTTTATAAGGCAGAATAATCTTGATTACTTCTCAGTTGATACAGTCAAATATACTCGTTTGTAAGTATAACAATACACAATTTGTTTTTCTTTAATATTCCTATATCACTAAATAAAAGATACATACATAGATGATACAACAATTACCTCAGTTACGAGTACGGAATTTTCTCATTTGATTTTCATTTACATTCCCATGAACTATTAAAAGATCAAAAGGAATAATTCTTTTTACGTCATTTACTTCATGTTTAATTCATTATTTTTTAATTAATGCTAAAAAATGACTGAAACGTGCTGTATCCGACAGTTTCTATTAAAATTAAGTTTGTTGATAATTAAGATCAGCATTTTACTGTTGTTGACAAATCAAGAATTAGATATTTTGTATTTGACAAAACATCATTCAAATACACATAGAAATATATTTCATCATTTCAGTTGCAGTATGACAGAAAAAAAAACAAGATTTTATGTTAATTAGTTTTTTTTAAAGAATTCATCAGTTGAAATTGTACTCATTGTTACAAGTGATGTATATTAACTATCCGAGAAACCTTTGCTTAAAACAGTTAGGATAGATCAACTGCTTTTATATGAAAACATACCCTCCCCTAAATAGAGAATAAAAAAAATTAGACATTTCATTTTTATGAGCTGAATTGTAGAAATAGAATATTCAGAATATTTATAATTTCATTGTTTAATCTGTTGTGTCGTGTGATCAATTGAATGACTAATACCCAGTAGTATTTAAGATTCTCAAAACATTTTTTAATGTTAAGACATTGTCTCACTTTGCATTTATTGATTTTATTTGTAGAACTACAATAAATAACATGGTTGACATCGAAACAGCAGCTAATACAACTGCGTTTGTTATTTGGCATTGCCTTTTGTTCTCCTTTATTCTTGGTATAATTGGTCATTTGCTTAATTTCTACGTACTTACTCGACGCAATCTTCGTTCGAGCCCATGTGCTCTCTATTTTCTTGCAGCAAGTGCGGCTGCCTGTGTTGTTGTATGGATTATGCTTCCTTTGCGTGTCCTACAATATGCTTATAATATTGATCCGACTTATTATTCTGAACCCATCTGCAAAATAGAGTATTATCTAAATAATGTGACTAGGTAAGGATAATTGAATTCTATCTACAAATAATATGTTGATCTAATCGGTTTTATTCAAGTCAGTTCGAAAACCATATTTTAAGGTTATACTTCTTTCTTTTACATATCCACGCACATTTAAAACATCGTGTTGTAACATCTAATTTTCAATGTAACTTCATCAACGTTTTGTGTTCTAACACAAAAGTAAAACTAAGAGTAGAATTAGTTTTAAATTTCATGGAATATAGTCTTGAAAATATCACCATTAAAATTCTCTATGTTTGATAAACTCAAGGAAAATAATTTTATATTGTTATTTTCAGTAAATCTCATGTATTTTATAGAGCTATGGCTTCTTGGTTTCTTGGTTTGGCTTGTATGGATCGATACTTCTGCAGTTCAAGCAATGCTCGTATGCGTCGCTACAGTAGTGTACGCATTGCTCGAATCATTATAATAGTGTTCACGTTGACCATGTTCCTAATTCATATTCATGTAGCTGTCTATAATATCATTGGTATTGGTCGTACTCCCATACCCTTCAATCAAGTGCAATCAGTGTGTTATACTGTAAGCGGCTTTTATACAATCTTTGGTATCTATTGGTTTTTCATTGTTTATGCTATATGTCCACCTGTTCTCATGCTTGTTTTTGGTTCACTTACTTTATTCAATATACATCAACGTCGCAAACAAATTCTACCTAATACATCCGAAGTCAGTAATCGCAATAGAGAGAAAACTTCGAGACAAATGTTAATCATGCTCATTGTACAATGTGTTTTCATGACTGTTTGTACCACACCATTAGCTATACAACGTATTTATCTCAACATTACGTCAACACAACAAAAGAGCTTAACACAGAAAACATTAGATCAATTATATTCTACTATTGTCATTTTTCTTGGCTTTGTTGGACATTCACTTACCTTTTATATCTTTACTCTTTCTGGATCTGTATTTCGAGATGAAGTAAAAAAATTGATTACGAAAGTTCCTGGATGCAAACGAATCTTTGCTACAATGCGTATACAAGCAACAACCAATGGGATTCCGTTAGCTTCACTTGAACAAAGAAATATGACAATATTACGAAAGCATCAGACAACTAGAGTAGCAGTTGTATCAATCAATGAATGATTCTAATAAATAATATTTCTTTTCTAAATATTTAAAATAGATGTTGTAATGTATTTGTTGTCCTGTCACGTAAACTCATCATTTTACACACAAAAAAAATTATATTATGTTTTAAATAAACTTCTTACGAGAGTCAACGATTCGTGTGTGCTCTTTAAAAAATTTTCTTTTATTATCTCGCTAATCTTAATAATACAAAAGAAACTTCCATTGATTGATTAACAATGTTATATCTTCAAAAGACCTTTCAAACTCGAAGATAAATAGCAAGAATTATAGATGAGTGTGAATACTATCCAAGGATCCGATTAGGGAAGCTAGTAGATTTTTATCAATGTTTGAGAAGTATTAGAAGGTGTTAGCATACTTTACAGATACTCCAATTAAATAGCATATTACAATTCGGTTTGAGACAGAAAGACAAAAAAGTCAAATTTAGCTCATATAATTATAAGACAGAAACGGAGTAGCATTAAAATAGATAGTAAGTAGTATCAATAATCTCTCAAGTAATTTTAGGTTTGCAGCTCTTTCTATTTCCTGCACAATTCGCTTCGTATCAAAATATTTAACGAAAATAACACTGTAATTGTACATGCTTTTACTAGTTATTATGCATTTAAGTTTTAGGTGTTTTAACACGTTTTTTTTATTGATTTCTACTGCATGGGTGTGTGTGTGGGTGTTGTTTTTATCTTACACCGACACTCACACCCTCGTCAACCGCATTTCTATCTAATAGTTGATATATTTATATGAAAAATTTGTTGTAGATAACTGTTTAATCGCTTAAAAATTTCGTTTCGAATTTAATCAAATATTATAAACATATATGTACAAGCGTGTGATTTCTCCTATCTTGTACAATTTTTTTTCATAAGACATCGTTTTTTTATTTATTTTTCATTTGAACACGTGTCATATGTGAGAGGAATAAATGTAACTATGATATACGTTGGATGCTATTTACAAAGAACGCAAAATGGGATGAAGGTAAGAGAAATAACGAAAAAAAAACGATGTCTTACGTAGTACAAGTACTCATTTCAACGCGTTAAAAAAAATTTTTTTTGAGAGAACAGAACGGATAGGTGAGAGTTAATGTTTTAAAGCATGTTTTTCTTCTAGATTAATTCAAACATACGATTTCTCAACGTAAAAAATGTCTTTTATTTGTTGCCATTGAATAGCTATCATGCAAACAACTGCCAGTCAACGCATCATAAATTCTACAATACTCTGTCCTTCATGTTTCTATGGTTCGATCTGCCAGTTTACTACATCATACTACAGTATCTCGCTTGAAATTCTTCTCAATACATCTTGTCTATCCAGAGGAATCATTGCTCTCATCCTTGTTATTTTTTTCATCAGCACGATATTCAATATTTTGTCTTTGGCTACATTTTATCAAGCAAAACAGGGAAGAGGCAATCGAATCTATCGATTGTGGATTACAATTATAGGACAATTGGGTACAACAATATTTATTCTTCGTCTACTGCTCATCATTGTTAGACGAAGAAGTGGAATTATTGAATGTTTTTCTCTCGATTATTTGATTTCTGTTCTACCGGCATTGTATAATTCCTTGACAACATGTGTATTTATCGAACAAGTCGTTGTCGCCTATAAAAATTTATCTTTCAATAAAGAAAATAGTCGACACACAGCGACTATTGTTATTCCAACGCTCATACTTTATCACTTGCTTATACATCTTTACAAACCATTCTATCGACAACTACTCGTTGATCCGCACTTATCAACTCGTTTTTGGTGTTCTCTTTATTTTCAAAGTGGTTTCTTCAGCAGTTTTGAAAAAATAATAAACATTATTCATCTCGTTCTCCCTATTGTCCTAAATTTTTGTACACCTATTCTTCTGCTCATTATTCTTACCAAACATAGAATGGCTTCGAAAGACAATGCAAGACTTTGGTCAACCTTCAAAGAAGTATTATGTACGTATAAAACTAATGTTATCATTCCCTACGTTCTTGTTATCTTGTGGATTCCTCATCTTATTGTCGCATTTTATTTGAATTGTGTTACACAATCTTGGCAAAATACAATTTATCTTGTTGCTTATCTAATCTCGTTAATACCATTGATAACAACTTTTTTTATCTTCGTTCTACCTTCACCAACATTCAGAGAAGAACTATACAAAATATGTCAACGTTCTATCTCTTATATGCCTTTGAGACGGTATTAATAAACATTAGTTTCATTGTTGAATGTTTATATGGTTGCTCATAATAAATACATTTATTTTTTACAAAAAATTCATACAAAGGATATAAATAGTCAGTTTTCATGTAGCGGATGATCTTGACCGTAAGTGTAGGTAAAGAATTGTATATGTGGATAGGTTTATACATTAAGATCGGGGTGCCTGTAAGTGTCTGTCTGCACATGGACATACTACTCATTCGAAAGAATAGATGTCAATAAACCAAGGATCGAGTAAATATTTTGCGAAATGAAATTTTCTCTTTATAGTTAAATCTATCTGTCGATAAGTATCAATCGATTAGCCACTCTTTCTGCAGACAATATTTTTGAAGTTTTTTTTTTCTTTTTATTCTATTTTGCTTGATTGTTTGGCAACCAGATTAAACAATACAAACTGATCGGCAATGTTTTAGTTATTCTGCCAGAGTTTTGCAAGATTTCGTATTCTTCAATTAAAAAGCACATGTATAATGTATTAAAAATAAAATTCTCGACGTTCGCCGTCAATAAACAGAGTAGCAGTGATTTCAGCTTCAGACAAAAACAAAAAGTGCATCGAATTCAATTAAAAAAGTAAGATTACGTGGCAGATCATAATAGAATCTAGTTAAGTTCGGAATAGCGGTTTGTAAATTTAAACTAAGTAATTTATATGATACTTAAAATAGAGAATGCATTGTCTATATATGATTCCATTTATTCATGGTTGTCATTTATTTGAAAATAGAAGAATATGTAGATTATTAATATATTTATAAACAATAATAGCATGGTTACATATTTTTATAATAGTTTGTTTTTTAGTATCAGGATATGAGAATCTCAATGATTGGTCAGATTTGAAAAATTGCTAAAAAGTTTGTCGTTCGCTCGGTTGTCACAAACATACACTATAAAAAGCTTCTCTACGATTCTAATCAGTAGATTTAGTGAAGTCTTGTATAAGTAAAATATTTTATATCATTAGTAGAATTACATTTTTGAATCGTATAAAAAGTATCTAAGGATATTGCAGAAAAAGAAAATACAATGCAAAAAATACTCACTCTCGCTTGTTATTTTAGATACTAGACTAGAAGTAAAATGTCGCTTTCTCGACTTGAAGATTTGCCAAATGAAGTTGTCAGACAAGTTTTTGCCGAACTATCGCCAAAAGATTTACTTAAAGGTTGGTGGAATTTGAATATTCGATTAAATAGACTTATTTTCTCGCTTAACTACAAAATCTACCTGATCAACAGACGTGTTACCTCAAATGATTTGCAAGCAGCCATATTTTTACGTCAACAAGTCACTGAACTTGTGGTCACAGAAAAATGGTCTACGGTTATTGATTACTTTCCAAATATACGAATACTTCGAGTCTTAGGCTTAGCATATCCATATTCAATCTCACAAATCAAACCAACAAAATTAACTCGTTTAACTTGCATGGAAGTTAGTGAAGATGACTTCGATTGGAATAACTTTATGGGAGCGAACAATTGCCACTACGCTAAACAAATGGTCCGATGTTACGCCAGAAAATTGATTAGTCTGCCAACTATTTCTTGTGAGACACTTCGCTCTATTGAGATAACATTATGTACAAGTGAGCGAGTGGCTGCACTTCTACGTCTCGTACCAAATTTGACTGATATGTCAATTGGTCTATACACCGATATCTCAATTAATTTTAGTGGTTTGCAACTGGTCGGTATTTCTACAACATCTGAACAAAACGAAAATCCATCATTCACTCCAACTCCAACGCATCATTTTGATGGTATTGTCCATCATCAACTACGTCGAATCGCACTCTCTTTCGAATGTCAAACAACTTTACAGTGGCTTGATACCTTTCTTCTCTCTGTTCCCAACGTTACCAACTTCAGTCTCTATATTGCACGGTCATACGAGGTCCTTTCATTTGTCGAATTACATCGTATTATCACTCAACGTCTTCCAAAACTAATTCAACAAAAATTTCATTTCAGTTATAGTTGTCCTCCGAAACCATTCGATCTTGAACAGCATCGCAATATCGGACCATTATTTCAAACTATGATCACTGATATGTACGAACATTATCGTCTCAAATTATTAACTATAAATGTGAACTGGAAGGACACTCATAATCAATACGATTATTATGAGGATGATGACGACGATGACGATTACGATGATGACGGAAATGACTAGAAATAAAAATACGAACACAGTTCTGTCGCACTTTTCCTATATAGCCGATGATTATACTTCTCTCATAGTTTATTTAAAAAAAAGAGACTTTTAAAATAATATGTAGCTACGAAAAGATTTAAGTTATTGTTCTTCGTCATGTAATTAGCTGTTCAAAAAAAATGAACACCCTTGTAACATATAGTCATAACTATTTGAACAGTATGATAGTTACCTAGTAATGATGATATCTAATACACTGATAGTATATCCTCATTTAAGAAATATCAAGTAGTTCGGAAAGTCCGTGCAATTTATGTATTGTGGAGTCGAAGTTTATAACGGATGCTGTATTTATTATTCGGCGGTGCCTTAATATATGAGTTAAACGGACTTCCCAATCGGTTTGATAAATAACTATCATATTGAATCACTGATCACAATAGTCGATAATTAATGTTATCTGAATAAATAAGTTCATTATACAATATACTTAATATATTCTATATCACAGGTTTTTATTCTACTAATTGAACTAATAATATAATAAATATGACACAGCACAACAAGAAATGAAAGCAAAGAAAACAGCTCAGATTATAATTAATCTTTTTTCTAATAAAATATATTTTTTACAAGCAAATCATCTCATTGGAATTAAACCTGGAACACCTTCACCTCTAATTGTGATTCGATTATGTTGAAATATTTTAAAAATAATGTTTTTGAGTTGAGGCGTAAAAACACTCGTGAATAAAGTTAATCCAAACATTGATAAACTAACAAAAAACCATTCGATACGCATAAGAAGTGGATATTCTTTACCTGTGATAAATAACATTATTAAAAGAATAATAGCTGGAATTCCAAGTGCTAATAATAAACAAATTGTTATTACAATACGTCGAATAACACATAAATCTCGATCTTGTCGTTGTTTAATTAAAAGTCTTTGATTACTTGTTTGTCGACGAAGAAATATTGTTATATGTAAATACATTAATGCTAAGAATATTATTGGAATTCCATAACAAATAAATGCAAGCCAAATAATACTACGGAAATTAATATATGGAACATAACAATAATATTCTGTTGTTAAATATTCAACATCATGCCAAAAATATGTTGGACTTGTTAGAAGACAAATTAAAATAAATTGAATAGGAAATATACTAAGATATAGATACAAATGTTGAAAGAATCTTTTCGTTGAATATACAATTCGACAAAGTCGAAAGAAAGCCTACAAAATAGAAAATATGAAAATAAAATTCTTATTAATTCATTGATAATTACTTGATCAACAAAACTCCAATACAAAGTAGCGAGAATAACAGGAGAAAAATAACCTAAGAATATACACCATGATGAATTGAAATTATATCCATATAAATCGCCTAATAATGTTTCAATATTAAAATAAATTGTTATTCCTGTGTAAATCAAAATAACTAAATCGATATTAATACAATAAACAATAGTTATTTTATCTTCTTGTTTAATACGTTTTGAATAAATATTATACATTAGACAAATCAAAATAAATAATGAGTAGAAATATGCAAATACATCAATACTCAATGTCATTATATTCAGTACAAATCCAGTTTGATTAAACATATTTTTTAGAAGTTTGTTGCACTAAAGAATCAACTATGTTCTTACATACAAAAATGAGTCTTTTTTTATAATATCTATAGAAAATTTAATGCATTTTAAATAATTAAAAAAAATCTGTAAAAAGAATTCTATTCATTGACATAATTTTATAAAATGTTCTTATCTTTCTTTTCTTTAGTCTTCGAGGCCAAAAGGTAAATTATTTTAGTGAGGATGTCAAAAAGACATCTCGTCAAAGATATGAATTAACTTTGACAAGAATGAAAAATAATAAAATAATTCTAAAAAGCTCACAGAAGATTTCTATTTTACTAAATATAGAGACGACAAAGACAAGTCACGTTTCCGACTTCATATTACTATTATGTCTATAAAAAGTATCTGACAAGACACAAAAACAAAATTTATTTATAAATAAAAAATTAGTTTTCTACTTATTTATATGAACCTTAGTAGTATACAATCACACTTGATGTTCACTATTGTTTTCAAACTCCTGTATAACAATATAACTATTTGTTTTTATTTTATAAACATACTGGTTTAGATATTACAAATTCTGATTCAATTAACTTTAACACGCATATAAAAGACTGATATGTATTTAAGAATGATGAAGATATGTCACAAAAATTCATACATTTATATTTACTGTAGTATATGAATGACAAATAATGATTAATTCCTTATATCTTATAACTTTATAGATTGTAATATTGTTCGTTACTATTCATAGTATTTTATTTTATAAGAAAAATTTATCAATAGATAAAAACTATTCTTATAAAATTATATTCTAATCGTCGAAATTATAAATCGAGCAATGACAATCTCATTGTACATTAAGTTATTGAAATTTTAAAATAGATTCTTTTTTGAGATATTGACATATATAATATCTATATCATTAAATATATTTCTTTTATTTTCAACAAAAGAATATTTAATCGTTAAATATATTGAATTTAGACACAAAGAGGTGTTCTTACTAATAATAAATCCTTTTGTATTTTTCAGTTATATTTATTCAATTTTCTCTTCTTGAATATGTTTTATATAGTAATTATAAAAATAAATTAATAACAAACATCTCATTTTCTCTAAATCATTTGGATCATCTGATTTTTCAATATTTTTCTTCATTCATCAATGTATATGGAACGCACAGGCTTGCAAATGATTGCTTCTCTCGATCTCTATTTCTATCAGTATTAATTTAATAGAATATACTTTTAAAAATATATAATTATTGATTAAAGCTTATATGACTTGTTTGACTGTGCCATTTAAAATAAAATTCATTGTGAACTAATTGATTCAATAGTTTAAGAAAGATTTTTAAGTAAATATTTCATATGATCTATGCACATATTGATATTAAATAGTAAATAATCTAAACTATTTGTTTCAAACAAATAAATGGATTTTCTTGATCATCTATCGAACCAGAAGATGACTTTGAAATTTTTGTAGTTCTTTTATTTTATATTTTCATATCCATTATCTATATTCACCACGAGTCTTACCACTACCCTGATATTTAATTTGAGCATCGTACATATTATATATCTCTAAATAAAGCCAGAAATATATATATATAACTATAATTAATGAATATTCCATTAAAATTCAATCAAGAAAAAACTTAATTGTATGGATCATCACGTTTCTCACCTTTTTTCGATGTACATACTTTTTTTTGCATTTCTTTCTCCAAACCAGTAATTACACCATGCTCAGAAATCTATGACACATTATTAACATCGAATCATTTAAGACGAAGGAAAGCAAATAAGAACACGTTACACAACCCACATTTCAACCACTTTCATCCATGTCGAATAAAATAAGCGTTTCTTTTTTTACTCTACCGGTGGAACTTTTCTACCGAGTTCTGGACCATCTGGACGATATTACAATGATATGTTCGATGCGAAACGTATGTCAACGGTTCGACAGAATCGTAGATAGTTATCACCGTTATCAGGTAAAATTTTTATCGATTAGTTTCTTATTGTTCATTCATATATAATATAGTCTCATAGAATAATTTTGATCATATATATATATATGAGTTATTCAAGTTGCCAATTAATCTCTTATGAAAAGTTTTTTGCAACACTAAAGCTGTGAAATAGTATATTTGTTGTTTCAGATACTGATCTTGATATGAATAGAACTTTTTTTAGAATTTTGCTTACGTGAATCTCAAAAACTTTTTATGAGAGATACCATATGATCATGATATATCGTTAATAGAGTTCTAAACGTTTCACACATTCTATATCCTTCTGTCTATCTGTATCTACGGAAATGTTTTATTATGAAAATGGAATCAAAGGGATGCAATGATATTTCGTACGAATTATCTGAAAGCATCATTTTATAGCAAAGGAACTCTTCTGATGTTCTTCTTTAATATTATACGTCGCTAAGTAATTTAGTTCCTCATCAAAAACACTTTTCTATATCATATGACTCTAAATAATACACAGACTGCCGTTGTATTAGAAATATGTGACTATAAATCGATTAATTTTAGCCTCTTGTCAAACAGCATTCTTATTATTACAAAACGATAACAAACTGCATAGACATTTCATATAGTATGTTTTAAGATTTCCATTCCAAGATTAGTCAAACACTTTTTTATACTCGAATTACAAACTATAAGGTCGATACTGTTGTTTTACTTAAATCAGCAAACAAAATTAACAGCCAAAACTCTCGTCACTTGTCTCATATTCTTGTTCTTTCTCTCACACAGACACTCACTACACTTACTCTCGAAAAGAACAACATTGGAAATGCAGGAGCACAACATCTGGCTGACGCCTTACGATTGAATACGGTGAGAGAAAGAGTATCTTTCTTTGTCTTATCTTCTTGTTCTCTCTTTTAAACAGACACTCACCACACTCGACCTTGCATACAATAGAATTGGAGATACAGGAGCAAAACATTTGGGTAATGCCTTACGAGTGAATACGGTAAGAGAAAGAGTCTCTTCATTTGTCTCATCTTCTGATTTATTTTTTCATACAGGCACTCACCACCGTCAACCTCAGAGTGAATCGAATTGAATTCGAAGGAGCACACTATCTGGCTGATGCTTTGCAAGTTAATAAGGTAGGAGAACGAGTCTTTTCGTTTGTCTCATCTTCTTGTTTATTCTTTCACACAGACACTCACTACACTCAACCTCAGAGTGAATCGAATTGAATTCGAAGGAGCACAATAGCTGGCTGATGCCGTACGAGTGAATAAGGTGGGGAAATGAGTCTTTTTATTTGTTTCATCTTCTTGTTCGTCCTCTTAAACAGACACTTACCACACTCGACCTCGCATACAATGGAATTGGAGATCCAGGAGTACAATATTTGGGTGATGCCTTACGAGTGAACAGGGTGAGAGAAACAGTTTCTTCGATTACATCATTTTGTTTGTTCTTTCACACAGACACGCACTACACTCAACCTCAGAGTGAATGCAATTGGAGTCGAAGGAGCACAATATCTGGCTGATGCGTTACAAGTTAATAGAGTAGGAGAATGAGTCTCTTCATTTGTCTCATCTTCTTGTTTGTCCTTTCACACAGACACTCACCACACTCAACCTCCAAATGAATATAATGGGAGATGCAGGGGCACAATATCTGGCTGATGCCTTACAAGTGAATACGGTGAGAGAAAGAGTCTCCTCATTTGTTTTATCTTCGCGTTTGTTCTTTCAAACAGACACTCACAACACTCAATCTCGGAGCGAATCTAATGGGAGATGCAGGGGCGCAATATTTGGGTAATGCCTTGCGAGTGAATACGGTGAGAGAAAGTGCCTCTTCATTTGCTTTATCTTCGCGTTTGTTCTTTCATACAGGCACTCACCACACTCAATCTTTTTGGGAATGAAATTGCAGATGCAGGTGCACAACATCTGGGTGATGCCTTACGCGTGAACACGGTGATAGAGAGAGCTTCTTCATTTGTCTCATCTTCGCGTTTGTTCTTTCACACAGACACTCACTACATTTAATCTCGGAATGAATGCAATTGGAGTCGAAGGAATACAATATTTGGCTGATGCCTTACGAATGAACACGGTGAAAGAGAGAGCTTCTTCATTTGTCTCATCTTCTTGTTTATTTTTTCACCCAGACATTCACCACACTCAATCTTTTTGGGAATGAAATTGCAGATGTAGGGACACAATATTTGTGCGATGCTTTGCAAGTAAATACGGTAAAAGAAAGAGCTTTTCCATTTATCTCATCTTCCTGTTTCTGTTTTCACACAGACACTAACCAACCTCGATCTCGGACGAAATCAAATTGGAGATGCGGGAGCCAAACATTTGATTGATGTATTACGAGTGAATACAGTGAGAGAAAGAGCCTTTCCATTTGTTTCATCTTCACGTTTGTTCTTTCACACAGACACTCACTACACTCAACTTCGAATATAATGCAATTGAACGCGAAGTATACCAGACTATGAAGCAATTGAAAGATAATACGACAGTTTTAAAGATGTCACTTTGAGTGAGGTTTTGGAAAGGATTTGTTTTTTTCGTTTCGGAAATTTTTGGTCGAAATAAAGGAATAAAAATACTTTTGAGAGTGGGTGTATGTGTGGATATAATGGTAATAAATCAACGGCACTCACACCGACTCTTATGATAAAAACTACTTCTTTTTCTGATTTTGTTTATTCAAGTTAAAATGAATTACAATTTTTTTCGTATTTCTTCAACTAGATTTCGATATTCTATGAAGCGTGGATGATTATCAATTAGTTTTCCTTGAATCATTCCAATAGCGAGTTCAGCATGTTCCATTGCTGTGTTGTACTCATGAGTAGAATTATAAACTTTAGCTATATTGTTATGTGTAATTGCCAGATCGGGATGATTTTCAGGAAGTGTCTGTTGGAAGATTTCAAGCGCTTTCTGATGATAAAAAAGTGCTTTCGAGAATTCTTTCATCTTGGCATACACCAAGCCGATGTTGTCATGACTCATAGCCACATATGGATGATTTGGAGGAAGAGATTTAAGTAAAATTTGAAGCGATTTTTCATGGGATGAAAGTGATTTTGTATATTGCTCCATCTTCGAATATTCTTCAGCAATATTGTTATAGCTCTCAGCCAAATCAGGATGATTTGAAGGAAGAAAATTTGTTCGGATTTCAAGCGCTCTTTGATAGGAAAAAATTGCTTTGGAGTGGTCTTCCATGTTATGATACACCTCACCGATATTGTTATAGCTTTCAGCCAAGTCAAGATGATGTGAACTGAGAGATCGTAGTCGGATTTCAAGCGCCTTTTTATGCCATGAAAGTGCTTTCGTGTATTCTCCCGTGCTGTTGTACATCAAGCCGATACTATTATAGCTAGTACCCCAATCAGGATGAGTCGAAGGAAGATATTTTTTCTTCGATTTGAGTGATTTTTCATAGTACTGTATTGCATCATCATATTCTGCTTTGTTGACTTTTATTGAGCCAAGTTGATTATATAAAAACGAAAGTTCTTCGTGAGCATCAAACAATGTCGCTTCGACTAGCATCCGATAAACTTCTTCGGCTTTATTAAAATTTCCAGTTTTAATCATCAATTTACCGAGTCGATGCCAGCCTGTTGATCCAACCACTTCTTCTCGCATACGTGTCGTAAGAATACTAAGCTGTGGATCGGTATCCGATGTCAATGTCAGTTTCACATCCCATATACGATTTTCTAATTGTTTGAATTCACCAATTCGAAAAACAGAGTGCATAGAGAATAGAACTTCTTCTTCAGATTCCTGATAGTAGCTCACATCGTCGATTTGTGCAAATGGTGTCGATAGGACCGATGGATCAACTGTAATTTGAAAGAGAACGCCAATCAATTCAGGCCTGTTAAGAGTAGTAGTAGTAACGAATTCAAAGGAAACCTCTCGATTTCTACTCGTAGATAAGAAATTATTGAATGATAGAAGACCTCTCTGAGTGTTGATCATTTTGTCGAAATCACTCTTAATCATACCCTGTCCTCGATAGAGCATAAATGGACTTTGTTGACTTTGAAATTGTTTTGAATGAAGTTCTTCTATATGCTCATGAATGTCTCGAACGAAAAATCCCATTTTGACGATAACATTCACATCTAATGTGCGTAGAGCACGATTGAGCATTTGATATGTAAAACCTTCAAGAGTATACCACCATATGGGAGTGTGTTGATGATATTCTTGTTCGAACTGATCAATAATTTCCAATTGTGAATCGTTATCTTTGTACTTTTCTCGACAGTCGTCGGTCAATTCTTTAACGGCTTGATCACTATAATTGAGTTCTAAAAGAATTTCTTTGAGTAATGTTGAATACATGAACGTTGGTTCGAGTTGATCCAAATCTTGATATGCTGATGCATCATGATTCATTGATACAAAACTCATTGGAATCAAATCTTGATTTCGTTGATTAATGTATTGTTTGAGTGAATCACAAATCTGTTGAATATTCGTGTAAATACCATTAACTTTCGACCATTTTTTATCGCTTTGTTCATGATCCATAGTATTGACACAAAAAATATAGATCCATTTAATACATGATATATCATGAATTTTCGGCACGAAAATTTGTTCGAGAGACGCTGAAACAATTATGAATACTTTTATATCTTTGATACCAGTAAGAAAATCAAAGCATTTCTCAACATTGGTGAATGTACGGATATTGTCGACAATCTTGCGTAGGTCAGTGACTGAATTACAATAAGTGATGTCTGAATCATTGATGTCTGCGTCGAGCCATACAATAAGAAAATTTTTAATACCACAACCTCGTGAACGACTAGATGAAACCGGTATTGGGATATCATGGTCTGATGTTAAAAGAAATAATGAGTAGATTAATTACTACCCGTATCAAAATAGAATATTCTTCACTGTTCATTCAAAAGAAAATCTTGATTTTGATACATGATCTAGATAAACGAACGTCTATTTTATTCCCTCGAAATATATGTCAAAACAAGCATAGCCAATTGTTCATAGATTTCTTTCAAAATATCCGAAGATCTGATATTAAGCTTTTTCTATGCTAGATCTTGTTGCTTACTTTTACCTTCACTATATTGAACTGATGATGATGGATTGATTTTTGTTTCATTATTGGAAAAATCTATCGATGATTTTATTTTTTGTTCGCTCAAAATATCATGTGTATTCAATTTGTTTTCGTCCATGTGTCAGTTACATAAATCGTAGTGAAATGCAAGTGCTTCGATTCAAACGAAAGAAAAAAATATTGTACTACGACTGTAATAGATATAATGTAAAATTTCTTTTTCATTATGTACATGTACATTATTGTTTAACCATGCGTATCTTTTTGCTAAATGGTGAAATAGTATATGTGTGACTCATAATTTTTTTTGCATGTAGAAAAGACTGTTCGTTATAAATATAATCGCACAGATAATAAAATATGTTTCCATATTTATCAACACGTAAGTTGTTGTCATCAATTATTCAATCAGCTTAAAAGAATACTATGAGTTGATAAGAAGTGAAACCGATTTTGAAAGAAAAAAAAAATATCATCATTCGTTTCGATGATTGCATGGTACATTATTTGTAGTTGGATCATTTCTGTATTGATCTCTACAGTTCTATTAACTAATAGATGTTACATATATTTAACTCTCCATCTGAAGATCTTGTCAAATATTATCGAAATACAGATGTTCAACATCACACATTAATATTTAATGAGCAAGATAGTGATTTTTCGGAGATAGTAATCTAATTTTTTCCAAAGAAATATATTATTTTCGATAGGAGATGGACCTTATTCAATATTATCAGCTGCTGTTTTTTAGAATGAAGATATTCTTCTTCTCAATTCTGATACTCATAGCATGTTGATCTTTTTTTAGACGACGGAAATAGTCATTTTCACATACGACATCGATCAGATGTTATGCTTGCATATATATATATATATATATATATATATACAAATGAAATCACCATCATGTCTGAACATAGTAGTCAAACTTTGGGTATCTATTTTTTAATCGGTAAAAGAAATGAAAATTTTAATCAAGAAACAATATTTTCATCTGAAATCAAGATGACTATAAATATTCTGTTAAATCAGTGTAAATGGTACCTTATTAAAATACTCCAATGTTATATATTTATTCAAGTGTTCTTTTCTCTAAGGACAAATTTACTTGTTTATATATATACATTTAACCTTGTTAAGTTCTCTTTCATAAAATAAAAACTAAAATTATGTATTGAATAAAAGATCTAATTCATACATATTCAAGGATAATCACGCCCTTTACCTTACTTTAAGTATAAATGTATATGTTTCTTTCTATAACTATTTGAATTCTATTTTATTCAAATATACATTTTTATAATATAGTTCATTCATATTTAATGATGAAAAAGAAAGTTGTTACGTAGATGTTGAAACTATTTTGATTTATTAGTGCCTTACTTTTACAGAAGAGTGACAATAAAAAGAAAAATTTTATTAAAAATTGAAATTAATATGTCAATGGAAATAAATACTTCAGAACAGTAAGACATAATTTTAACAAAGAAAAACGAACATTATAAAAATCTTTTCTTTTTTTGAAAGGAAATCATTCAAATGGAACAAATTTCTGATACTGTTTGGTATAATAACTAGTTTGTTTATTATTGCAACAATTGTATTGGCTATTTTATTTGGTATCGAACGAAATCAAATTAGAATGTATCAATCATCATCATCATCATCTGGTAAATTTTATAAATAAACTAATTAATATCTCGCTATCTATTCATTTCAGAAAATGAAACAAAAAATCTTTGTTTGAGTTCATATTGTCTCAAAGCAGGTAATTACTATTTTCAATCTCTTAAATCTGTTCCTTTTTTTTTTCTTTTTCATAGCGAATTATTTACTTGAAAGTATTGATGAAACGATTGATCCATGTGAAAATTTTTATCAATTTACTTGTGGTACATGGATTAAAAATACACGAATACCATATGATCGTAATGTTATGATTGTCATAATAATGAAATTTTTATTTTTCTTCATTTAGAACAAAGTCAGAATGCATTTACACAATTACAAACTCAAGTTATCTATGATATTATTGGTAAATTATATAAAAATATTTTCTCTCTATCTTATTTTCTATAGATCTTCTTTCAACATCTACAAATGAATCCATTCAACTCAATTCTGTTATCAATGCACAACATTTATATAATTCATGTATTCATGAGGAAACTATTGAAAAAGATGACATTGATGGAATACTTTCACTTATTCAGACACAATTCAATGGGTGGCCAATCATAGAACAATCGAACTGGAATGAATCAATATATAATTTGCTTGATTTATCAGTTAAATTAAGTCAATATAATAATTTTCCATTATTTTATACACTCACTTATAATGATGATGAAAATTCATCTGTTCAGTGTATTTATGTTAGTAGAAAATGTAAAGAATATTTCTTAGTTATATATATATGAATATTTTAGATAGGTCAAGGTACTTTAAGTCTCGGTGATCGTAATTATTATTTGAATGAAAGTACAATCACACAAGCTTATCAAAAGTTGATGAAAGATGTTATTTTAGCATTAACAAACCATACATTAGTGAATGATAGTGACATCAATGAAATATTTCAATTTGAAAAATCTCTTGCTCAAGTATTTTATTAGTTGTGTGTAATCAATATGATTTTGTCGATTCTTTTTCAGAATTTTTACACTACAGTTCAACAACGTGAAACTCCGGTCTATCGGTTAACTTTTGGGAGTCTATTTAATTTCATGAATACATCAGTAAGTTATCTTCTCATATTTATATTTATGTCTCTCTGTCATATATCTAAATAGTTTAATTATACTGAATATCTTCAGCGTATTTATCTATTTGGAAATGTCACTCTTGTTCGTGAAGATATCATTAATGTTAATGATATAGAAGTGTTACGTAATATTTCGATACTTTTTGATCAAAATCGTCCACGTACTATTCAGAATTATCTAATATGGCGATTTGTACTCAATCAACTCGATCATATGCCAAAACGATTTCGAATGATGAAACAAGAATTCATTAAAATCTTTTCCGGTACTGCAGTTGAAACATCTCGTCCAGTGAAGTGTGCTACATATATTACTGATAATATGGGAATGGTAGTTTCTAGACTATATATAAAGAAGAAATTTGATGATTATGCTCGTCAAGAGGTAAAATCCTAGAGAATAATTGTTATTGTTATTATTATTTTATTTTAATATAGTCAATAGAAACGGTTAAAAATATTCATAATGTTCTCTCTGAAATGATTAATGGATCGAAATGGATGAATTTACTTTCAAAAACTGTTGCTATTGAAAAAGTATGTTATTATAATTGATTTTTCTTCGAGTAAAATTTCTAATAAATATATGTACGTAGGCTCAATGGATTCACGAAAGAATTGGTTATGCTGATGAATTGAATGGTGATAATATGACAGATTTCGAACAACAATATGAAGAAGTAAGTGACAGAACCGTGACGAATTTATTAATTTATCTTGTACTTTTTCGAAATTTAGTATAAATTTAATTCATCGTATATTCAAAATATTTTAAGAATGTTACAATTAAATGCAAAAAAGAATCTTCTTAAACTTCATAAATCGGTTGACCGAAAAAATTGGGATGATACATTTCCTACTACTGTTAATGCTTATTATCGTCCATCATTTAATGACATAAGTAACATGTTTAACTGATTTGAAAGCTATCTAGAAATAATTTTTATCTATTTCTAGCTCTCACCGCTGCTATTCTTCAAACACCATTTTTTCGTAAAGATGCACCAAAGTAAGACAATCTCTTCTTATTTATATATGATGTACAATTTATTAATATTTCATTTTCAGATATTTGAATTATGGTGGTAAGTGCGATAAATCATTTGATTGGAAAGACGAGTTTTTTTATTCCTGAATTTTGATATTAGCTATTGGTACAATCATAGGTCATGAATTGACACATGCTTTTGATAATGATGGTCGTCAATATGATAAATATGGTAATCGAATTCCATGGTGGTCATATGAAACTATTAATTCATTTAATGAACATAAACAATGTATGATAGAACAATATAATAATTATACAATATCTCAAATAAATATGCATGTAAGATTTCATTTTACTATGTGTGATGATCAAAAAAAAATTCTTTTCGTTTAGATCAATGGTAAACAGACATTAAGTGAAAATATTGCTGATAATGGTGGTTTGAAAGAAGCGTTTTATGTAAGTTCAAATATATATTATATTTTATTATAATTTATTTTTGATATCATAGGCTTATCAAAAATGGTCTAAGATGAATCCAAATGTTGATCAAAAGCTACCTAGTTTGACAAAATATTCTGAAGAACAGATGTTTTTTATGAGTTATGGTTCGATATGGTGCTCAAAATCGACAGATCAAGCGGCCATGAAAATTGTTTTAACTGATGCACATTCACCTACTGAATTTAGGTTGCTATTATGCATATCACTTTTCATCAAAAATATTATATCAAAAAAAATTATTTTTATTTTCTAGAATACTTGGTTCAACATCAAATTTTGATGAATTTGATCGAGTATTTGGATGTAAGCCAGGTCAAGGAAATAGTCGAATAAACAAATGTGTCATATGGTGATAGAAATCATTCGATTTATTCATGCATATGGATATAAAGAAAATTTTCAGTTTTTTTTTACTGCTAAAATATTTCAATTTTTTATTATACTATATTAATATAAAAAAATAATGAAGGATACACTCTTCACTGTGCTATAAATATTATATTATCGTTCTTACATGGCCGAGAATTAAGATTAATACGATCAGTAGCAAATTAATTAGAAGTTTGCATAATTTGAATCAGAAAAAAACAAGCCTTTTTATCAGTCAGATTCTTACTTTTTAAAGGTGGGTGTGGGTGTCAATGTAGGCTTGAGAAAGAAGGAGGCAAGACTCACACCCACACCCCATAAACAGCACATAACAAATATCACAACCAAAATCAATCTCCGGGACAGAAGACATATGTCAGGTGTCTCGTTTTAAATAATTCTAACTTTATGGCAGTACAGTCCGTCATTTGTTATACGTTTTCCGTTGTGTATGACTATATTGTCTGTTTCATCGTCAATAAAGCTCTGTCGTCAAAAAAAAAGACTAATCTGAATAGAAAACTTGATACAAAAATAAATATTAAAATTTAAAGTGAGTCTCCTGTGTATTGACACTTCTTACTACACTTGGACGATAAGCGAAATCTTATTAGTAGTGGTCGTTGCATATAATTGTGTAACTAACATGCGCATATTGATAAGACTTTTGGTGTTCTTATCGACAGAAGACGATGGATAAAGAGAGCAAGCAAGTTTGGTTACCTTCTATTCTGTTACAAAGCAAGGTATGTATCACTCGAACATTTTATTCAGTATGATTTTTAATCTTGAAGGTGTGGGTGTGGGTGGGATTTGTGTTGATGTAAGTATTAATTACAGAAAAATATAATACTTACAGTCACACCCGCCCACATTCACACCCACCTTCAAGATTTTGCGAATTACTCTTTATTTGTTTTGAGAAAAGTTAAATGGAAATCTTTTAGATATGAAACTAATCAAAAAATCTTTATTTAAAATTATATTTATTCTATTATTTATTGGTTTGATCTATAACAATCTTTCATGTAATGTTATTAAAATCTCCACATCTAATCTGACATCATTAATGATTCCATTTGAATATATTAATAATATTTCCAATGATTTTTGTTCGGAATTTTTACTTAAACAACGATATCAATTAGAATTTCATCAACTTGAACATTATTCTTCTGAAAAAATGTACTCTAAACCATTAAGGAACAAAGATTCAATTGAATCATTTCCTAAATTACCTTATTTTTATTCCTTATGGAAAAATTCTTCGATTCTCCCGCGTTTAATAAGTCCATGTGAACATCAATTATATGTGAAATTAATTCAAATATTTGATCATATATGCCGAACTTATTCAATAGAATATTTTATTAGTTATGGAACATTATTAGGATCATATAGAAATCATGGTAAATATTACATTACAATTCTTAGTCTTTAATCAATATTTTAATAGTTTTATTCAGATGTCAATAAAATAACAATTATTTTAAATTTCATACGTATTCTTAGTGAAAAGAATTTCTTTAATGAGAAAACTATCAGATTCTTTCGAGTAGAATTCAACTATTATGAAATAAAAATCAAACTTATTTATTAATATCTAATAGATTCATATAGAATTATTAGTTTTTATTCTTTTTATTACCATATAGTTAATTAAGCATTATTTCGAGTATGATTAATATCAAAATCTCACTCGAATCTAATCAGTTTATGGTCTGTATTTAAACTGTTTAACTAGAGATTATTCTCATTATCGACGCATATTAATAGTGAATAATAACTAGCATATGAAAATATATACTGAAAGAATTTCTCATTTCCCGTCAGACTTGGTAAGTAGAGAGAGAATGAAGTTGCCACTAATATCTATTTCACTGAATTTTGTGAAATTGAAGGAATAAATAGCTGGAGTAGAGGTTAATATGGAATCAAAGAAAGAAAGGAAAGTAGTAGTAACAATTAACGATATTGCTCATCTCTGATATGTTTCGCTAAGTGGTTAAGAAATAAAAGATAAAAGTTCGATATTTACAAGGCTATATTTTTAACAAAAGCATCCTGCTTTAAACTCTTCATCTGGTTCTCACGATAAAACTGAAAAGGAATCTCTGTAGTTTACGTAGTAGTATGCTGTGACATTACCTAATATGAAATAGTCATTTTTTTCCCAAACTTTTTGAAACTTAACGGACTCGGTCCCTTCGCATCATCACTATTAGAATCTCTGAGTTTATCTTTTTACAATGAATGAATCGATAATATTGCAATTGTATGTTGGAATAATGCTTTTTGAATAAAATTCGGTGAAGAATCGTATTTAAAAGACTTTAGGTAGATATTTACTTTCTGTTGTTAGCTTAGATAGAAAGATGAGAAAATAATATTAAGATATTTTTTGATAAATAAAAATAATTTGTTAATATAAATAGATATATTACCATATGATGATGATGTTGATATTTTGATACATAAGAAATATTATTCAAATTTATCTCGAATAAATCAATTAGATAATTCAACTGATTGGCGATTTTATATAAATTCTGAAACAAATATGAAATTTTATTTCATTTCATCTAAATCAGCTGGAAAATATCCATGGAAATGGCCTTTTATTGGAATTGATTTTTATACAGATAACCAAACACATATTAACCCAGGTGTTTTTATAAACAAAGAATATATATATCCATTGGCATATTATCCAATAAGTACACTTTGGTTACCTGGACCAAAAAATATTGAAATGTTTTTTAAATCAGTGTCAAAATCTTATTATTTTAACTTCTCAATTGATAAAATATGCTATTCACAAAGTTATTCACATAGAGATGAAATGAGGAAATATAAACAAAAAACAGTTAATTGTACACAATTAGTAAATACTTATCCATTTATTCAACACATATGTGACGATTATTATTGTTATCAGCATTTTATGTTAAATAATCGAACAAGATTATATGTTTTAAAAATCAATAAAGATTAGAAATTAACATTTTATTCACAGTTTAAACAATTCTTCCTCAATGAAGATACTAAGAGAACAATATCTAATTCCGGCTGGATGAGGATGAAGGTGTGGGTGTGGGTGGGTGTGGGTGTCTAAGAAAGTAGGATATAACACCCACACCCACACTCACACCCTTCCCATTGTCTTTTTCTCATTCACTAAAAACAAATTTTCTCCGATTTCTGTAAGGTTTCCTTGATGATGGAATTTTGAGGATGAGGTTGTGGGTGTTTATAATACTCTTCTGTTCACCCACACCCACACTCGGCTCACGACAATTTATCTCATTATATTCAAGAGAAGCCAATAGACCTCGTACAAGATCTTCATCACCACCACAACAAGCAATGTATAATTCACTTAATGAAGCCATCGTTGCTGTGCACAACACTCAACTAAGTGTTCTCTAAATGCATCTAACCAACTGTTACTACCGACAGTGATAAGATAAGGTTACACGTGTATCATTGTCAACAAAGAATAAGTATTTTTTTCTCTATGTATTCAAATTATTATCTGATTCATCCTATGAAATTTTTGTTGAAAACAGTCAATCTTATTTATTAATTTTCATTTTTCTTATTTTACCTAAAATCTAATCGTTCAATAAGTTCTTATCGTTCTTTTTTTAAAATCAATTGTAATTAAAAAAAGTAAAATAATTAATTTGATTTTTAAAGCATAAATACCAAATTTAACTCAAGATTTTAAAATTAAACTTGATATTATAACAATATCACATATACTGCTATTTCAAATATTTCATTAGTATTTGATGAAATTTGAACTAAATGATCATTAGATTGCCATAAAAGAATTAAATTCCTTCCCACATCATTAATTGTTTATGGAAAATTTGTTTAAAATATTAATGAAGAATGAATAACAAATGATCTACTTGGAATATAAAGAACATTACTATTCATCATATATTTTAAAATCGCATTTAATATAGCATTTAAATATGATCAGTAATGACATCTTTTTTTCTTTAGATATAAGATTTAATAGAAATAAATGTAGAAAAAAAAACAGAGTAATAGATACTAAAAGTTGTTCAAAATATATCGTTCTTTGTCGATAATTTGCAAAGTTATCAATATCCAATCCCACGAAATTTATTAAACTATATATTTAAAGAAAAAAAGGAGTATAATATATGCTTAAAGCAAGTAGCATTAACTCTGTAATCATAACTGAATCATTATCATTTATACGATACGAAATATTGGTATCGTTTTCAATTATTGTTGATTAAACACAGGTGGTATTTCGATAATCTTTGGCATAGCCACTTTCAATTAATTGAAAAGAACCTCCACGTGCATCGTTGATCTTTTTACCCATATGATAGACATCATAAGCATCCTTAGAATAACCGTTACCAATTAATTGAAAAGAACCTGCACGTGCGCCTTCTATTTTGTTTCGCATATAATAAACATCATAGGCATCTTTGAAATAACCATCTTTCAACAATTCAAAGGAGCCTGCTCGAACACCATCTAATCTTTTACCCATATAATAGACATCATAAGCATCCTTCCAGTAACCATCGCCAACGAATTTAAAAGAACTTGCGCGTGCACCATCGATTTGCTTACGCATATAATAAACATCATAAGCATCTTTGAAATATCCATCTTTCAACAATACAAAGGAACTTGCCCGAACACCATCTAGTTTTTTGTCACCATAGTAAACATCAGACATATCCTTCGAATAACCATCGCCAATCAGTTGAAAAGAGCTTGCACGTGCATCTGCTAGTTTTTTACCCATATAGTAGACATCGGAAAAATCCTTTGAGTAACCATCCTTCAATACTTGAAAGGAGCTTGCACGTGCACCTTCAATTTTTTTGCCGATATAATAGACATCATAAGCATCTTTGGTATATTCCCAGTATACATGACATGTTTTATTTTGTAATTGTTTTCCAGTATCATTGGCAACTTGACTATTGACGAGTGATAGAAGAAGAGCTGTAGTAACGATCAGAGACACGTAGTGGAATTGCATGATAGTGGCTCTCGACGAAAGCTTTTATTTCAATAAAACTTGATTACCACGTCGATTAATGAATAGAGAGAAGAAATGAAACAGGTATTTTATATTGTTTCAACTATATATGTGTCATTGCAAACGAATAATCGATATTAAGTAGGTATTAATAAAACTCATTGTTGGCATTGACTCAATATTAATACTTTCAATTCTATTCAATCACTAATATTGGTTGAAAATAACAATATCACTTCGTAATAATCTGCACCATCTGCTATTAAATCTTGTGCATATAAAAATGAATCAATACTATTATTGAAAATTGATATTGATTATTCTTTTTTACAGTGATCTTAAGATTATTAAATGTTTGCTTTATTAAAAATAGTACACATCCATCAGTCAATTTTAACATTTTGTATTATTTTGATTGGATAATATCTTAAGGGTGTGGGTGTGAATGTGTGGGTGAGGTGGAGATATGAACATTATTTTCTCCCCACACCCGCCCTGATCAATCATTGTCAAACGAGAAAAAGATTTATTTTCCTTTTTCGTCCACTTAAAATGTGTCATAGCGTTCCGTATTCTACTTTATTTATACTAATAAACAATGAATATGATCTTGGTCGATCACAACCGACTAAAGATATTTATTTTTAATATAACAATTTAGAAAACAAAGTTCAATAACAACAAATAAACTCTCAATTATTCATCAATAATGTTTAACAAGATGTCGTTGATTATTTTCTTATGATGAAATATTAGATGGAGATCCGTTCGACGTAGTTCTTGAACGGCGAACAGAGGAGGTTGGGAATACAACTAAAAACTCGTGACCATCCAGAAGAGGACCGAGAAACCACTTCTTGCTAATTTTTTTGAGTATTATCAAAATTTCATTGTGGTCAACGAAAAAGTCTGTTTTGGCGAGTGAAATTGGTTGGTGATGAATATCGACAATGAGAGGAGACTGCTTGTCGAAAACAGAACCAACGACTTGAGTATGTGAAAGATAAGGAATATTGCATACTCGAATGACGTTTTCTGCATGATCACCAATAAATTTCAGATTGATTGGTATACGATTGCAAGCATTGCAGAGACTCATTACAGCATAAGGATTTGAAGATACTAGTCCAGCGATAACAACATCTTCGACGTTGTTCGTAGCCATAGAAAGTAGAGTTCCGGCTACACCCTGACGTCGATAAGATGAATCAACAACTAATTGAGTAATCCAAACAGCATTGCCATTTAATGGATCATATTTGGCATATGTGCAGAAAGCATGACCAATCAATTGAAACTGATCATTATCCGATGAACGAATCTCTGCAACAACAAGAAAACAGTGATCATTGAAGAGCAACAACTCACGAAGACGTTTGATTCCAAGTTTAACACGAGATCCGGCTTTTAATGTGTTATTACTATGAAGAGGAGCATCATGAGCCCAGATGCCGTAGTTGTTATTAAACAATGTTGAGCATTTTTCAAGTATTCGATCTGTCAGAAAAGAATATGGAATGCATGTATAAGAGATTGGACTAACAAGCGTCATTTATATATCTAAAATAAAGATATAATAAGTAAACTTTTGCCTTTCACAACCACTAAGATAGTTCACTATTCAAAAGAAAAAACAATGATTCATATTTACTATGAATTATTCTACATTTGTCTGGACATGAAATCAATCAATTAGTCATTGTCCATCTCTTTTATCTTATTTGGACTTTTCTTTTTTCAGTTAGACCAATCAAATAATTCAGTCTCACGAGTATGGATGATAATAGTTATTCAAACCATTATATATTTCTGAAAAAAATAACCTCATTGTTTCATATTCAATGATCATTTTTAACGTCAAACATAATCTAAAATAAATTCACATTGTACTATGTGCCGACGATTACTATCAGTAGTGGTCGCGAGTTATCAATCTTGAAGGTGTGGGTGTGTATTCGAGAAGAGTACATTATCTACATCCACACTCACCAACACCCTAACAGAAAAATTCGAATTAAAAAGAATTTTATTATAAACATGACGTAAGGTTCTGTTGAGATTTATTTGAGCAAAATTATTTTCACTTTAATATTTGTATAATTAAATCGATTATTTCAATCGATAATAACTCGTACAGCCATATGTTTCGGATAACAAGTAACACGTTGTATGAATCCTCCTGAATTATTGGCTTCTTTTCCTGGATCTTCAATGGTAATACGTTGCATTAACCGAGTAATAGCAGTTTTTAATTCTAAAAGAGCTAAATCTTGTCCAATACAAGTTCTATGTCCTCCACCAAATGGCATATAAGCATATCGTGGAGGATTTCTATCTTCATTGAGAAACCGTTCTGGAATAAATTGTTCAGGATCAATTTTCCAATAATTTGAATTTTTATGTAAATTTTGAATAGCTATTAAAAAAACATCTCCTTTATTTATTTCAATTCCATCAATAATATCATCCGATATTGCTTCACGTACAATTCCTGCAGCTATAGGTGCAAAACGAAGTACTTCTTTTGTTACACAATCAACATAAATTAATTGATCTAATTTTTCTTGTGTTAATGATGTATTCGATGTTAGACCATATTGTTTTAATTCATTTTTTATTTTACATTGAATATTTGGATATTTTGACATATAAAAAATAAACCAAGAAAGTGCCGTTGATGTTGTTTCAAAACCAGCTAAAATTGACATTGAAATTTCATCAAACATTTCATTTGAAGATAAAGAAATTTTTGCTTCATTTTGTGATGCTTCAACAAGTAAAGTAATTAAACTTTTTCGTTGATCAGATAAATAAATTTGTTCATGTTGACGTTTTTGTTCATCATTAATAATACTCATAACATGATTTTTCATAATATTTAATGATTTTTGAAATTTGAAATTCAATTTTAACATTAATTTTGCAACCCATAATGGTATTGCTGTCATTAATGCAAAACGACTTGCACAATCAATCATATTATTAAATGCTTGATGAATATTAATTCCATCATTTGTTGATAAATTTGAAAAATCATAATTAAATGCAATACGAGCAATAACTGTTAATAAAATATGTTGACATTTTATTACTAAATCTTTATGAATTTTAGTTTGATTATTTAAAAATTGTTTATCAATAAAATCATCAATACATTCAACAATTGTTTCAAAATAAGGTAAAATTTTACTTCGACGAAATACAGGTAACATTAAACGTGCATGACGTTTCCATGTTTCACCTTTTAAAGATAAAAGACCACCAGGAAAAAGAAGACTAAAATTACGTGTTGTTATATCGGATATATCATAAATATGACGATGAGATAAAATATGTTCCGTATAATCAATACGGGATATTATTATTATTCGACGAAATCCAACTTGAAATGATAAAATATCACCATATTTTTCTTTCATACAATAAATTGCTTCATGAAAGACTTTACGACCCACAGTTAAACCAATACCTATTTCAAAAAAAACAATTGAATATTAATTTCGATTTAATTCGTTATTATTTTATCAAAGACAAAAACTATAAAGAGTTACCTAAAAGCCATTGAGATTTTAATTTTCTTGTATTCCCTTTACTATTATTATTTGTATAATATCGTTTATAAAACCAATAAATAGTTATTACAAATAGAATCCCAAATAGAATAATAGTTAAAATTGACATGGTAACAAAATCTTTTTATTGACTTTTACATGTGAGACGAAGAAAAAAAATGAAATGAAAGTTAACTACATTATTAAAGAAGTTCTGTAAAGAACGAAAAAAAAACGTCATAGTTGCTAGATATTTGTTTTATAAAATCAAAATAGCAACAATATTATGATTACATAATACATCATCCAAATTCAACCATTTATATTCTTTTGTTACTTTGTACATAGAAAATAAATTTTTTGTAATACTTTATAGTATGCTGATCTGTCAAATTCATCTAAGTTATTCAACTTGATCATATTAATATCAACTCTATGTCGACGAGACAAACGATCTGTCTTACATTACTTTTGTATTTTATATATGCAAAGATTTGTATTGTTTCATTTGTTGAAAGATTTACTTTAATAAAAAAAAACGAAATCACATTTCTCGTGGCTTAGTTAATAAATAATAATAAGAAAAATGAAATTGTACAATAAAGAATATTTGCCAAAAGAAAAACACCGGTTTCAAAGACAAAGAAAAAAAAAAGATTAGCACCAATATGAAACTATGACGAGTGAAGACGATTGATCGGTGCATTTTTATTTAATCCACTGCTCAATTTCGATAATTCATTTAGA
The DNA here is from genome assembly GCA_905250115.1 of Adineta steineri. Classification (NCBI taxonomy): domain Eukaryota; kingdom Metazoa; phylum Rotifera; class Eurotatoria; order Adinetida; family Adinetidae; genus Adineta; species Adineta steineri. The sequence continues at coordinate 398,434 of CAJNOI010000056.1, read as the reverse complement.
GCATCTGTGACCTATTTAAACAAAAACAAATTATTTCGATTTATTAAATAAATCAAAACAAAACAAACATTTAATAATGCATTATGAGTTGATGATAGAATAGAATGAAGACCATTTAATTTCGTTTGATAATATTCTTCTTGGCGTTTTAATAATATTGACCATTCATTTTCTTCTTTTGGATATCTAAAAGATAAAATATTTTTTCAGATAAAATATTTTTAATTATTTCTTTCTTACGTAAACCCATTTGACCATAATGGATAATTTTGTACAAGATTATCAGTCATTCGATCGATTTCATTCAATTTAAAACATAAAAATATATTCACAATAAGAAGGATTAACATTCTATTGAAAATAAATTAAATATAGAAATTTTAACATTTTTTTAATAAAATTCCTACATAATTATAATAAATGGAATTAATGTACTTTCTGTTGACGATCGTGATGAAGATGTTTTATCAGATGAAGAAGATACAATAGAATTTGAATCTAAATTGATTTATTTAGAATATACAATCTCTTAAAAATCATCATCAGATTCTTCAATCCCCTTGTATTGTTGAAGACATCATTAAGCTAACTATGCAAGTACATCATCTGTGATACTACTCTTTCTCTAAAAGGAAGTCGATAGTTGACTTAACGATGTCTTGAACGATAAGTAGACTGGAAGAAGTGAATTAATATTATGAATTGTAACTCTATTAGATTTCTTTTTATAGATTCATCTCAAAAATGATACTTGACTAATAAGAGAGATAAAGTGATGATGACTTTTGAAAGATTTTCTAAAAAGAATTGAATATTTACTTTGATTATTATTATTAAAATCATCTTGAATTATTTTTCTATGTTTATTTGTTGGTGAATCATCAATAGAAGTATCTAATTCATTTAATTGTTGTTTTCTTGAATATTTTTTCTTAGGCATATTTGTTGATTGATTCGTTTTATCTTTCTCATGATTATTTGTAATACTTGATGATCGTTGTTTATTCGATGTTTCATGTTCAATACGTTTCACTAAATATGAAGAAAAAATAAAACTTATTAATTAATATTTCTGTAAATCAAATAATAAAATAAAGCAAAAACACCTGACGATGTTGATAGTTCGATTCGATTGTCTTTATAAAAAGCAAAAAAATAAATAAAAACAAAATCAGCCAAACATTAAAGCATATAAGCACGAGAAAATATTCGTACAAAAAAAAAAGAAAAAAAAACTTACTTAAATCTGTAAAGGAATCTTGAAGAGCAGCCATTGCATTTTTTTCGATGAATGCTAAATGAAAAACATAGAATTGTTTAACAATGTGAATAGTCTCTTAAGAGAATATTTTTGTCTAAGAAAAAATTGATTTAACTTACATTTAATAATCATCATAACACTTTTAACATATCGAACTTCACATGTTACTTTTAAATGTGATTTATTTGCTCCAATTTGTACAATACAATAACGAGATGCAACAAAAAATGTATCGGCATATTTTATTCCTTCATTTCGTACTTCTGTATCTATTATATAATGAGATTTCGATAATTCACAATCGATAACCTATTTATTTTACAAATAATAATAAGATGAAGAAGAAGAAGAAGGAAAGAAATTGATTTCTTTTACTTGTTTTTCATTGGAACAAATTGTTGTTGCGCCAAAAACAGCCGCAACATCGACTTTATAAGTGCATAGACGTTCTCGTTTCCCCGTTTCTTTATTTACGGTCCATTCACCCGCATGAAAATCTATCGAACAAAATTCAATAAGAAATAAGAAGAAAAAGAAGAAGAAGAAGAAAAAAAACCTTTGATACGACGTGATGCATGATAAGCAGCAAGAAAATCTCGATCATCAAATATATAATCAAATAAACGTTCAACTGACGTTGAATATGTTCGATCAATTAATTTTGTAGCTAAATGTGATTGACATGGACATGGACATGTGGTTAAATAATTTCTTTCTAAACAATTTTAAAAAAAGAAAATCTTTCTTTATAAATAAATAAATTAAACAAACCAGGAGAAATATCCATTGATGTGAAAGAATTTATATTTATAGGCGGAGGAGGAGGAGGAGGTTGACGAATAAGTGTATTTGTATTAGCTTCTTCACCAATAGGTATTATACCAATATCTTCATCAAGATCTTCATCACCACGAGATGATAGACTTGAATGATCATCTGTTTCGTCTTTTTTACTTGATTTTGAGCAAACTGATTCTGGTTTTTTTATACGCTAAATACGAAGAAAAAGAAAAAAAATTAATATTGAAAATAATTCATTGAGAAGATAAATATTTTATTTAGTAAAAGACAAGAACAAAAAAACACAAGGGAAGAATAAAAGCAACTAGCATGTCGTGTGTTACATTCTTCTCAACTGATAATCATCATTCGACGACCAATGATGAAGAAAAAAAAAAAAGAAAGAGTCATTTTTCATTCTTATATTTTAAGCGTTAAGATTGAAAGGGATCTTATTGTGTATATTATCTTTTTCAACACACATATGTTAATTTATTTACTCTATTGATAACATATGATATGTTAAAAACACTTACCAACACAATATTTGATAACTAAATTTAATAAAAACAAAAAAAACAACGACGTAATATTAACGAAACAAAATCTTCTTATTAAATTAAATAGAAAAATGTATATCTTACATCATATTTATCACTTGTTGTATTTTTAATTTGTTGTTTTGGTGATGTTCTTTCTGGTGTTGAATTAGTTGATGGTTTTTGTTGTGTATCTTCTTCATCAGTTACCATATCTACATCATTGCCATAGCTTTCACGAATTAATGCCCATAATTGTTGAGATGATATTGACTAAGATTTATCAAAAAAAAAAATGTTTTTTTTTATTACAAAAAAAAATGAAACAAACTTGATCAGTAACTGTCATTTGCCATATACGATAAATAAGTCCATAACTTTTATCACGTGTTGCAAAACTTGCAAAAAAATATTTTTCATTTTTATTTGATTTAACTTCAATAGCATTTGGAATAACTTTAGCTGTTTTTTCTCGTGTTATTGCACCAATATCTTTAAATTTTAAACATAAACTTGTTTCCCATTTAAGAAAATTTGCATGAAAACATAAATAATTTTGTGATATATACATTCGACCTTGAATTAAAATTTCTTTTTGCCATGCACATGAATAATCTAGAAAAACACAATAAAAAAAACGAAGATTAATTTTTAAGAAAAATAATATTTCTTACCAACAATTAATCGTTCATCAGTTGGTAAATCTTTAAAAATTTTTCTAAATTCTTCATTTCTTTGACGATAAGTTGATTGAAATGGCTAAATAAAATAAAAAAAAAGAATAAGTTAATAAGAAATCCCATCACCCCTAAGCTTTAAAACATTAATACAAAAAACAAAAAGAAATAAGCGAAAGTCTATTTTCCTAATTAAGAAAAGATTGTACCCAATATTTAAATATTGAAGCAGCGGTTAAAAAAGCATTTGTAGCTGTTGTTTTTACTGAACGTGTTTGAATGGATGTTCTTGGATATAATGGATTATTATTGTTATTACTTGATAATGGAAAACTAACTGATTTTGATGAACGATTTATTTGAATAGTTCGACGACGTTTTTTATCTTTTGAATATTTTTTCATTCGTTCGGAATAATAATGTGATTTACTTCGTTTTATTGAAGATGATACATGATGAATTTTTTGTTCACCTGTTGTCCATGAATGTCTTCGCGGTTTTATTTGATGATTATTATTTAATGTAAATGAACGAGCATTTGATATTGATTCTGATGCACTTGCAACAATATTTGTATTATTTGATAATGGAATAGATAAACCAGAACATGTTTCAACTTGAGAATATCGATTTGGATAACGTGATGATAATGAACTTGATTTTGTATGTGTTGAAAGGAACGATTTAAATTTTTCACTGGAAGAATTTCGTCGAATTTCAGTTTCTATTAATGTATCATTATCGATATCGATAAAATTTGATGTTATAGAAGAATTTCTTGAATTTCCATCGGGTTTTATTGGGGAATTTCGAAAACTATTTGAACGAAGAAATAAACGAATTGTATCCATTAAAATTCGATAGACGTGTAACGTATTAATAAAACTTTTTATTCAACAACAACGACCTAACATTACTTCTATCGTAATATTTTATTATTATTCTATCGGATCCATCTGTTTCTCTCTTAAGAAAAATTTTATCTTTTTTTTTCTTTTTCTAAAGAAATATTTTTATGTAGGAGAGAAAAAAAAGAAATAATATACATTCGTAGGTGGAAGAATATTTATTAATTATTCATTGCCATACATCGTCACTTGACTCATCAAAATAGACAAGTTTTATATTAAAACAAAAATTCTTTTCACTTTTTATATCATTCAACACCTTTTTTCTCATTATTATTAAAAGAAAATTAATCTAGATAATTCTATAACCTTTAGGTTTTTCATCGCGATAACAAAGTTATTCTTTTTTTGTTTTAGTAATAGAAAACAAATATTTGAAAATTGTTTGTTTTTGTTAACTTACATTATACCAGGGTTTCTTTTTTTTTTGTTGTAGATGATGAAGGTCTTTCACCATTTGTTGTTTGTTTAATATTTGTTGATGGAGAAAGATTTTTTGATGAAGATTTTCGTTTATTTTCAAAAGATGTATTATTACTCATTGCTGATTCGTTACTTGTTGTACTTGTTGATGATGATTCTAATAACAATGATGTTGTTGGATTAGGTGAGAGAGATGATGAAAGTTCTTCTAAATTTCCAAGTATAACTGGTTCACTTTTATTTCGACGATGATTTATCTGACGTTGTTTTGTTTGAAGAAATGATAAAGATGATAAATTAACTTTATCAGTTGATTCATTTAAAAGAGAATTATTTTGTTCAAAAGATATATCATCATTATATGATGGAGATGTTACCATAACCATTGCCATACTTGACATTTCATTACTTGGAACATTTCCAACAGCTAAAAATAAATAAATAAACAAACATTTTTTTATCGGAACTTATTCAAACCTGTTTGTGTAGTCGAAGTTTTATTATTAAAAGAATCAATAGTACCTGAAAGATTCGATGATAAATTATTTTGTTGTGGACCCGAAGGTAATGTTATTGAAGATGATATTATAGTTTTTTGATTTGATTCTTCAATTGGATAATATTCAGATGTTGAACTATTCAAATAATTTTAAAATTAATTTTACTCTTGTTTTGTTTTTATTAAAAACGAAAAAAATCAAATAGAATCAATCTAAGCAGCATTTTATATTTTAACCTGATTAACTGTTTACTCTTATCAATTAGTTTTTCAAATGAAGGAGACGAGAATATTCGACGATGAAGAAGTTTTTTTTGATCAGAACGAATTTCATTACTAATTAAATAAAAATAATCATTTAACAGACGAATTTTTTCTCTCTAATAGATTCTTTTATATTATAAAATGTCGAACAAAAACTAATAATAATGAATCTCTATCTGTCACTTGAAATTATTCTCACTCATAAGATTGTTATTCTATTATTATAACCTAGATAAAAAAACTAGATCTCTTAGAAATACGCGAATGTCTATGTAATATTCAATAGAATGATTCATCTATTCAAACATAGTTTACTCATCACGATTAATCAGGCCATAATGTTACGATAAGATTAGGAAGAAGCCAACACAAAAATTCGTATTAAAAATAATCTTTCTCAGGATGGAAGTACACAACATTGAATCTCTATGGAAAATTATTATAACTGAAAGTCATACGATCCAGTCTGACAAAAATAAACCATTAAATATTTACCGTTGTTTTCTTTTGAAAAGAAACAAAATTGAAATATAATGGTTGCCCCCAAACTTACTTTTTTTTCCTTCCAGAAAAACTAATTTTTTTATTGTTAAAATAAATCTTTTAAGTCTAGTCAAATAATTCTTTAATAAAATTTTATTAAAATTAACTCAAATAGATAATAAACTTTACGTTCATTTTTAATATATGTATATATGAATTCTTGTAAAATTGATTCTATTTGCTTTTTATATTCTCACCTTATAGTTGTTCCATCCATAGGAATAACAGGTGGAATTTGCGACATATTTATGTCAATCTAAAAATAATGAATTAGTAACGAACAAAAATCTTTTTTTTATTTATTATCGAAGAGGAAAAAAAACAAATAATCACATATTATGTCTGTTCTTTATGTTTTCATTTAAAAGTGCAAGAATAAAAAATAAAATAAAATAAAAGGAAGATAAATAAGTAAAGTTAATTATCAAATAAACGAAAAAGAAAAAAAGAATTGTTTTGTGCATTTTTTTGATTATTTTACATTGGAGGACGATTTTGCCTAAAAAAAAAGAATAAAATTTATTTTATTAAATAGAGAAGAAATAATTCAAAAAGAGAGCAGAGCATGAGCAAATAAAGACTAACGAGAATAGATTATAAACGGAATGAAAATTAATTAGTTGCTTGCATGTAAGCATTTTACATTCGACGCATTTGATATGATGCGAGATTTTCACTTAATTAAATAAACATAAGATCAAAGAACAAATATTTTCTACAATGATATTATCGAATTAAGAATATTAAACTAGAAAGATTTTTCTTCCTCATTAATTAGAAAATTACTGATCTTCATTGGAAAAGTTAGAAATGAATCAGTCTATATAATAATATTATATTTTTAACAATAGAAAAGTCTCTGTACACATTTATTCTTATGTAGAATTCGCTAAGACAACATTGTTTTATCGCGATTCAATATATTTATATAAACAGAAAGAAATACTAAAATAATGATTACAATATCATTTGAATGATATCTCAAGAGTAAATATCTTCTATTTGACAAGTCATAATCATATCTCTAAAAATGTATAAAGATAATACAAATAACAGGAGTATGACAATGAGATGATTAGCTAACTATATTAATTAATATTGATATAAAATCTTACGTTTTCCATGTTTTGTGAAGAATAAAGAAGATAACAAATGTGATCATACAAATAATTCCAACAGCAATATAAGCCCAACCAAGAAATGGATTTTTTCCTCCCATCCATGATGTTGTACTTATAATAAATTGTTTTCGTCCAGCAAAACTTGATACAGGATAATCTTTAAAGAAAGAAAGAAATATTTTTCGTTCTAATTAAATTAAATCAAAATAAGTTTTTACTATAAGTAACTGTTAAATAATATGTTCCTTTTGGTAAACCATTTTGAAATGATCCTGTACTACTTGTAATTACTTTTCGATATAATTTTCTAAATGTTGGCATTGCAGCTGTACGCATCCAAACGATAAAATCTTCATTTTGATAACCATCATTATCAGCACTAGTTGGATCTAAATCCCATGCTGTTCCATTCCAATTTGGTGGATGTGGTTGGGCAGGAAAATCTATTTTGTTTAAAAACAAAGAAAAGAATTTTATTTTGAAACATAAATATTTAAATCTATTTACATGTAGCAGCATTCGTAGGATTTCGAAATTTAACATCTTTATCAGTTGACCATGCAATACCAGTCTTTGCAATATTAACAGTTTCATTATTATTGAATGATAAAGAGAATGTATCTAAAATAAAATTTTAGTTTTACAAATTAAACAAATGAAATAATAAACCATTAAATTTTGAATTTGCTATTGCACCACAAGGTGCTATATCAATATCACTTCCATTTGTTGCTTTTTGAAATGGTTGACAATCAGTAGATACACGATCTGTTTTTCCTAATAATTGATTATCATCACGTGATCGAACATAACGACGATGATTTTGATAATAATTTACTAAACCATAATAAAAATAAACATCACCCTAACAAAAGAAATTCCAAAATTAATATTTTTTCTTAAATAAAATTGTAACTAACATTGAAATCTGTATCCAAAGTAAAAGATTTTACACAGGTACATGACTGACCCGTATAATTTGCTTTTGCTAAAACATCTGCACATGTTGTGTTTGCTACACTTGTACTTATACAATTTGTATCAGTGTAATCAAGATCAAATTCATTTACCTTTATTTTTAAAATAAACTCATATTTATTTCAAAAAACAAATAAATCATCAAAACATACTCGATTAGATGTCACAACAAGAACAATACCAATAGGAATAAATACTAAACCAATTATGAGGAAGACTGGTAATGCTGTATTAGCAGTTATAATAGGTTGCCATGCTGGTAAACGTTGTTGTTTAAAAGCAGTATCTAATAAAGAAACGAAAAAATATTTCGAAACAGTATAAAAAAAACAATTATATAAACTAACCAGCTGGTTTTTTGCTTTTCTGATGATCACGGTCGTCTTCATTTTCTGGTTGACTCGACATATTTTGATTATTATGCTCAGAAATATTACAATCAGATAAATATATACTAAATTAAAATATTGGCATTTCTATATGCATACTTCAAATAACAACAAGAACAGAACAAGTAACTAAACAAGTAATATTCATCATCATCATCATCAATTCATTCAATTTCAAATAATAGATTAATCATCAAAATGATTTTATTTTTATTTTCTATTCAAATTATTTCTTTACTCAATTTTTATTTTATTTTTATTAGATTTTAAAGTAAAATTATTTAAAAAATTAATTAATAGATGTCGCTCTCATTCAATTGCGAACTTTCTTTTTTCTAACTTATCAATACAATAGAAATATAATATGACGAAAAAAAGCTCAACATACCTTTTTTTTTGTTCAAAATAATTTATTAAATAAATTCATAGGATCTAGGTTTTTAAAAAAAAATGCAAATTATACTTTTCAAGATTTGATGGAAACTGTTTTTTTTTTCGAAATAATGTCATAAAAGCTCTAAAATGCTGAATAAAATGAGAGGCCCTCGGGTTTCATACAACCTTTTCATGTTAAATTGTAGACGTGAAAATGTGAAACAATTTCTAAGAAACATTTGTAATTTGTCAAGGAAAAGTAGTATGAAATACGATGACCTCTCGTTTCATTCACCTTAGAACTTTTAGAACATTATTATCATAAAAAAATAGTTTCTGTTAACTCTTCAAGGACTTGTAAAATATGATACATAGCTTTTTAGAGTCATTGATCAATCTATTATTCGAAATATAACTTTTAAGAAAAAGAAATACATTAAGTTAATGTTAAATCAATAATAGAATTAACCCTTTACAGTCGGCTGCACAAGCCATTGCGTAACAATATCTCCTTTTGTACACATTCCTTTCCTATCGGCTGTCAAAAATTACCTAATAAAAATATTCCTCCTTTTATATCTATTGTTTTTTCTATGATAGAGAACGACAACGTGTACTGTTTTAGAACGAAGTTTCTTCGGTACTTATTAGATCAGTGTTGGCATTTAGCAACACCCGACCGTAAAGGGTTAATTTATAAAAATATATTTTCAATCATTTCAAAAAAAAAACTAAAATTCTCCATTTTCATCTTTTAATTGACAAATACTTTTATATAAAATTTCGTTTTTTACTTATACAATTTCAAAAGAATGAAAACTGACAACTATATCAAAAGAATATTTGAAAAGAAAAATTTTGACTTTCGTTTTGATTATGTGCGTAGAAAAAGTCATTGAAGCATATCGTCATATTTATTTTTATACATATATTCTTTTTCTTTCGAATAATATCATGTCATTTTATGTACGTATTCAACGATTGTGCTATACAAGGTTTTATACAAGAAATATTCGATCTCCTAAATCAATTTTGTCACTCGGAATTATTTTCCTCATTTTTCTATTTATTATTTTTAAAAAGAAACAAACTTGTTGGCGTAAGTGATTTTCTTTAAAAAAAATCGAAAAAAAGTTTTTTTGATGAATCAATAAATGTGTTAGTTTAGTTGATTATTATCGTTCTCGTTTATTTTGTTTTGTGTTAACAAATCAAGATAATTTAGAAGATCGAGCTCGTGCTGCATATGAAACATGGGGTCATCGTTGTGGTCGATTTGTATTAATTACTCGATTAAATTCATCTCGTTCTTATACAATTTATGAAAATGAAAATATTAATATTAAACATGATCAATTACCAATTCAATATATTCCAACATTACCAAATGAAACTTATTCACATTTACCAGATAAAGTTCGAGAAATACTTTTATTTTTAAATAAATATTATCCAAATTATGATTGGTATCTTAAAGCAGATGATGATACTTATGTTATTATAGAAAATCTTCTTAGATTTTTAATTAGTACGATTAAGTAAGGAACAAAAACATTTCTTTTTTTTATATAAAATATAATTTTCAGACGACGTCCAAAACCAGTTTTATATGGTTATCGTTTTCGAGAAGATTATTATGTAAGTGGTGGAAGTGGATATGTGTTAACACGTAAAGGACTTGATTTATTTGGTTCATATATGAATGATAATTTATTATATGCTCGATGTAATTCAACAATGGAAGATATGATGGTTGGAAGTTGTTTACAAATAATCTTTAGTCTTGCATTATCTAATGAAATCAAAGATTTAACACTTGTTGGTGAAACAATTGATGATCAAGGAAGAGAAAGATTTCATCCACTTACATTTCGTGTTCATTTTAATGGACCAAAAAATAAAACGAAAAGAGAATGGATTTATTTTAGACCATTTCATCACAATTTATTTGTAAGTTTTCATTTTATCTTTTATTTTCTTCTTTTAATTACTTCAATAGGGTTATGAAGCATTAAGTGAAACAACAATAAGTTTTCATTATACTGTTCCTGAAGATATGTATCAAATTCATTCATTACTTTATGATATTAGACAATTTGATAAAGAAATATGTCGTTTACAATCATAGACAACAAAGAAAAACTTCTAATATATTTTCAGATTATTTCGATATTTAAATATCATTTATTTGAGTAATACAAAAAAATAAATAAATGATTTTTATGATAATTACTAATGTACAAATTTAATTTTTCTCACAAGAAAAACAAAATATCATTATCGATATCAATTAATGCTGATGAAATATTATTTTTGTCACGAGTGACATTTGTTTTTCACACATCGATTCAAGATTTAAATGAGACTATCAATGAAACGAAAGTAAATAACATGTCACATAGAAATTTTTATCGTTATTAACTCAAATTGTAAATTTAATTGAATATTATTTTTCACTTTAACATATGTATATGTAAACGTCATAAACCTATTAACGATGGGTATTGTTTACTAGTTTCAATAGAAATAAGAAAAAGAATTGGAAAGTTTAGAGATATATTTAATGAATAATTTAAATAAATGTTAACTCGTCTTCACATAAAAGTATGGATTTATTTTTCTTATCATTTGATAAAACTTAAATAAATAATATGAGACTATTGTCTATCTACCTATGCATATGCTATTTGTTGACATTAAATCTTCATATTAGAGCAATATTGTGTGCCTATACTTGGAATATGTATTGAAGAAAAGCAAAAATGATATCGATTTGTTTGTATCCGTGTGGTCTAATATTATATTTAAGACTTGAATAATGAGATTATATTTGAATAAAATGTAAAATGCGCTTTTTCATTCTTGTTTAAGTTAAAATCTTCTAATTTAATGTTATATATATTTCTATTTCTCATTTTAAATTCTTCTATATGTATTTATTCGTCAAATGATTGGAATAAAATGTTTGATAGATTAGATTTTTTAATCATAAACAGTTATTTAATTATTCAATGTAATGAAAATGAAATTCAATCGATTGGTTCAGTAACATCATTTGAAGAGTTAGAGGCAAATTTAAAATGTTCGAATAAAAATAAATTACTACAACATACAATTGATAATGTACAAGTTATTAATTTTTCAAAAGTCATTTTTAAGTGTATTGGAGATAAAAAAATTCGAATTACTGGACATTTTGTTAGATCAAAATCATCCCTTGATAAAAGCAAGAATGGAGTAGAGTGGCCCTTTATTCATACAGAAATTAAAACAACATCACCCATCAAAATGAAATTTTTGGACAAAAAAGAAATTGATATTATACTTGATGAAATAAGTTTGAGTGAATTGGCTAAGGAAAACGATATTTACATTTACATGGATTTTGTTAATCGTCCAATGGTTTGTAGTTTCTTTTGGCAAGGTATCGACAAGAATACACATGGCAAGTCTTGTGATAACATCCCTGTCAAAGATTTTCAAAGTCCAACATGTTATTACAAGGTTAGCTTGACATACAATTTTGTTTTTCTTTTCAGATTTAATCTAATCGTAAAATAATTCAAAGGAACTGAAAAACAGTTTTGCCATCAAATCTCTGTTCTTTTATCAAGCCTATTTAGAAAACAAGATCTATGAATGGAATTAAGATTTTTATTCATTCAATAGAAAAATTCTTATTGAATTTACGAAATCTGATGTAGTAGTGAGGTTTTTCTATATAATCTCGATTGTAATCAATTACGAAAGCCATAATAACATTTATTTGCCCAGTTTGATGTCATAAAATCAGTTTGAATGATTTCTTTTCTCCTTAACAATTAAAATCTTAAGGAGAAAGTTGTCAGCGCAATCCTTAGCGGGATTGAAATATAAAACACGATACTTCATCCTCTAGCATAAAGATATAGACATATTAGAAAGAAATTTGATTAGAATTTTAATAATTGTCACAAAACTCAAGAAAAAAATCGATTAATATAAAAGAAACTACTGATGTATCTATCGTTCCTAAACAGTAGAAGTTCCATAGTTTTATTTTGTTCTGCCACTCACTGTTCATGGCTTGTGATGCTACGTTGATCACCGACATGAGAGCCTATTGATCTTATTTGTGACGAGGTTAAAAGAACATACGTCGGTCATGTCTGTTACGGAGAGGAGGGGGGGGGGTCCAAATTTCTGTCTCTTAACACTTCAATATTCTTTTTAGATCGTATTTCACAAAATGCATCCTATTCGCAGACACTATATTTAATATAAATATGTGAACTTTTAGTTCTAAACAAAATTTATTGGATAAAATATCTAAAATATTTCATTTTTATTGAAGGTCAACAATACAGTAGCACCTTCACGCAAAGAACTCGAAGATATCATTAACGAAGTTTCTCCTTATTATTATGATAAAGATCCATCGATTAATTATATCTATATAGGACCTAACTCTGGTTCTTCAAACAATGGAGTTTTGAATAATGCAACCATAGGTGCAAATAGTATTACAATACAAAACAATAAAAATCCAACAGGAAGTAAAAAGAAATCAAATAAAAATCCAGTAGTAATTGCAATTAGTGATAAATCAAACAATAAAACTCAATCAAATAATGAGAAGAAAAACTCCAAGACAATTCTAATTCTTCTTATAATTTTTATTTGTTTAATTCTTATTGTTATTTCAATTATTTTTTATTATAAAGAATTTTTAAAAAATAATAATGAATTAACAAAAAATGATAGTAATACATCAAATGAAAGTCAAATATCCGTATTATCAAATCCAACTGAATTAAACAATGATGATCTCATTATTCCTTCATTAGAACAAATCAAAAATGATAAACAACAAACTATGCAACGAACAGCTACGAATTGGTTCGAATTAGAAGAAGAAATTTAAATTAATATTAAATTTATTTAACAAATTTTTGTATTTTTATAAAAATAATATGTTTATTTGAAATATGAATCATTTTACTATAACAAGTGATTATCGAAAAAAAAAAGAAACGAAAAAAAAAAGAATTGGAGAGAAAGAAAAAAAAACGTTTTAGAGTACAAGAAATAAAATAAAGTGTTCGTCATATGTTATAATTGAGAATTTCTTCTTCAGTTAATTTCATCTATTGAATCAATGGAAAGGATTAAATCTCTTTTTCAAATAAAAAAATCCAATCGAAATGTTCAACATATCAGGTAATTTACGATTCATTTTTCTCATTCATAATTATGTATTCAAATCATATGACAATGAATGAATAGATCTTACATAAAAAATCACATAGAGGTCACCATGCTTTTTTTTATTCAATAGAATTCGTCAGTATAAAACATTTAGTTTTTGACTAATAATCAATATTGATATGAATATCGAATCAAATATGTGATTGAAACAAAACAAAATTCTTTTTTTCTCTTATCAAAATGTCAGGTTTTTTTTTTCTTAAGTCAATATTTAGAATTTGTTATAAGAACATTTTTAAATATTGATTAGAATCTAAGAGAAATGTTCAAATTGGAAGTAAAAGTATTGCAAATTGTGAATAAAAACATGAAATATTTAATATGATTGAATTTTGTCGTGTTATTAAATGTGTATGCTTTCGTAGTTTTGTTTTATTATTTCTTCTTTTCATATCGATCATTATTACATTTACATGGACGCATATATGCCTTTAAGCGAGGAATTATTGATGTAGGCGGTATCGATGTGAAACTATATGTACATAATGTACAGGTAAAATGGTCGTTGTTCACCTCATTTATTCGTAATAATATACGCTTGAGGCAAGCAGAGACAAACGTAATAGAAATAGAAAGAACAAAAATATAGGTTTAATATTTTCATATTAAAAAAGAATTTGTTAATATTTTTTAGAGAAGAATATTCATTTATTTCTCAACATCATCATCATCCATCTATAACAGATCAATTCCATCTATACGAAGAAAATCCAATAAATAGATCTTATCCAAATGAAAATGTTAAATGTCAAACTAATTCTCAATTATATTCAAATTGTGAATCAAATCAAATAATTATGAATCATATTGAGAAAATCAAAACAAAATTTCATCGTCCAACAAATTCATCAACTATAGAAAAGTTTAGAATTTGAAATTTTATATAAATCTCGAACACATTTTTTTCTTTTAGTGATTCATTGGTGTCATGTGAAGAAAATAAAAAAAGTATTGAACAAGAAAATGTTTATCGCCATAGTGTATTAATAACACAAAAACTTCAATGTGATGAATATCTTGTTTTACAACATGTTGAAAAATTATTAAATAATTTATCTTTATCACATAATAGATTTAAAGATGAAACATTTCCAGCAACATCTCAATCACTTTATATTAATGGACATTCACTTTCAAAATCAACTTTAGCACTTTTACCTGATCAACAAACAAATTTATCTTCAAATCATCAAATTCAATGGTTAAGACCTGATCAAATAAATCCATCAGAATGGAATCAAAATTCAATTAATCAATGGACTGTTTTTAGAAATCCAAAACCAAATGATGTTGTTCAAGGAGCTTTAGGTTTGTTTAAAAAAAAACTATTTCAATTGAAATATTTTCATAGACACTTTTCAGGTGATTGTTGGTTTATTACTGCTTTAAGTGTTCTCGCTGAAGAAGCTGAATATTTAATGAGAGTAAATTATCATTCATCCATTTATTTTTTTTGTCTTATTAAATTAATATTATTATATTAGGTACTTATTACGAAAGAATATAATTCTCAAGGTCTTTATTATGTTCGTTTATGTAAAGGTAAAATAGAATTATTTAATCATAATAAGAATATTTTTTAATATAAAATTAAGATGGTGAATGGACACAAGTTAGTGTTGATGATCGTCTTCCATGTACACCAAGTAAAAGATTAGCTTATTCTCAAACACATCGAAAACAACTTTGGGTTCCATTAATTGAAAAAGCTTTAGCAAAATTAAATGGAAGTTATGAAGCAATTATTGCTGGTCGTTGTTGTGAAGGTTAATTTTAATTTGTTAATTTTAATTTATTTAAAAAATAATATTAAATTTAGGTTTAGCAACAGTGACAGGTTGTCCATGTGAAACATTAATTCTTGGTCGAACAAATAATCCAGATGATAAAAATGTTGATTATGATAAATTATGGATGAAATTATTTCATGCACGTTCACAAAAATTTCTTATGTGTGCCATGTGTAGTAATAAACAAATAACAAAACAAGAATTTGAAAATGTTGGTTTACTTAATATTCATGCTTATTCATTACAAGATGTTAAACAATCCAATGATGGAATACATAAATTAATTAAATTAAGAAATCCATGGGGTGGAACTTATAGATGGAATGGTTTGTTTGTTTGTTTGTTTTTTATATTAAATTTTAACTTCTATATTATTTTATTTTTAGGTGATTGGTCTGATGATTCATCTTTATGGAATCAAAATTTAGATTTACGAAAAGAATTATTAAAAGAAAAACGAAGTAAACGTGATGGAGTATTTTGGATGCCATTTCAATCATTTGTCAAATATTTTGAATGTGTTGATATATGTAAAATACGATCAGATTGGTATGAAGTTCGTGATTCAGCTAATTTTTATCCAGAAGATGGAATGATGCAAGGTTATTATTTAACAATTAAAACTATTACTGAACTTGATATAACATTACATAGAAAAATAAGTAAAAATCTTCGTATTCAACGAAGTGAAGTTAGTCTTTGTGTGGCAATTGTTAATATTGAAGAACAAACAAATAAATATTATAGAATTTATTCAATTCCTATTTTAAGTCAACGTGGTCAACATAAATTTGTTTCAACAGATGGTTATCTTCAACCAGGAACTTATATGATTTTACCATTATTATATAATCCAATTAATAAACAAATGGATAATACCGAATTTAATATTGGTAAGTATTTTGAATCAATGCATCGAATAAAATAAAATAAATTTAATTTTTTAGCTGTACATAGTTCTCGTTCAATTGATCTTGAACGTATTAAAATTCCATTGAGAGTTCAACGAGAATTTTTAATAAAACTTTGTATATTTTATGGTGAACAAGTTTCAATTGGAAATCAAACAAAAACTGAATGTGATGATGGTGTAAAAATTTATGAATTAAAAAAATATTGGGATGGACTTATTTTACTTGTGGAAAATCGAAATTTAAATAAAAATGTTCATTTTCATTTTCGTTGTACTTTATCACAAAATGCATTTATGTCAAGAAAAGATTCAAATCATCAATTATTTGATGTTATTCCATCGATGCATAGACAAATTATTGTTACAATTGCAAGAAAAAATGCGTCACATTCATTTACTATTGGACATGATTTTCAATATAATCTTTCTTCACAAGATTTTATTAAAAAATTCTCAAATTAATAAACAAAAACATTGGCCGAAAATTGATGATTCAATATTTAGTGAAGATATTCATTTACCACAAAATATTTCTAATGCTAAACAACTATAACATTTTTATCTATCCTCTTTATCAGATCAATTTTATTCGAAGTTAAAAAACTTTTTTTTTCATTATAAAAGAAAAAAGAATTATTTATATATATATTCTACACAATTTGAATTCTTTATATAAGTATAGTTATTATTTATGAAATAAGAATCCTCTCATATTATATACATATAGATAAATTTATCACCAATACGACTAGATTAAAAGTATATATATATCGATTGTTAGACAATTCAGATGTCCATTTCTTGGAATTATGAAACGATTGATCTACTAAAGAGAGACTTCCTAGAATTTAAATATCCAAGCTTTGATTTTTGATATTCTTTAATTTATTTAATTAGATAAAATAAAAAAGTAGGATAAACAAATTATTTTTCATTCATTATATATGATTATTTATCTTGAAGATTCGATGTTTTTACTATGTTATTAATAAAGGAAGTTCAATAGACTGAATCAATTCCTATTTCTGAACCCTATACTTATGATCTAGAGAATATATAATTCTATATTTTGATGAAAATGACGTCCTTCAAGAATACAACATGTGCGCAAATAGACTTGCTTGTATACCTACCAAAAACTCTTATTAGTATTTTAGTTTGTTTTGCCACTATACTCTATTTTATTTGAGTTTTACATCATTATTCCTAGTACGACCGAGCTTTTTTTGCGTTTTTAAGTCATTCTATACTCATCCCATACTCAACTTACAACCTAATTTTGAAAAGTATGAG